>JAZKJV010001153.1:693083-1045583 GCA_037367405.1 Ottelia alismoides | reverse complement strand
CGTTGAGATATGGAATCTTAACAGTCAGATATGAAATTGATTGGGTTAATTAATCTATCTGACGTGTCAAGCAAAACACACACTCTTCCGAATCAGAGCCAGAGCTGAAGCATGCATGCGCATGCACCCGCTATCCATATACTCTGCTATTGCTACAAGAGCTGAAGGAGAGAACGCGTATACAAATCCTTCAAAAGTTTAGAACCAAGCAATATGGTATTAAAATTTTAACCCCCTTAACCCCTCCTCGTTTAAAATTAAGCTCCGGATTAGTCAATTGATTAGCATACCGGAAAAAAAATATTACAAATACACCAAGAAACAACTACGAATTCAAGTTGAACAGCTGATTTAATTATCATGACTAAACGAGATTACTGGTAGCTGGTTTAATTCTCAAGCGGTTTTTGTCCCCATCCAGTGGCTTATACAGAATGAAAAACCGGGTTTCCTTGTTTTTTTAATAAAAATATTGAGCTGAAGGACAAAGTCGCGCGCTATATTTGGTGATCCAGACTTCTGAGACAGGAGATAGCAAAATGTTAGTTTTTTCATCCAATTTGCTTTCGGGACTTACCAGAGCAGGTAATAATCCATGGAACGATTATTATGGTACACATATCACAGAGACCTGCAGTGAGATTCCAAGCTTCTGAGCCATTCCACTATCCAAGAAGATTGATGTTTTCACCACCTTCCCGTCTTCTGCAGTAATAAGCAAACAGCGAACAGTTGTTCCATCTCTCTCTTGTTTGAAATGTAAATTTCCCAGCATCTTGTACGGCCCAACGTCGGGTTAAATCTAATGGTTACAAAATCTGCATTCCCTGAAAGGGCACCGTGATATTTACTCTGTTCACCATATGTAAAAATAAGCTATACTTAAAAGTTAAAACATCACAGTAGTGCTGCTTTTAATGCAATTCTTACGGTGTTGGTATCACAATTTAAGTAGGATTGTTGTGAATCAACTGAAAGAGACACTGGACTGCTTGCCTTTACGCAGTAACAAAATGTGTCTATACAGTGATGTTTTTTTAGAATCTATCGCTATATCAGTTGTTAAATAAATAACGATGATATTATTCATTTTGATCTGTTAATACTTGAAATTAGCTATAAGTGTATACCGTTGTTATATCATTAGCAATGCTGTATATAGGAGCCATAATCTGTTTCAATTTCTCAAATTTTAAGTAATTATCACTAACTTTTTAGTTTAAAATTCAGTGATGATTACAACATTTATACTTTAGAAAATTGTTACAATTTTTTTACTAAATTAGGAGCAGTTTTTACAAGATTGGGAAAGACCCACCTCATTTGAAGGATGCGTGTGTTTATGCCCATTTCTGATCTTCTATGCATTTAACTAAGCAATTAAAATAAGATTCCATTTAAGTTGCTTTATTTTAGTACTCAACCTTTATGAAGTTCCTAATTACATATCATTATCCGAAGTGCATCGTGAATTAAATATATATATTTCACCATTATTTTTCAAAAAAGTGATTCAGGGTTCATTCATCATTCAAACAACCAAAAGGTCCCAAAGTCAACCAAAAAAAGACATGGAAATGTTGAAAGTTTGAGGGTTTGGGGGCATGCACATACGCATGGCATAAATATCAAAAGAAGTTTTTAGAACAACAAACACTTAGAGATAGGATAGAGTAACATGTCAACGAGTGTAAAGTAGCAAAAGTTCGACTTTCTTCAGTTCTTTATACTTAACAGAGCCGGGGATATTTATCCTGCTTGAAGCAGCTAGAGTTTTGGCGTCCCTCTCTCATTGCTCCCCAGGAGAAGTAGAAGATATCACCAGGATATATCTAATCCGCGAAGCAAGAAACTAACTTATAGACGTGAATTGCTGTTTACATCCACCATATAAAATGTCCTTATATTATCAGCATTTTGTTCACTACTCATTCCTACATCAATAATGAATTTGATTTCTCACACCATAAATTTGATATTAAATGTATATTGTGGTTGAACTAATATACCTAGTATATAGAGGGTGTAACATCAACTTCCTCAAACTAGTATACCTAGGTCATTTATTTTGCCTTGTTCTGGCAAGAGGATTGAACTGGTCTTCAAGCATACACTCGGCAATGATTAATGATAATATTGAAAGCACGAAAATACATAATAGTACCGATAATATGATGTTCGTATCCACACGCGCGAACAAAAGAAAAAACAATGGATTAAGCTTTCGATTAAAAAACTAATACTTCTGTTCCAAATAGGATCCCAATGTGGAGATCCTCCCGACAAGGAAAGCATCCAAAGCATGTCAAACTCCAGGGTAATATTTAAGTACCCTTCCCTCCCATTCCCTGTTTCCCTTACATAGGATTCCCCACCTACGTTAGGGTTTCCCACCTTTTTTTTACCACGGAAAGAGGAGCATATCCTCCTTCTCTCACCTCCTCTTACATCATCACCACCACCAGCAAGTGCTCCTCAGGTGGGTTCACCCACAGCTCCCTCTTGCTCCTTTCAGGTGCCTCTCCTGTTGCACTCCCAGTCCCTGACATCCATCCTTTAAATTGGTAGTTGAGTATCTTTAATGCAGTTCCCATTGCTCCATCTTCTTTTGATCCTTTGTTGTTTAAGCGAGCAAATAAAATATAGTTCAAAGCATACCCACCTTTGTCCATATACTTTTCCCCTCCCAACCTCTTTTCTCCATATTTGATCAAATAACATATGGCTCCTGCGAGGAGGACGAGTAGGAGGAAGGCGAGAAGGGGGAGGTGTGCTTTCACGAGGAAGAAGGAGCAAGGAGAGCTCCAAGTTGTGGACAGTACCGACGGTGGTAGTCTCTCGACATCGGGATGCTCCACCCCCAAGGCGGAGCGATACCGTATACCGGAGCTGCTGTCGTGCCCTGCGGCACCAAAGAAGAAGCGGGCGGTGGCTGTGGGGCATTGTCCCTTGCGCATGCCGTCGCAGATCCTCTTCTTCAGCTCGCCTGAATTGGACTTATTCTTCTTCTCAGCGCTCAAAGGGATGCCTGTTTGATATTGTCATGTATGAGCTTTTGTACGTGTACGTGTTGGTGGTCTCATTTCTTGGGAAGAAGAGAGTGTTTTTTAGTGTTCAGTTCTCTCCCATTTTATTTTGGTAGGTAGCTTTTTTAATTTGTTTTTTTGGTGGGATATGCCTTGCGTTTTAGATCACGGCTTTGATTGTGAAGTTTTTTTAGTTGTATCTATTCGTATTAGCTGAAGCTGGTATTTGTTTTTCCGGAGAAAATCATCCTCTCTCTCTCTCTCAGATATAGCCTTTACTGTTATATTTTGCCGTTTCAGTTTTAAAAACTGCATGAAAGAAGGGATTACATGCAATGGTCAAATGAAAGTGTTAAAAGCAAAGCGACATTATCATATAATCCTCTCTTTTTTTGGTTTTGAACGAAAGATTCTGCATATTCTTTGGACCCCATTTGTTTTGAGGTTTCAGGTAAATATGGCATTCAAAAACACAAACATTGCACTTTCCTTATGGCTTTTCGTAGTGGAATAATCAGAAGAACCAGTTCCATCTCTCTTCGCTTTTCCTGCATGGGATGCTTTCCGTTCTTTTGCTCTTTATCCCTCAGGAGTCTCTCTCTTTCTAACAGTAAATTTGACCTGTAATGATGCTTCTACTTTTATAATTAAGTCGACCTTTACTTGAAGATCAAGTGTAGAGAAAATGGATTTCTGATACGTCATCATTCTGGGAGAGATCTGTAGAAAAGCAGTGAGCTCTGTGTATTTCCGAATGTTGGCTGTCAGACAAGTAAGGCTGATGGATATTCACAGAACTATGGATCATATTGTGAAATTCTCATACAAAAAAGTTTGTGTACCTTTTCAGATAGAATAAATAAAGCACATTGAAGGTAGTACGAGCAAGTAAGGAGTACGTGGGTCAATAAATGCGTTGTGTTCAGAGTAAATGGTGCTATCAGAAAAATATTGCTGATTTACATGTACAGCTTAAACTAGATATTTTTGAAAGTGGCATGTTTTATTGATTTGGTGAAATCCAAATTCTGGAGGGAAAATTGGGATTTGAAATCAAATAATTAGAGTCAATGCCACTATCCATGTGAAGGGGACTCTTAAGTGACCCATGTTAGAGTCCCTTGGAGCATACTAAAATTTTAAGTAATGATCCACTTGATCCAAATCGATTATGCACCGAGCTGACTACATGCCATTAACTTCGACTTAACTATGGTTTTTTTTTAGGTCAGGGTGAAGCCACACAAAGCTTAAATGACGACGATTGAATGCAAATTCTAACAAAAAAAATCAAGGATAATCGTTGAATATGATATTTGTGGCCAGTTATAAGAATACAAGATAACTTGTGACGAATAATATTTGTTATTGTAAATTTAGCATCAAAAAATATGTCGATGAATAATCAAATTATTCATTATCGTACGACAATTTTGTTGTAGTAAGATTGGACCCCATCGGTGTTGCAGAATTTGGTATTCAGTATTCAGTCGGAAGGGTCACTGAATAAAGAATATTAGCTATTTGTGAGAATATTTTGAATTATTCGGTTGAGTATTTTTTTAATTATTTTAAATATAAAATTATGTATAATATATATATATATATTTGTATATTTATAATCATTAAGAGTCTAAGATAAAATCACCTTTTAACAAGTTACATATATATGGAGTTTTGACATTTGTGGTGATATTGGGACAAAAGAGAACCTTTAAAAAATAAAAAATAAGCAGTCTGTTGCAATTGTTGGCCAAATATTCAGGTCGAACAACATTGGCTCCACCACACCATCTTACTTTATCCTCTACCATCCAAGACACTACGTTGTATCCTCTCAACCACAAGCACCATTGTCAGTCTCTATAAGATGCTCATAACTCTCATGACATTGCTCATAGTCTTCCATCATTGATAATGATCTCTCGTTAATCCAACCTGACCAACGCTCAATCACAACTTCTTTGAGACCCATGATTATTCGCGTGCCTGCTTGAAATTTGATCGCCACTGCACTATAACATGGAAATCCGCATATTTTCTTCAAACACCACCATAAGTGGACAAAATATACGTGCATACGTGAAAACCTTACTAGGTAAAAATCACAACTTAGAACCTCATTTCAAGATTTCTATTCACTATCTTGACGGAGCTACCTACTTTTTTCCTTCTACCTTGTTTCTTTCAATGGGCGTAACACAAGTCCACTTACAAGTTGAACACACTCAAAAAAGTATTTTGCCTTTATTAAGAAGGAACCCACACCTCAGGTATAATACAATAAAATTGTATAACAATCTATAAGAGCCTTATTAATATGTAGTTAAGTTTGACACCCCTTGAGTTGCACGGTTAAGTGCACATTGCGAACAAGATCTTAAAAATCGAAGGCAAAGCAGAGCTCAAGTATTTGAGAATGAATTAAGGAGTAACCCTTCTTATATAGGAGTGAAATTAAGGGAGATGGTCGAACCATCACCTTTTGTTTTGTGTGTTTTTTATCTCCTCTTGTTCATTCTATCCCTCCTTCATTGTTTATTTTGTATTTTTTGATTTTAATTATTTTATTAATTATTTTATATATTTATAACCTATTTTTATATGCATAAATATATTTCTTATTATATTTTTATGATGTAACATACACGCTTAAATAAATAGGTATACTTATTATATAGTATATGTATTGTATATTCATCTATGTATTTTATTTACTTATTTTATTTGCGGGTATTATTGGTTTTATTCTATTCTAAATATATATATATATTATAAGTATTATTTACAAAATCACAAAAAAGTGATAAAGAATAAATCAAATGAATACTTTATTCCCGTATATAATTTTTGAGGTCAAGGTCCCTTGACCACTGAGGAGACACACTGGAGAGATGGGAGAGGGAGAGGGAGAGTGGACGGTCGTTCGTGGTCGTCGGAGCCTAAGGGAGCGTAGAGATGCTCTTCAACGTGGATCTCATCGTAAAGGTCTTCCCGGCCCAGAGATTAGGCAGCCATTCGGGCACGGTTGCTATCGATGTGGCTCGCTTGGTCATTGGGCGAGGCAATGCAGAGATGCTATCCGTTGTTTTAGATGTTTGGGCTTCGGACATAGAAGCGGAAGCTGCAGAGGTGGAGGTCGTTCAGAGGCAGGTTGGACAGCGTCGGACGGGGAGTCGCAGGTCCTGGTGGGAGAAGGAGGGGGCGGAGGGGCCCTATTCAAGGGGTCATCAGACGTGGGCTTAGTTACGAAGGGCCGCGTCAAAGGAGATGTGACGATGTTGACGCCCTGGAGGGTCCTGGCCAGGGGTCTGATCGGAAGCGAGGTAGATGCGCTGCTATCTCTAATGCATTCGAGGAGGTCGAAGCTCCTTTGGCGAAGAGTTCGTCCTGGCGATGGTTGCTTGTCGCGGAGGACTCTGGATCTGAGTAGAGTGAAGGGGATACCGCTCATATGGCGGGACTCGCAACGGGTCCGGCTTTTGCTGAGGGGCATTGCAGAGGTTAAAAGTCTTGCTGCGACTTGACTAGTGCCGGGGGAAAGTGCGGATCTGCTGGTCCTGGTTCATCGTTTTCATCCTCAAATGCTCGGCTGGTGGTCGACGAGTATGGAGGGGCGCCGGCTATGGTTGGAAATCTCTTCGCCGGATTCGGGTGAAGCTGCGGTGGTTCAGCATCGACGGCGTGCTGGGGTGTCTCCGGGGAGATCACAAGCGACGATTGGACTTCCCCCAATCGCGGCGACGGTTACGCCATGCAACAACGTAACGTCTGCGCCAATTCAAAACCCGATTTCAATTGCATGTAATGGCGAGAAATTGATGGGCGTTGGAAAAGGAAGGGGCCATTACGTTACAGAGGCTGCGCCTTTTGAAATCCCACATTCAATTGCTTGTAATGGTGAGAAATTGATGGACGTTGAAAAAGGAAGGGGTCATTACTTTACAGGGACAGTTTCTGAAATGGAATGTCGTGCCGGCATTTCTTTTGGCTCTTTTAACCCTCGACCATTACCATCGGCAGTACAGGGTAGCGTATTCAAAGATAATCAACGTGGGGCTATTCACCAGCAGGTGGGGCACATTTCTGGCAGGTTAGCAGGTGTGAGCCCGAGCTGCGATTCTCCTGGAGCTGCTACTAAGAAAGCGCGACTGGATGTTCTGGGTCACTTCTCTGCTAACACCGGAGCTGCTGTCGAGGGGGACGTCCTTCAAGTCCGGCCTCCCCGGGGGCGAATGCGTGGGCTGCTGGTGAGGGGGCCCAGAGGAGGGGGGATGAAGTGGTAGAGTGTGAGCATTGTGAGTTGGTGGTAGATCTCCGGCTTGCCGATGATTTTGAGGGTGGTCCGGTGCCGACACCTGTGATGCCACCCTTGTCTCCGGTCCCGGCTCCTGAGCATGTTCTCCTTTCGGGACAACTCGGGGGATGCGTTGCGGGGGATGTGGGGGTGGCTGTGATGATGAGAGCCGAAGGGGGGGGTCTTGGGGAAGGTCGTCGACTCCACGGACCCATCGTGTGATGTGGGAAGGGGAGGGAAGAGTGCTTGCGATGCTGGTGTAGGCGGGGTCTCCTGGGAGGGGGGAGGGAGCTGTCACGAAGGGGAGGTAGAGGCCGTTCATGCAGGGGAGGGGGCATGCTTGCATTGGCAGGTCGGGAGGGGGTTGGAAGGATGGTGTGTTTGTCTGGATGGGGAGGGGAGGTGTTTGGAAGATTCCGTGAATTTGCTGCAGGGGTCTGGGGAGATGGCGAATGGAGGGGAGGAAGGGAGTGCTCGGGTTGGGTGGTGCTTTGAGCGGAAATCACGTGGGCGGAGGAGGAGAGAGCAGAGGAGATTTTTGATGGGGTCGGAAGGGAGTCTGGGTGGTTCTGATCAGGGTTGCGCATCTGCTGGGCTCGAAGGTTCGTTGTCCCCTATTGGGAAACCAAGTTTTTTTAGCCTACTAGATAGGCGTTTTGCGAAAAGCCTGGGAGTGGTTCCGCCACGAGGGAAGGGCAAAGAGGTTTCTAAATGAAGGTGATTCTTGGAATGTGAGGGGGTTGGGTCACAGCGAGAAACGATTAGGGGTTTGGAAGTTAATATGTGATGCTAATGCGGATATTGTGCTCTTGCAAGAGATGAAAATCTCCAGGTCCGGAGGTGACGTGTGGCGGGACTTGGATGGTCGCTCTTCTTTTGAATTTGCTGAGGTTGAGGCTTAGGGAGCTGCAGGAGGGCTCCTGACTGGTTGGCGGAGGTCTGACTATGAAAAGCTGGCGGAAAGAAGATCCATGTTTTTGCTATCTGTAAGGCTTAAGAGAGAGATAACATCTCTTTTACTGTGACTAATATCTATGGGCCCACAAGTCCAGCAGCGGGTTCCTTGGCTGTAGATCTCTCGGAGGTGGGAGCGCACAGGGAGGAAGGCATTTGGCTCATTGGAGGAGATCTGAATGTCACTTTGATGGCTGAGGATAGACCGTTGATGGGGGGTGGACGAGACGCTGGCTCGGAGGATTTTAGGTCTCAGGTTCTTGACCTGGGACTCACAGTTATTGATGCGGCGGGATGTGCGTACACATGGCGGAATGCAAGATCGAGATCGAGACTGGATAGATTCCTTTTATCGTCCGAGGGGGTGGATTTTTCCCTCTATCCCGGGCATGGTCGCTACCTCGTGCACACTCGGACCATACACCAATTTTGTGGTCTTCAGAGGAACAGATGAGGCCCAGATCCTTTTTTAGATTTGAGAGAGCTTGGTTGATGGAGGAAGGGTTCAAGGAGGAGGTGGTTGCACGATGGAGGGGATGGAAGGTAGAGGGATCGGCAGTCAGACGACTGGCGTCCAGATTGGTGCTTCTGAGAAGCTTTCTTCTCAACTACAGCCGTGAATTGAAAACACGAAGGAAGAAACGAAGGCGCGAGGCTCAGGAATGGGTCGTTCGATTGGATGGGCTGGATGATCAGAGGGGTCTGGACCAGGAGGAGGTACTGGAGCGAGCAAGGCTGCTAGAGGAGCTGCTTTTGGAGGACAGGAAGGAAGAAGTGGAGTGGAGGCAGAGATCTATACAGAAATGGTTGCGCGAGGGTGACACGAACACTAGATTTTTCCATTCAATGGCCTCCGGCAGAAGAAGGAGGAATTTTATTCATAGTTGGGAAGTTGGTGGGGAAAGAGTGACGGGCGATGTTATGTTGGGACGACTCCTAGGGAACATTTCATGGAGAGATCGAGGAGAATGGTGCGTGATGGATGGGGGTGGCGTGGAATAGGTGTTGAGTTGTTGTCAGAAGACCAGGCAGCTGGACTGGAAGCACCTTTTACGGAGTTGGAGGTCAAAAATACAGTGTGGGGCTTGAATGCGGACGGGGCACCTGGACCTGATGGATTCCATGTATTCTTCTATAGGGAATTTTGGGAAATGATGAGAGAAGACATTATGGCAGTAATCGATGAATTTAGAGATGGCAATAGAGGAATCGAGAAAGTAAACAGGGCGATGCTCTTCCTTATTCCCAAGAAGGAGAACCCGATACAGGTGTAGGACTACAGACCAATTGCGTTATCGAATGCAATTTATTTGATCGTCGCCAAGGTGTTGGCAAACAGACTCAAGCGGGTGCTAGATGATGTTATTCTGCAGAATCAGACTGCTTTTATCCCTGGCAGACAGATGGCAGACGAACTGGTTATGGCATCTGAGATTTGCCTCCAGTGGCGTTGGGAGAAGTTTAAGGGTATGATTTGGAAGATTGATTTTGAGAAGGCCTATGATTGTGTGGATTGGAGCTTTTTATGGGAGTCACTGCGACGGCGCGGCTTCGGCGACCTCTGGATAGCGTGGATGAAG
Source organism: Ottelia alismoides (assembly GCA_037367405.1). NCBI lineage: Eukaryota > Viridiplantae > Streptophyta > Magnoliopsida > Alismatales > Hydrocharitaceae > Ottelia > Ottelia alismoides. The sequence continues at coordinate 1,035,726 of JAZKJV010001153.1, read as the reverse complement.
AGATGCGTCACTACCTCCTCATTCTCAATTCTGGTGAATGGTAAGACGGAAGGGGGGTTTTTTTCAGCCACAAAAGGGGTGTAAGACAGGGATGCCCGTTAGCGCCGATGCTTTTTGTACTAGTGGCGGATGCTTTGACAGTTATGTTCAGGAGAGCGATTGATGATGGGTGGTGTGAGGGATTCCGTATGGGGTCCATCTCTATTCCTCTCCTACAATATGCTGATGACACAGTGATCTTCGTGGGTGGTACAGAAGAAATGCACAGAAGGACGAGGCAGCTGGTTGAGATATTTAGCAGCATCTCGGGCCTCAAGATCAATAGAGACAAGTCTGTAGTGATTCAGTTCGGGATGGATGAGGAGGAGAGTAGAGCGAGGGCTATGCTATTGGGATGCCCTCTTGGTGTGCTACCCATCCCATATCTAGGGCTCCCTTTAGTGGCAGGAAAGCTCAGGAAAGCTGAGTGGGACATGGTCATCAGGAGATTGGAGGAGAGACTGGCAGGATGGAAGGCAGTAACACTATCTAAAGGGGGGAAATTGATCCTTCTAAAACATGTGCTGGCGGCAATTCCCATTTTCTTTTTTCGACTCGGTTGATGCTGGCAGGGGTGAGAAAGAAGATAGAGAGTATGATGAGAAAATTCTTCTGGTCAGATGGAAAACAACAAAGACATGGCATGCATCTGGTAGGATGGGAGGAACTCACAAAACAAAGAAGTGAAGGAGGCCTTGGTATTCGTGATGTATCTTGTATGAATAAAGCATTGTTGGCCAAATGGGCGGTGCAGATCTGGGGCAATACAGATAGATTGGCTATACAGCTGGTTCGAAATATTTACGGCGTCAACAGCTCACTGGAGGTAGGTAGAGTGCGTTTTGAGTCTTCTCTCTGGAGTGGGATTCGTGAAATATTGCCACAACTGAGGATGAGATTGGTGCCACGGTTGGGGACCGGGGAGGTCTTTCGGTTCTGGTTGGATGACTGGACTGGTGATGGTATTCTCTGCAACAGATTCCCGCATCTCTTCTCTTCGGCAACAAACAAAGGGTGCTCTGTGGCTGAGGTTGGGTCATCTGGTTCGTGGGCTCCTCACTTCATGCATGAACTTTCTGACCGTAGAATGGAGGAGGTGCACAAAATGCTATCTGAACTACCATCCCCTTGCTGCTCCTCGCAGGGTAGGGATCATTTTGTGTGGGACGGGGGGAAATTTTTGGTGAAAAAAGCATACAAGGTGTTCAGAGGGAGAAGTGATGACTTGGAAGCCAACATGAAGCAGGATATGAAGATTATCTGGGCAAGCAAGATCCCTTGCAGAGTGAAGATCTTCCTGTGGTGCCTCAGAAGGGGACGGATTTGGGACAAAGCAAGAAGGGACAGGCTGTTTGGCATTCAGGATACACAGTGTGATAGATGTGGTGCACAGACGGAAGATGTAGAACATCTGTTTTTTACGTGTCCTTCGTCGGAACATGTTTGGAAAGAGATAGGTGCGGATTGGTTACTGCATGGTAGCATCGATGATTTCTGGAGATCGATTAGATCGGTGGGGATGAACTCTACGGATGATGTTTCTTTGCCTTTTGCGGCTATTTGGGCCATATGGGGAGGAAGGAATGATCTGATCTTTAAGAATCACAGTTTCTATTCTGAAAATGTAATCGCTTCCTCTCTCTCTCTCTATTTCGATTCTGGTCTACAAGGTAATGTAATTCTTTATCTCTTTATAATTTGAAAACATTTGGCGGTGAGTCCCAACTCAGGATTTCACCCTCCTTCATCTCAAAAAAAAAATAAAATACACCCGGGGTCCAAAACATAATTTTCACATCTTAACTCTATATTAAATGAAACCACCTTAATTAAATATCTTACTAAAAATTACACAATTAAAGATGATTTTATTACATTTTGAGTTTTTATTTAGGAGATATGGGTCTGTGAAGTTTGGGTTTTGGGATTTTATTTTGTGTATTAAAAGTACACTTTATATTATTTTTACATGAAATCAGATTTATATTTTTCTATAAATTATTATCTACAACATTCATGTACGAAGTTTATTGATTTTAGGTATAAGAACTATAAAATAAAATAGGTCTAAAAAATGCAACATTGATGAAATAAAATAGAATTTTTGATATATTATTGTCCCTTATCTCCCCATACTTTATTCCTTATCGACCAAATCAATTTTTGACTTGGTATGGGGATTTAGGGTCATAAAAAACCTTTGGCATTTTATTCTTTTTCTTTTCTTTATTCTATAATTTTGGCTTTAAAAAGAGTATTTTATACACAATAAATGGAATAATCAATGAGTGTCAACTTCTATAAAATAATGCTAATTACATGCATTAGCTAGGTTTTTAATGCCAAAATGATAGAATAAAGGTAATGAAATAGAGATTCATCAGTAGGTAACATCACTCGAGACGATAACATCGTTCGCACCTTCACCAACGGAATAGAGTGAGACCGTTCAGTGGTAACACTGCATCTACAATAGTCGATACACATGGTGGCATAGTTGCAAGTGGATATTCAGTCTATGGAGAATGAACTTGTATAAAAGTGTTCGTTTTTTGTATTTTAGAGTTGGTTCTTGTATAGAGTACTTCTCTTTTGCAGATTGGAGCTGCAAATCTGAGTGAAAATGAGTTGAAGAAAGTAGTTGGGCAACTCACGATGATCAAAATGTCTTCTGGGAATTGGCAAACAATTAGGAAGAAATGCCAGAGATCAGGTCCTTTTTTTGATGGTGAGGTCGGCTTCTACCTTCTCTTTCTCTTTGACAGGTCTGGTCCGAAGGATGAACATTGCCTCGAGTTGGTAAAAGAGGAATCCTCTATAATCCTGAGGAGTCAGTCTCAACCAAATATAGGTACTGGACCAACCCCTATAGTGACACACTTGGAGAGAAGGAAACACATGAGTTAATCAATATGGAGAAGTAGCTTTTTGTATGGAAATAAAGGCTTTTGTACATTGAAGTGAGTTTTTGTAGACATTTCTCCCTATTGCATATTTGAGTGAAAGTCTATACGAATCTTTCATGTTTTGTATATACAATGGACAATATTATTTTCATATGGAAGTGAACGGTTATGTATTTTGGAGTGAGTTCTAATAGGATTTCTTCCTGTGTTGCATATTTGAGATAACTTCTGTATGTAGTGTGCTTCCATCTTATTTATGCGCAAGTGAGTCCATTACTATGAGTAACGATTAATCAGATCGACGAGTTTTACAGTCTATTTGAATAATCATATGTTAAGAATGGCTAACCAACAACTCATCCATAATAACAATGAAGAAATAAATGTTACACCGAGTTTGCCCTAAACTGTCAATAGAAAACTTACCATTTTTATCTTGGAATATTCATAACACAGATTTTGCGAGCGTCTAAAGTAGTCTACACAAAGCGAGAACTACAGTGTCGTTGAAGCCACCGCTCACGAAACCCGGATCAATCAACAACTAACCCACAAATAAATCAAGCAATGAAATAAACTTGTGGAGTTAAAATTTAGTTTATTTAACTCTACAAAAGATGTATATAGTGCAAGTAGTGTAGAGTGCCGAACACAGGGAGCAGAAAAGGATAGATCGAGCGAATGAATGCACAGAAATGATTATGTCAATCTTCTTCTATTTTTTATGCGGGTTTTTATTTTATTTTTTTACATTTTATTTTTTATTTTTATATTTTGTTTAAAATATTAAATTTTTATATTTTTATGTTTTTATTTTTTTAATTATATAATATAGAATATATAAGACTATATATATAATGATATATAATATAGATATAAGTATAACTAAAAATAACAAAAAAATTCAGAATTGAATATTTTTAGGTTTTAAATAAAATTTTACTATTTTTGTGATTTTTAGTGAATTTTTATAATTTTTATAGATTTTTAAATTCAAAAATATCCCAAATAAGGGATTAAATAAATAATTGAAATTGAAATCAAGAGGAAAAATAGAAAAATAGATCCAAAATCCTTCAAATCAATTTTATTAGATAGATAATAGTATAAATAAAATTATAAAATAGAAAACACTATTTCTGAGATTTTTAGGAGTTTTTACTCTTTTTATAATGGATTTTGGATATTTTTGATTTTTATATATTTCCTTGTTTTATTTTTAGAGTTTTTTATTTTTGAAGTTAGAAAATAAATAAATAAACATAAAATATATTTTTTAGAATTTTGCAAAAGATTTTATATTTTTTGGAATTTTCTAAGTCAAATAGGGGCTTTTGTGATCTTTTTATTATTTATAAAAATTAAAAGGACTTAAATTCTAAAAATCAATATATCTAAAAATCAATATATGGCATGAAAATATGTGTAATCAAGAACTTAAAATCATTTTTGATATTTTTTACATAATAGCTATTTTTAATAAATGGAGGAAATGAATAAAAAATGCTAAACTAGCAGGGGTATATATGTAAATAAAATTATATGCGTAGGACTCTCTACCATTTTCACAAAATTATATAATAGAAGTAAAAAGTTAATGGACTAAAACAAAATACAGAAAACCCTAAAGGCATGCCTACAAAATGCCCACCTCAAGTGTACGACCACGTGAGGTGAGCTGGTGTAGAACAATATGCAAATAAAGAAAATACGAGGTTTTTTTTGCAAATAATACAAAATTAATATAAGGCAGGTGAATGTAAATATTAATTATTAATTATCAAAAATGGATGGGCCTAAGATGCAAAATATCCATCCCTAAGCACGATTGGATAGTTGATCTCTTTCCACTTATACACGTGTCAAAATAAGGGGGGTCGATGACGCTTTGCCGATGGACACACTAGATCAGATCCTGCAAGGGGATCAACGGTCACGGGCGGGCTTCATCCAACGGTTACGGACAAATTTGGGGCGATCCTTAGATCGGACGACTGGGGGGATATGGTTAAGAACAAGAATTAACTCAGGTGAGGCGAGCTTCCTCCGGCATGTTCTCCTTCCTCCGGCGTTCCTGCAGCTCCAAAATGGCCAAAGTTCTTCCTGGAAGGGTCCTCTATCTGCTGGAAGCTCCAAAATACTCCAACGATGGTCAGAGGTCTCGCACGAAGCCATCGGATCTGTGATGCTCTAGGAACCTCATGCGAACCACCAAAAACACCCTAGTAGGGAATGAAGCTCCGAGACCTGCAAAAAAAGGCTAAAACTGCCTCGACCCTTCATGTGATTAAATGAGGCGTAGATGCCTCGGGCGGAGGCGCTCCAGCGAAGGTGGAGGAAGGAGCGCCGATATCTTGTTTTGGGTGGATTCGAGGTGGTTTGGAGGTGGATAAAGATGGAGAAGGCGCTAGGGAAGGGAGTGGAGGTGGTTTGGCGTGTCGAGAATAGGTGGTTCACGGTGGGCTGGAGCTTAGCTCCGACGAACTACGAGTTGGGTTGATTAAGCTAAAACTAGCGATTAAAGTGCAAAATTAAAGTAGAAACAAATAGGATCTAAGCTGCCTAGAAAATGATAAAAGGGGTACCTCTGTGGCCTGGAGACCATGAAGCAAAACCTCGACGACCGATGGCTGGAGATGATGGCGGAACGACCAAATGCCCACCTTAGATCGATCCTAAGGAGCTAGAGAGGGTCCTGTCTCGTCCCTCGATCTTGGTCTCACTAAGGGGATAGGAAAAAGGCCAAAAGGAGGTTCAAAAATCAAATAAGGCGGAATGGAGGTTTATGTACAACGGGCTAGACAGGGGTGATGAATCTACGTTTCATCATCTTTATTCTATCATTTTGGCCTTAAAAACCCTAGTAAATGCGTGTAAATAGGCTTAATTCATGCATTTTAGCATTCATGCATATGTGTGTAAAAAGTTTATAAAATGCGGTTTTTAAAGCCAAAATTATAGAATAAAGAAAAGAAAATAAAAAGAATAAAATATTGTAAATATTTTATGACCCGAAACCCCGAGACCTACGCATCTTGATGACTAGGTCGACAAGGAATAAAGTAGGGGGAGATAAGGGCCAGAATACAATAAAAATACATGTTATTTCATTCATTCTTTATTCATTTTGGGACCTATTTTTGGTTCCACTTTTTATACCTCAAATAAAGAAACTTTGTACATGAAAGTTGTAGATAATTACATATAGAAAAATACAAAATTTATTTCATTCAAAAATAATGTACAGATAAAAAGTTATGGTCTGAATAAAATTCCAGAATCCCAACTTCCCAGACCCGTATCTCACCGATGAAAACTCCAAATGCAGCAAACCTTTAATTGTATATAGAATAAAATAAGCTATTTAATGGTGGTGGTTTCGCATTTGGCAGAGCTACGGTTTGAAAGTTGAGTTTTGGACCCCTATTGTATACGTGTACAGAATAAAATATTCAATTTATTCTTTATTCATTATTTTTATAATTTTATATTTTTATAATTTTGTAATTGATATGTATAATCAGTATGTGCATTAAAATCAGAATAAAAATGCAAAGAAAACTCAAAATAAAAATACTTGTATATACAAAACCTAGGTGTAACACCTATATACATACCTGTATAATTACTAATTCTATTTTATTAAATATACAAAACACATCAATAAAATAAAATAAAAATATAATTATGTGTATGAAAGTATGTTATAATTATATAAATTAATAATAAAAAATAAATAAATTAAAAACACAAAATACTTAAATATATAGATATAGATACCTATAAGGGTATAAAAGGAAACTTATAATTATTAATCTTATAAAAATAAATAAAATTCATAATAAAATAATACATAAAATAATAAATACTTTTTTATTAAATAACCAAAAAATAATTAATTCATTTACTATTTTAAAAAGATTTTTTAAAGCATTTTTTTTCCTGGTTGGTCCACGTGGACCAACCAGGGGGGCTGGAGAGTTGACCCGCGGTCAACTCTCTGACCCCAGCCTGTTCCTTGTCAGAATTGCATTTTTCGGCGTTTTCTCTGATTTTTGGAGATCACGTCTTTCACCGTTTGAGGTCTATGTCTTCACGAGTTTTGAAGCCCTACTACCAAGGATACACGCCCATGCATTGCTTTGGCGATTGAATCGAAGATTCGCCCGTGATCCCTCCTTGAATATCACGCCATCACCATCTTTTCAAAATAGGCCCAAAAACCTTCATTCGATTTATGAACCCTATTTGACCCCTGTTTGGCTCTGGTTGGCGAGCTCCGGATCGATCCCTGTAACAGGGGGATCTCCAGCTCCGTCGCGCGAGGCCAGACAAGGCGTCGGAGGGCCGTTCCACCCCCCATCTCCCGCGTGCAGCCGTTGAGGTTTTTCTCTTGGTTTCACAACCAATCAAGGACATTCTTCTGCTGTTGTTCCCGCACTTTTATCTTCATCGTAGTCTTAGGCTTCTACCCGACCATTCCGCTCGCCGGTCATTTACCTAATCATCTAAGCCACCCCTCGCCGGAGGTCACCCCGGTGAGGTTCCATTTCACCGTTTCCGCATCCATTTGCGCCACCAACTGCGAGGCATTTTGCCCTCGCGGTTTAACTTTTCTTTTGCAGGACCCAGGATCGTCAAAGACCTGCTGGAGCGATTTTGGGGAAGCCCGGAGGTACCTGGAGCTCTCTACCTTCCCCGTCGTCGTGAGAGAGCTCCGGTGGCCCCATGTGCATCTCGAGGTCTCCATCGCATAGAGGGTACTTGCAAGCTTAGCTTGGGCCGTTTTGGAGCCGCAAAGAGCGTCAGAGGTGGCTGACTTGGCCCGGAGAACCTCGCCCCAGGCGGAGCTACTCCCAGTTCGTCGTCAAGCCTTCACGACCGTTGATCAGGCCCTTGTTCTTGCCAGGGTACAGCTGCCGTCGGATGATGAATCACCTCCATCGTTGATCGGCCTCGACCGATCTAATCAAGGCCGTTCGCAGCCAAGCGGTATCGCGCTTCGTAAGCTCGACACGTGGCCTAAGTGGCCCCATTTCAGTCGTGCGATCCGCAACTCGACTGGGTATTTTGCATATAAGCCCAGCCGTTTTTGTATATTTATTAGTTAAACACCGAAGCTTTCCATATGCATTTTAAATTTTTGTATAAACTACGCCGCACCCCTCGGGTTTTGTATTATTCCTTTTTGGACCCCTGCCAGGTCACGTGCTTCGCGCACGTGACGTGGCAATTTTGCAGGAAACCCTCGGAGATTAGGCAAATATAGTTTTAGTTCCAAAACTTTGCGACGTAGTTATAAAATTTATGTCATTTTTGCACCCTAGCCCCTGGATTGTTTGATATTGCGTTTTGGTCCTTCCTTACGCACGTGCTTGTCATGCGCGTCTGGGGTTTCTTGCAACTTTGTCCCAGAGGGTTTGGTTATTGATATTTAGTTCAACAAAGTCTTCGTCTAGTTATAATATTTTTAGGATAATTGCAAGCGTGCCCTCAGACTATTTCTTATTTGCACATATGCCCCTGGCCGTGTGTATTTTCTTTATGTTTCTAGCATTTTTTGCATGCATCTATTAAACTCCAAAAATCCTCCAAAAATCAATTTAAGCTCCTACAACATTGCATTTGCACGGCATATTTTTATTTTCCTTTTTTATTGCCTTTTATTACTTATTAAAAATCAAAAACATCCATTTTGTGCACTGTCTAGCTTATAAAATCCATAAATAAAAAATATAAAAATAATCCAGAAAAATCCCAAAAAAATATATTTTGTTTCCTTTATTATGTTTTAACGTCAATCCAAAAATCACTAAAAAATATAAAAGAAAACTCCTAAAAATTATAAAACATTAAAAATATTCAACAAAATTTATAAAATTCATAAAAAAATTAAAAATTGTGTTTTCTTTTCCTGAATTTTCTTTATTCTGTTATCTTTAATTTAAAATTAATTTGGGAAAATTTTGTTGCTATTTGCTATTTTTCATTACCATTTTAATTTCGGCCAGCATTGATATTCACTGTTTTCTTGTATTTTGACGTTTAAAAATATCAAAAATATTATGAAAAATCCCCAAAAATCACAAAAAAGTAGAAAAATATAAAAAGACCAAAAAAATTTATTTTCTGATTTTTGAGCATTTTTGATCATTTTTATAAATCCTTTATCCTCTCATTTCTTATATTATGTATATTCTATTATTGGAAAAAATATATTATAGAAAAATATAAAATATAAAAAGAAAATATAAAATCGGAAACTTAAAAATCAAAATACAAAAATATAAAATTAAAAATTAAAAAAATATAAAATTAAAAACCCACAAAAAATAGCATAGTAGACACTTGATCACATTCACACACTTTTGAGCAATTTTGCCCCGATCTATCCTTTCTGCTCCCTGTTTTAATCCGAATTTCATGTGGTCGATTCAGCGACTGAGTTCCATCTTGTGTGGAACTTAAGACCACCTATTTTTGGGTTAAACAAATGGCGCTGTTGCCGAGGAGCAACAACGCTTAGTTCGGGTTTGTGCGTGATTGTGATTGCTTGTCTATTTCACGGTTTTTATTTTTGCTTATTTTTGCTCTTTTATTTTGATATATCATTTGAATTGTCTGACCACCTTCTTGTTTGACTTTGTGTGAGGTGCACAGATCGAGGGAGGCACTCCTTTCTAGGAGCGCTCGTGCAACCACGTGAGGCCGCTTTGGCTTCACACCAAGGCGGACTTGGAGGGAATTTTGAAGACGATTTCTAAGCTTCTATTTTATTGCATTTATTTTTTGTAATTCAAGTGAGAGAGAGACCACTTTTATTGTAATAATATAGGTACCCCCGGACAGTTGAACTCTCGAGCCTAATTTCCAAGTGATTGTTTACTCGGGGGCTTACCGCGGCTTTCTCGTGTTTTCATCGCATTTTTTTACTTTGTTTTCCGATTTTCGATTTTCTTTATTTTGTGTGATTGAGCCCATAGTTCTAGGATTGCTTGCGATAGATTAGGTCCAAACACATTAATCACCCTTGCATGCTCCTATAGTATCGTTTGGACTTAGTCAAATTTAAACAATTGATTCATCATCCTCGAGCCGTCGCGCCGCGAGCTCTCCCCGCCAAGCGCTTCTCCTGGACTCGATTTGTCAAGAGGAGGATGGGTGAGCCTAGATCGGACTTTTGGATTGAGGATTGGTGATCGACTTGTGGTGCTTCCCGCTAATAACAATTTTTGAACTTAGGGCGATTTCATCGGCTTTGCATTTGCATATAGATAGGTTTCAATTCTGCTGAGCATCTTTGCATGAAGAGTGCTGGAGGCAAGGTGAGCATTTCTCTTTAGCATACATTATGGATTTATCGCTTGCATTGCTTTTCCGCCTCTCCCTCTGATTTTGCCAACCTAGGTGCTTAAAGGAATTGACTCCTCGTTAGGCTCGTGCATTTTTACTAAAAATCCAAAAAAAAGTGATAACCACTAAAAGCGGGACTACTAACATTACTCGACCCTAAAATCAACCAAAAAGAAAAATCTTCTCTTGGGGCGAGTAATCCCCTCATTGTCTTTGTTTTACCTTGCTCGCGCACACACTAAGGTTAGAGCCCAAATCCTATTTTCAGCCCCCTAAGTGTTTGTGCAAATCTTTGACTTCTCACCTAACTCTAAAATAGACAAGATAAAAAGACCTCTCTTTGCGGTCTCTACCGAGTTGAGTAAGTGAATTGAGGGTTTGATTTATTTTCATTTTTATTTGTGATTATTTTGTGTGTGTCCTAGATCGCCGCTGCGCACTTGCGCCTTTCTTCTCACTTCTCTTGACTTGACCATCGTGCTCTCCCGATCATTTTCTTTTGTTTCGAGATGGCCGACTGGAGCGTATTTTATCCGGACTTTGTGGATCATTCGTTCACTCCAGCCGGTCCACCTCCTTTATTCCAGGAGGACTTTGCTCCTGACTTTTGTACATACCCGCCTCAACCACAGTATCAGGACTCGGATTTCTACCCACACCCACCTCCACCTCCACCTGTATATTATCCTCCTCCACCTTCACATCCACCCGAGACTGAGCTGTTGGAGTCACCTTTCATGGAGTCCACCCTTGAGCACTTGACCCAGATGATGGATCATATGAGACAGAGGATTGACACCCTCACTAGTACAAATAAGAGCGACCATGATACTCCACCATTTGATGATATGGGTTCATTTGAGGATTTCCATGAGAGCTTGCAATCGCCCAAAATACAAAAAAATGAGAAAAATTTACAAACACAAAAAGATTTTGGGAGACACATGATCGAGCCAGACTGTGAGGAGAGGTACCACTTGCCAGATCCTTTGACCACACAGTCTCTCACACCTTGTCCCACCTTTGATCCCGAGGATGCCGCTGTACAGACTGCTCTTGGCATGCCTCGTGTATATGCTGATTCCGACTTCTTCCCTTGTATGGAGGAGGTCCAAAAATTCAAAAAAATGCTGATTGAACCCGAAGTGGTGGCCACCATATATGAGATTATCCGTGCCCCACTTCAGCAAGCCATGATCGATTTATCTGCACCTCTTCCCAAGAAGAGAAAGCGAAGGAGCAGATCTGAGCGTCATATCTTGACCATGGCCACTGCCCACGCCATCACACACCGTCCCATTCCTCGGAAAAGAACACTTCCACACCTTTCGTTAGCTGCACCATCTCTGACTTTACATGTGATCACACTCTCCTCGACGGCGGTGCTTCGATTAGTATCATACCCTTCTCGTTGGTACCGTCTCTTCACTTAGGGCCTCTCAAGAAAACCAGGATGATCGTACAGTTTGATGATGGATCAATAAAGAGGTCGAAGGGTATTCTTGAAAACGTCGTCATATCGATTCAGGGCACGAGCTACCATGTTGAATTTATCGTGTTGCCCATGGAGACCTCCACAGGGGAGCACTCTCTAATCATCCTGGGACGACCATTCCTCGCCTCTGCGAGGGTCGTTATTGATTACGGAGCAGGAGAGATTCGCTTCCGTCCTGCTGACGAGAGTGAAGTGTTGATCACCACACCCACCGCCGACCAGAGACCTACACCTGATGTGACCTCACCTATCTTGGCTGGCCTCGAGGACCATGACCTTGATGATACTATCAGAGAATTTTGCTGTCTATTGGATTCCACTGGGACCCGAGAATTCTTTCCTGTTGAGGAAGACTCGAAAAGCATGGACCTCGACATTTCTTCTTACGTGACTTGGCGATGTGTTGATGACATCCGCGGGATTTACACGATCGATACCATTGAGCGGAAGGCAGATTTGGATACTAGACAGGACGACCATGACTTGACTACTTCCACTGATGGGTTCGCTCCTGTCCATGTAGATACTGATGAGACTAAGGCCGAATTTGATTTGATTACTTTTATTCGGGAATTCGGGCCTTTTGATGTAAAGATGATCCGGTTGAGATTATAGAGGACAAACAGAGTTCGACTACTTTCACTGATGAGTTCGTTCCTTTTGGTTTTGACCTGGATGACACCTCGCAGGACGACTCTGAGTATACTTCTTCCGATGATGATGAGTTCGTCCCATTCCACTTCGATATCAGCGAGACTCCCAAGGCCGGACCTAGTCACACTTCTTCCACTCACACGTCTGTGCCTTTACACCCTAGGGCCCCTGAGGATCTACACTCTGTCGACCCTAATCGGCTTCCGTCCACTGTGGACCCCAATGTCGACCTGCACCATACCAGATCCATTCCTCAGCGGTCCCGCAAGAAGGTTCGCTTTCTACCTTCTTGATCCTGTGTACATCCATCTCTGTTGTATATCCTCTTCTGTTTATCTCTGTCTACCTTCCATTTTGCTCATCCACCCATCATCGTGTTTGCCTTACTTAGGACGAACTTTGTCCTAAGTATAGGGGGGTGGACGAGCCGAGTGTTCATTCGTCGTTCCGTTTCATTACTCTTGTTGTTGCCTATACTTAGGGCTTCTTTTACCCTAAGTATAGGGGGAGTGGTGTGTACATCCTCACGATCTCTTCATCCATCTTCTGATTTCTTTTCTTCTTTTTCCTTCTTTTCCTTTTCTATCTTCTTTTTGTATCAAAAAGGTGCCGCCCTTGTAGACAGTTTTCCATACTTAGGACGTACTTTGTCCTAAGTATAGGAGGGTGTGCACCCCGAGTTGTTTTCTATTCTTCGATCCTCTCCATTGTCTCCTCTTCTTGTCTATACTTAGGGATATCTTACCCTAAGTATAGAGGGAGACAATCGAAGTACGATCTATTCATTCCCACCCTTGACCCTCCCTGCTTTGTGTACAGTCTGCTATACTTAGGATTATTTGATCCTAAGTATAGGGGGGACGATCAACTTCTCATTCTTTTGTTCATTCGTTCATTTCTTCATTCTTTAGATTTTCCTATACTCATTACGAGTCATGTCTTCTCTTTTCTCTCTGATCTATGAGGACATAGCTCAAGCTAAGTATAGGGGGGTCGTATATACTGCGTATATACTTTAGCCATAACTCGTACTTTCGTATTTTCCTAATAATATAGCAAACAATTCTGTAAAATTCATTAAAAACCCTTAATAAGAAGGTGTGTTGTTCCTCAGATTCTTTCTGTATTTACTGATTAATAAATCTGGTGAAAATATTTTTTGCAAAATGTTTGAAAAATAGTCTGAAAATCTTTGTGAAAGTCTATTGAAAACTATTTTGAAAATATTTTGTTACATGTTTTCAACCTGTGTAAAATGTGTGGTTTGTAAAATTTCTTTTCTTTGTGTGAAATAAAAAGTTTGAAGAATGATTTGCAAATGGTTTGAAAAATGGTTGCAAAAATATTTTGAAAAATCTATCTATACTCTTTTGAAAGCCTTTGCAAAATGATTTTTAAATGTGTGTACATATTTGTAAAATGTTTGTAAAAATTATTTTGGACTAGAGTTTTCAAAAATTCTTTGAAAAACATGTGTCAAATAAGTTTGAGGAATACATACATCTCACCAAAATCCACTATATATGTGTATAAAATTGATCACTTACCCTTGTTAATTCTTAAAATCCACTTCTTGTATAAAGAAGCACTCCCGTGTACATATTTTTCACCTAGTTTTCAACCAAAATCTTTTTGTTTTAAAAAATCCCAAAAACATTTGCAAAATTAAAATCCAAAAACATTTGAAAAATCTTTTTGAAAAAGACAAAAAAATGCATCTGCATATGCATCATCATCTTTTCAAAAATCCATAAAAAGTTCAAAATCTTTGAAAATTGCATCACAAAAATATTTTCTGCATTGCATTGCATAGCATGAGCATTTTTAGGATTGAGTTTGATAGTTGAACAAGTCCAAGTAAAATCCAGAGATTGGAGCTTGATTGGACCTTAAAATCTACCTAATAACAGGAACTTTATAGGAACTGGGTTTGAGGTACTTCAGGTCTAGTTGACTTAATTCTTTGAGGATTATGAGACTTGGTTCAATGGATTCTTGACTGCCTAAGTAGAGTATTTCGGAGCACACGCATGACTCTTGTTGATAATGACCTAACTTGGACACCTGCACCTTTCACATGGCTCGACTCAGTTGGAGTGGTGAGGGGATTGGATTTGACGGTATGAGACGCACACAAATGGAAACACTTGTCCTCTTCTAGGGAGGGAAGTGCACCCCAACCCGTCTAGTGATAAGGAAGTCTAAAGACAGGAGGCTGTGGGTTGCGATAAAGCTTCAAAAGAGGGATAGTCTACTGGCTCAAGAGGAAAAACTCCTTATGTAAATGCTGCTGTGAATAGTATTTCGAAAAAAAAAGTTCAGGCATGTACAAAAATAAAAAGCCTGCAAAGTATGTACAAATGTTGTAAAGTCAATAAGCAAGCTTGAGTTCCAAAGTCATATCATGTGAGCCTGCAGCAGGATGACTTGACTACACTGGTCTTGCATCCCAGGATAGGTAGCTACACTGGCTACCGTCCATTCTTTTCTTCACCCCCTCCTCTTGAGCTGGTTGCCACTTGAACTTAGAAGGGAATACCCCGCTCCTCGAGGATGGAGTTATTGGATTGGGGAATCATTGGGTTGTCGTACTGGAGAAGTCAGTTTCTTTGTCATTCTAGTTGGGGAGAGCCACTATCACTTACACTGTACGAGTCAGATTCATAGTCGTAAGGGTTTGTGTATGAGTTGAAGTATTTCTGACCTGGCTATTGAGGAGACTAGGGTAGAGTTTTGGGATTCTCAGGGACTGTTGGATTTCAAATTCGGTTCTCAATAAGGTTCCGCCCGCACTAAAATTCCAAAGGTCTGACTTAAGCTCCAAACTTTGATTTTGTGAAGACAAGTTTGATAATTACACTTAATCCAGCTTCTTTTTATTTTCTTTATTTTTCTTTTCTGCACTTATTGCATAAGTGTTTGCTAGGGACTAGCAAAGGCAAGTATAGGGGGATGATGAATCTACGTTTCATCATCTTTATTCTATCATTTTGGCCTTAAAAACCCTAGTAAATGCGTGTAAATAGGCTTAATTCATGCATTTTAGCATTCGTGCATATGTGCGTAAAAAGTGTATAAAATGCGGGTTTTAAAGCCAAAATTATAGAATAAAGAAAAGAAAAAGAATAAAATATTATAAATATTTTATGACCCGAAACCCCGAGACCTAGGTATCTTGATGACTAGGTCGACAAGGAATAAAGTAGGGGGAGATAAGGGCCAGAATACAATAAAAATACCTGTTATTTCATTCATTCTTTATTCATTTTGGGACCTATTTTTGGTTCCACTTTTTATACCTTAAATAAAGAAACTTTGTACATGAAAGTTGTAGATAATTACATATAGAAAAATACAAAATTTATTTCACTCAAAAATAATGTACAGATAAAAAGTTATGGTCTGAATAAAATTCCAGAATCCCAACTTCCAAGACCCGTATCTCACAGATGAAAACTCTAAATGCAGCAAACTCACTTCAATTGTATATAGATTAAAATAAGCTATTTAATGGTGGTGGTTTCGCATTTGGCGGAGCTACGGTTTGAAAGTTGAGTTTTGGACCCCTATTGTATACTTGTACAGAATAAAATATTCAATTTATTCTTTATTCATTATTTTTATAATTTTATATTTTTATAATTTTGTAATTGATATGTATAATCAGTATGTGCATTAAAATCAGAATAAAAATGCAAAGAAAACTCAAAATAAAAATACTTGTATATACAAAATCTAGGTGTAACACCTATATACATACCTTTATAATTACTAATTCTATTTTATTAAATATACAAAACACATCAATAAAATAAAATAAAAATATAATTATGTGTATGAAAGTATGTTATAATTATATAAATTAATAATAAAAAATAAATAAATTAAAAACACAAAATAAAAAATAAAATACTTAAATATATAGATATAGATACCTATAAGGGTATATAAGGAAACTTATAATTATTAATCTTATAAAATAATTAAATTTCATAATAAAATAATACATAAAATAATAAATACTTTTTATTAAATAACCAAAAAATAATTAATTCATTTTCTATTTTAAAAAGATTTTTTAAAGCATTTTTTCAGGCTTTTTCCTGGTTGGTCCACGTGGACCAACCAGGGGGGCTGGAGAGTTGACCCGCAGTCAACTCTCTGACCCCAGCCTGTTCCTTGTCAGAGTTGCATTTTTTGGCGTTTTCTCCTATTTTTGTAGATCACGTCTTTCACCGTTTGAGGTCGATGTCTTCACGAGTTTTGTAGCCCTACTACCAAGGATACACGCCCATGCATTGCTTTGGCGATTGAATCGAAGATTCGCCTGTGATCCCTCCTTGAATATCACGCCATCACCATCTTTTTAAAATAGGCCCAAAAACCTTCATTCAATTTTTAAACCCCATTTGACCCCTGTTTGGCTCTGGTTGGCTAGCTCCGGATCGATCCCTGTGACAGGGGGATCTCCAGCTCCGTCGCGCGAGGCCACACAAGGCGTCGGAGGGCCGTTCCACCCCCCATCTCCGCCGTGCAGCCGTTGAGATTTTTCTCTTGGTTTCATAGCCAATCAAGGACGTTCTTCTGCTGTTGTTCCCGTACTTTTATCTTCATCGTAGTCTTAGGCTTCTACCCGACCATTCCGCTCGCCGATCATTTACCTAATCACCTAAGCCACCCTCGCCGGAGGTCACCCCGATGAGGTTCCATTTCACCATTTCCGCATCCATTTGCGCCGCCAACTGCGAGGCATTTTGCCCTCGCAGTTTAACTTTTCTTTTACAGGACCCAGGATCGTCAAAGACCTGCTGGATCAATTTTGGGGAAGCCCGGAGGTACCTGGAGCTCTCTACCTTCCCCGTCGTCGTGAGAGAGCTCCGTTGGCTCCATGTGCATCTCGAGGTCTCCAGCGCATAGAGGGTCCTTGCAAGCTTAGCTTGGGCCGTTTTGGAGCCGCAAAGAGCGTCAGAGGTGGTTGACTTGGCCCGAAGAACCTCGCCCCAGGCGGAGCTCCTCCCAGTTCGTCGTCAAACCTTCACGACCGTTGATCGGGCCCTTGTTCATGCCAGGGTACAACTCCCGTCGGATGATGAATCACCTCCATCGTTGATCGGCCTCGGCCGATCTAATCAAGGTCGTTCGTAGCCAAGCAGTATCGCGCTTCGTAAGCTCGACACGTGGCCTAAGTGGCCACATTTCAGCCGTGCGATCCGCAACTCGACTGGGTATTTTGCATATAAGCCCAGCCGTTTTTGTATATTTATTAGTTAAACACCGAAGCTTTCATCTGCGTTTTGAATTTTTGTATAAACTGCGCCGCACCCCTCGGGTTTTGTATTATTCCGTTTTGGACCCCTGTCAGGTCACGTGCTTCGCGCACGTGACGTGACAATTTTGCAGGAAACCCCCGGAGATTAGGCAAATATAGTTTTAGTTCCAAAACTTTGCGACACAGTTTTAAAATTTATGGCATTTTTGCATCCTAGCCCCTGGATTGTTTGATATTGCGTTTTGGTCCTTCCTTACGCACGTGCTTGTCATGCGCGTCTGGGGTTTCTTGCAACTTTGTCCCAGAGGGTTTGTTTATTGATATTTAGTTCAGCAAAGTCTTCGTCTAGTTATAATATTTTTAGGATAATTGCAAGCGTGCCCTCAGACTTTTTCTTATTTGCACATATGCCCCTGACCGTGTGTATTTTCTTTATGTTTCTAGCATTTTTTGCATGCATCTATTAAACTCCAAAAATCCTCCAAAAATCAATTTAAGCTCCTGCAACATTGCATTTGCACGGCATATTTTTATTTTCCTTTTTTATTGCCTTTTATTACTCATTAAAAATCAAAAACATCCAATTTGTGCACTGTCTAGCTTATAAAATCCATAAAAAATATAAAACACTCCAGAAAAATCCCAAAAAAAATATATTTTGTTTCCTTTACTATGTTTTAACTTCACTCCAAAAATCACTAAAATTATAAAAGAAAACTCCTAAAAATTATAAAAATCTAAAAACCTTCAAAGAAATTTATAAAATTCATAAAAAAACTTAAAAATTATGTTTTCTTTTCCTGAATTTTCTTTATTCTGTTATCTTTAATTTAAAATTAATTTGGGAAAATTTTGTTATTGTTTTCTATTTTTCATTCCCATTTTAATTTCAGCCAACATTGATATTCACTGTTTTATTGTATTTTGACGTTTAAAAATATCAAAAATATTCTGAAAAATCCCCAAAAATCACAAAAATAATAGAAAAATACAAAAAGACCAAAAACAATTTATTTTATGATTTTTGAGCATTTTTGATCATTTTTATAAATCCTTTATCCTCTCATTTCTTATATTATGTATATTCTATTATTGGAAAAATATATTATAAAAAATATAAAATATAAAAAGAAAATATAAAATCAGAAAATTAAAAATCAAAATAAAAAAATATAAAATTAAAAATTAAATAAAAAATATAAAATTAAAAACCCACAAAAAATAGCATATAGACACTTGATCACATTCACACACTTTTGAGCAATTTTGCCCCGATCTATCCTTTCTGCTCCCTGTGTTCGACCTCTACACATACTTGCACCTATACACATCTTTGTTGTAGAGTTATAATAAATTTTAACTCCACATTCACCTTCATTTCCTCATTTGATTGTCGTGGGTTAATTGTTGTTTTAATCCGAATTTCGTGTGGTCGATTCAGCGACTGAGTTCCCGCCTTGTGTGGAACTTAAGACCACCGATTTTTGGGTTAAACAAGGGGAGAAGAACGAGTTCAAGCGGCTGAATCAAAGGACCAATCCTCAATGTATCATGCCTGCGTGATAGAGCAATGAACGAGAACAAACATCGAAGAAGGAATCAATCCATTTGGGTGAAGGAATTGGCGGGAAGAAATTGATGAACACAGGTCAAAAACCAGGTCTGTCAGAACATAGGGCCTCGATCAGAGAGTTGACTGAGGTCAACTGGCGGGGGAACTGATAAACACGGAATTCACATGGTCTAATTATCTCACACAAGGCGGAGACAACCGTGTCGCTGCGGCGACCCTCAGTGATCCTCGTATTTAATCAACAATTAACCCACACAATAGATATCAAGAAATGACAAGCAAATGGTGGAGCTAATTTTTTTTAACTCTACATAAATGATGTATAGGTGCAAGTACGTAGAGAGTTCGAACATAGGGAGCAAGGCAGGGTAGATCAACCTGGTGTGTGTGTGAGAAAGTGATATGTATGTCTACACTATGCAGATGCAAATATTTTTGTGGGTTTTAGATTTTTATTTTTTTTAATTTAATTTTTAATTTTTATTTTAATTTTTAATTTTCCGATTTTATATTCTTTTTTATATTTTATATTTTCATATTTTCTTTTTTTAAATATTGGAATATATGAACTATATAATAAAAGAGGTGATAAAATATTTATAAAAATATGCAAAAATGCTCAAAAATTCAGAAATAAAATATTTTTGGTGTTTTTATAAGTTTTTACTATTTTTATGATTTTTGGGTATTTTTCATAATTTTTTGGTATTTTTAAAAGTCAAAATAAAGAAAATAGTGAATCAAATCACTGACCGAACTTAAAATGGGAAGGAAAAATATCAAATAATCTCATAATTTTTCCAAACTAGTTTTAAATAAAGAGAATAAAATGGAGAACCTAAATGACTTGAGTTTCTATTTTTTGGATTTTTCTTTGATTTTTTAGATTTTTTGGATGTTTTTGGGTATTTTCTAATTTTTAAGGTTTTGGTTTTGAATTTTTTTAGTGATTTTTGGACTGACACTAAAGTATGATAAAATAGATAGTAGGTATTTTTTTTGGAATTTTTCTAGGTGTTTTAATATTTTTTTGGTATTTTCTAAGCTAGACAGTAGCTAAAATGCAGATTTTTGATTTTTAATAAATATAAAAATGCAATAAATATAAAATGCAAAAATATGGCGTGAAAGAGTGATGCAACATGAGCTTAAATAATTTTTTGTAGGATTTTTGGGCTTTTAGAAATGCATGCAATAATTAGAGATAGCAAAAAGAAAAGTCACACTAGCAGGGGTGTTTTGGTCATATGCGAAAAGTTCAAGGGCCTGAGTAAAAAGTCTCCAGAAAATATTAACTAGTTAGAAAAGTTTGTATACTAAATATCAATAGCCAAAATTCCTGGGCTAATCCTGCAAAAATGCCAAGGACACGCACGATGGCACGCGTGCCTGGCAGGGGCTTCTACGCAATAATCAAAGACCACAGGGGCTGAATTACAAAATATCCAAAATAATAGAACTGCATATAAAATAATTTGGACCAAATATAAATAGGAAAAGCCCCTGGATATTTCCGCAAAATTTCCAAGTCATGTGCGTTAAGCACGTGACCTGGAAGGGGTCAAAAAGTGATTATGCAAACGCAGGGGGGCTACATGCAAATGTCACAAGAATAACAGTATGGCAAATTATTGTTTGAGGATTAAAACTAATTATATAAAAATGGTTTGGGTGTTTAGGCAAAATACCCAAATCCGGGGGCAATCGGACGAGAGATGTGGCTTTACTAATACACGTGGCAATCCCCTGAGTAGCAGTCCCCCTTCGCAGATGAAGGGCTGTGATTAAATCATCAGGTCTGCATCAACGGCTCTGAGCAGCGCTGAACGGACGGCTGCGGAGCCCCTTCGAAGAACAGGGCGAGATCGACGGCCTGGAGAGGTGCAGCAAGATCAGCCGATGAACACGGCGTTGGTGAGGTTTATCCGCCAAAATCTGCAAGCTCCTTGTTGTCCACTCCCCTCCGATGGTGCAAAGAACCTCCCAGGACACCTCCCTCTTGATTTGGCACTTCAAAATGCTCCGAGGAGCTCCGGCGAGGGCTAGCGGCGGAGGTTGGCCTGGAGGTCGTCTTTTGGGTAGAGCACCCCTCAGATGGGGTCTTCCAGATCCTGCAAAGATGAGCATAAGCACAGAGAGGCGAGATGGAGGAATATGGGCCGTTATTAGGTGGAATCGAAGGCGAAACGTGTGTGGGAAGGTTCGCCAGAGCGGGGCTCCGGCGAGCTTCAATGGGTGAGATGATAGCTACTGGCGTGATTAGAATACGAAATAATTGAGGGAAATGAAACTAGGGTTATCACTATGCTAAGAAAAACGATAAAAAAGACCTCAGTGGCCGGAGCCACGAAGAAGAAACCTCACGGCAGCGTGGGCCGCCGGAGATGGGTGGAAGCTCCACCTTGACCGCCTAACCGCGCCTACGAGGAGCTGGAGAGCTCCCTGTCACCTTGCTCGATCCAGAGCTCGACGAAGGTTGGCCAAGACGGGTCAAAGAGAGTTAAAGGGTGAGAGGAGGTGACGGGTTTGGTTTTGAAGCAAGGTGTGACAGGGCGCAAAGATCAAAGCATATGGCGTGCCACAATGCTCCACAAATCGAGAAGATCCCCCAGCGTGAATCACTGTTGTATGATGAACAAAAGTTGTGAAGATGCTATCGCAAGAAGGTGCAAGGAGCTCCCTCGAAAAAAACGAGAAAACGGGTCAAACCATGCCTCTGACACAATCTAGGTGTTGGGCAGAGAGTTGACCGAAGGTCAACTCTTGCTGCCCCCCTGGTTTGTCCACGTGGACCAACCAGGAAAAAGCCTGGACAAAAACTTAGAAAATTAATTAAAAATAGATAACAATTTAATTAATTTTTTATTATTAAATAAAAAGTATTTGTAATTTTATGAAGTATTTTATGGTAATTTTTATTTATTTTTATTAGGTATATTTTTACAAATTTACTTTTATACCCCTCATAGGTATATTACCTATATATTTCATTAATTAATTTTTATTTTGGTATCTTTAATTCTATTTATTATTTTATAAAATTATAAAATTCTTTTATATAGTTAATTATATTTTTATTTTATTTTTCTGAATTATCTTGTATATTAAATAAAATAAAAGTATGTATTGTACATGTATAACTATAGGTATAATACGTGTGTATTTTATTTACATGTATTTTATTTTGAGTTTTCTTTAGGTTTTTATTCTAATTTTAATACACATAATTATTATAAGTAATATTTATAAAAATATAAAAATATAAAAATACAAAAATAATGAATAAATAATAAATCGAATATTTTAATCTGTACAATTATACAATGAGGGTCCAAAACTCAACTTTCAAATCGTACCTCCTCCAAATGCGAAACCACCGCCATTAGATAGCTTATTTTATGTTATATATAATTAAAGTGAGTTTGCTGCATTTGGAGTTTTCGTTTGTGAGATACGGGTCTAGGAAGTTGGGATTCTGGATTTTTATTCAGACCATAACTTTTTATCTGTACATTATTTTTCAGTGAAATCAATTTTCTATTTTTCTTTATTTAATTATATACAACTTTCATGTTCAAAGTTTCTTTATTTGAGGTATAAAAAGTGGAACCAAAAATAGGTCCCAAAATGAATAAAGAATGAATGAAATATGTATTGTATTTGGCCCTTATCTCCCCCTACTTTATTCCTGGTCGACCTATTCATCAAGATGCCTAGGTCTCAAGGTTTCGGGTCATAAAATATTTACAATATTTTATTCGTTTTCTTTTCTTTTATTTATTCTATAATTTTGGCTTTAATTACAGTATTTTATACACTATTTACATGCACATGCATGGATGCTAATATGCTCTATTTAATGCTATTTACAGGCATTTGCTAGGGTTTTTAAGGCCAAAATGATAGAATAAAGATGATGAAATGTGGATTTATCAGGAACCTGGTTGGTCCATGTGGACCAACCAAAAAAACTCGACCAAAAAATATTTATAAAATCAATAATAATTAATAAATGACTTTATTAATTTTAAGTTATAAAATACAAAAATATTTATTATTTTCATGGTATTTTATTATAATTTTCATTTATTTTTAGAGATATTTTACTATGAATTAGTTTTTAGGGCTAATTTATAGGTATATTCATTTTAGGACTTTTATTTTTATTTTGTATATTTGATTTTATTATTTAATTTTCTTATTTTATATAATTATAACTTATTTTTATATACATAAATATATTTTTATTATATATTACTAATATAATATTTACCCTTAAATAAATATATATACTTATTATATAGGTATAGTTATTGTAAATTCATCTATGCATTTTATTTAGGTATTTTATTTTAATTCTTTCTTGATGGTTTTATTCTAGTTTAAATATGTACATATGACATAAATAATATTTACAAAATGATAAAAATATAAAATTATAAAAATAATAAAGAATAAAAAAATGAATAATTTATTTGTGTATATTTAGGAAGCTGCACGCGAAGAATATTGCAAGCCTTTGTCAAGAGTTCCTGACGCTCGGTGTAGAGAGTGTCATTTGCGCTTTGGAGTGGATCATGGAGAACATGATTATTCATCCGCACGTGTAGCACAAAATTTATGAAGAAATCGTGAGAGAAGCCCCTCCAGGGCAGGAGATCCAGCATGACAATTTGGCCAAGATGCCATACCTCAAGGCGGTGATATTGGAGACGCTAAGTCGTCACCCTCCCATCATACTCCCATTTCTGAGTGTGGTTCCCAATCACATAGAGGGTACTCTACTGTTACAGCTCCAATTGTAACGTAGAAAATATGTTGGATGGGGATTGGATGGTCCCAAGATGTGTGCCGACCGTACTTGACCCCTTATGAGGGTCTTCCGATCCCTATCCAACAGATCCTATGTGTTACAGCATGAGCTACTACAACAAGGGATCTGTTTCCTCCCAAACATGCATGCATTGATGCTCACACTTTAAAGTGGATGGAATAGTTGGTTTTGGTCGGAATGAAGTTATATGGTAGAAACCGCACGAGTTCAAACCAGAGAAGTTCCTCTTGCACCTCTACAAGTTCTGCCATGACATCAACCTCCGTGTCACCGTCGCCGTTGCTATACACGTCGTCCTACTCATCGATAGTGACCCACAGATATTTCGACTCGAAGACCTCTTCTTCTCTGATGCAAGTCCTCTCTCATTGGGCACCAACTTCAGTAAAATAAAGATGAGTGAGAGGAGGATGCTTGGCAAGGGGATATGCGATGGGGTGTGGTGGAGGCGCGAGGAGGTGTTAGGAGTGGTGATGAGTATGCATGGCAAAGCCAGGAGGCACGTCGAGGAGGATGTGCAACAAATGGGGGATGCGCGAGGAGGTGGATGCGCGACGGTGGGGGATGCATGGCGAGGAGGATACACGATAGGGGGTGGGAGCGTCAAGGGATTGGGGACGAGAAGGGTTTGGGAGAGGAGAGGGTTGGATGGAATTGTTTTCAAAACTATTGGATCATTTGTTGCCACGTGGCGTATGCCAACCTGTGAGTTTTTAACAGAGCATGTCTTACAGCAGATGATCCCCTTCCTCGAGGAAGGCCTCTCCATGCACTAGTGCAACTGTGCACGTGGTATCCTATCATAGAACCATCTTGTGGGAAGGCAGAGTTAGAGTTAAGTAAGGCAATCAATGTTGTAATGCATCACTCATATGTGGTCGTAATGATTGATAAAAAATTGAAGCCACTGCTTTGAGTCTGGAACTCTAAGTGCATATTAGCATCTAGTTGATTCCTTTGGTCGCAATGTTTCCATGTCATATATGGTGAGTACTTTTCACATTATGTACAAAATATTTATGTAGACACATACTTGGTTTGATTGAAGACTATGTGCATTTATGTTCAAACAAATGGCATTGTCACCGAAGGGGAATATTAATACAGGTGTATTTAATTGCATGGACTTCAAATCCACTGCTTTAGAGAATCCTTGTTTTTATTCTTTGTTTTTGGATAAATATAAGAGGAGATGACATGGAATAATATTGATATCTCAATTATTTTTCTTATAAAATGTGTGTGTATAAGATATTTATTTATTTCTCATATTTAAAAAAAACATGCATATTGCAAGTATATATATATGTATATTTGTTGTAAAATCCATATCATTTTCATAAATTATAAAATATTAATATTATGATTTATCTAGGAGATGAATAATAAATTGGAGGGATATACGGACGAGCATATATAGCTCTCTTTCTTTTTGTCAATTTTATACCATTTTTCAATTTAGATATGAAATAACATATTATTGTCCATTTACTTAAATCTCAATATGTTCTTCAAAGTACACATTCAATAGCAGTGGATTTGGCACACATGTACTCCGACCAGGTTGATTGGGCGTGGCTTGTGGGAGGGGATCTCAACATTACATTCTACCAGATGATCGCCCACGGGGAGGAGGCGGGAGGGTTGTCGGCTTGGCGGAGTTTTTGGAGTTGGCACATTCTTTGTGATTAACAATTTTGGATGCGTCAGGTTGTGCTTATACATGGCGCAATGCGAGGTCGAGACTGGACAGGTTCCTGCTTTCCATTGAGGGGATGGAAAAGTTCCCACTTTCACGAGCCTAGGCACTACCGCATACGCACTCAAATCACACGTCCATTATCTAGTCCTCTGGTGAGTTGGGAAGTAGCATATTCTTCTTTCAATTTGAGCGGTCTTGGCTATTGGAAGATGGGTGCAAAGAGTTGGTGGCAGATCTGTGGAGGGGGTAGAGTCTGATGGGTTCAACAGTGAGTCAATTAGCATCTAAACCGGTGTTGCTAATACCTTCTTCAAGGGGTTTAGGAGAGAGGTGAGATTGAAGAGAAAGGATATGAGAGGTGAGGTGCAGAAAGAGGTGGTTTGTATGGATGGGCTGGACGATCTGAGAGGGTTGGATCAGGAGGAGTCGGCGGAGAGATATAGGCTTTTGGGGGTAATTATGATGGAAGATAGGAAAGAAGAGACAGAATTGAGACATAGGTCCAGGTAGAAGTGGTTGCGTGAAGGGGATACTAATATCGTATTCTTTCGCACTATGGCTTCTAGAAGAAGGAAAAGGAATCACATTCGTGAACTACAGGTGGGAGGGCTGGGGCTCTGTGGGGAGGCACAAATTAGGAGGGCTCTGAGAGACCATTTTGTGGAGACATCGCGGAGGAGGCAGGGGGATGGGTGGGCATGGTTGGGAAGGGGGTGAAGTCATTATCACCAGGGTAGGCGGAGGAGTTGAATGCGCCATTCTCGGAAGCCAAGGTGAAGAGGGCAGTCTGGGGTCTGAATGAGGATGGGGTGCCAGGGCCGGATGGATTTCCAATCTTTTTTTATAGAGAGTTTTGGGGCCTTCTGAAGGCTGAGATCCTAGAGGTGCTAGAAGAGTTGAGAGGAGGGAACAGAGAGTTCGAGAAGGTTAATAGGGCGATGCTATTTTTGCTGCCGAAGAAAGATCACCCGATAAGAGTTGAAGTTTTCAGACCAATCGCACTATCGAACATGATTCAGCTCATTGTGGCAAAAGTCTTGGCAAACAGGCTCAGGGGGTCTTGGATTTTATAGTTCTGGAGGACCAATCTGTGTTCATTTCAGGTCAGCAGATGGCCTGGTTGTGGCGTCGGAGATTTTGCTTAGAATAGAGACGTAGTGGTGCAAAGGGTGTGTTGTGGAAGATTGACTTTGCAAAAGCTTATCACTGTGTGGATTGAAGCTTCCTATGGATGTCGATGAGGAGAAGAGGGTTCCCAGAAGGCTGGATTTCGTGGATGAAAAGATGTATCACTGCATCTTTCTTCTCGATCTTAGTGAATGGGCGGCCCGAGGGGTTTTATTCCAGCCTCAGAGAGGAGTGCGACATGGGTGTCCTCTACTGCCCATGCTTTTTGTTCTGGTTGCGGATGCATTGGCGGTAATGTTCATGCATGCGGTAGATTGTGATTGGTGTGAGGGTTTTCGTTTGGATGACATCTCCGTGCTGTTAATGCAGTATGCTAATGAGACGGTGCTTTTTCTAGATGGGATAGATGAAATGATCGGTAGAGCGGCTCAGTTACTGGACATTTTTAGTAGTCTGTCTGAGCTGGAGATAAACCTGCAGAAATCAGTGGTTATCACCTTTGGGTTACAGATGAAGAACGAACCAGAATAGCATAGCTGCTTGGCTGTTAGTTTGGGGACCTATCGATTACCTATTTGGGTCTTCTATTGGTGGTTGGCAATCTCCGAGTGCTAGATTGGGACGTTGTTATCCAGAAGATAGAGGGGAAACTGGCTAGATGGAAGGTTGTTTCCTTATCCAAGGGTGCTAAGATGATTTTGCTGAAGCATGTCCTATCCGCCATTCCAACTTTCTTTTTCTCCAGTAGGTTGATGCTAGTTGGGGTGAGAAAAATGATTGAAAAGCTGATGAGAAGTTTCTTTTGGTCGGATGAGAAGCAACAAAAGTTAGGAGTGTGTCTGGTGGCATGGGAGGAGATCACGAAAACTAGGGATCAAGGGGGTTGGGAGTTCGGATTTTGGCGTACATGAACAGGGCTCTGATGGCAAAGTGGGTGATGCGCATTTGGGGACCATTAATGGATCTAGCTGCAAGATTGATTAGAAGGATCTAAGGAGTGAAAGGTGTCTTGATGGCAAGAACTACTCGGTTTGAGTCCCTCCTATGGTAAGGGGTGAGGGAGGTTTTGAGGCTCGTATCATATAGGCTAACGCCTAAGCTGGGGGATGGGCAAGGCTTTAGATTTTGGAGGGATGATTGGACCAGGGGAAGGGGCTCTAGAGATGTGATTCCCAAGACTGTTTGCGATGGAGGCATCGAAGGAGGCCACTTTGAGGGACCTGACTATTTCAAGGGAGTGGAGACTAAGTTTTGCAGCGATCCTCTTAGACAGGAGGAGAGAGGAATTGATTAGACTAGTGGTTGTGGCTCCTGTTCCAGGTGATTACTCTTAGACCTGGGACCATTACGAGTGGTCGGGTACAAGATTCTCTATCAAGTAGTTATACGGAGAGCTAAAAAATGGTGGAGATGAACAAGATCTCGACTTGTGCAAGAACGAGAAGATTATTTGGGCTTGCAAGATCCCAAGTAAGATAAAGGTTTTACTTTGGTGCTTGAGGAGAGACAAGCTTTATGGCAGGGTTAGGAGGACGAGGATTTTGAGGCATCAGGATGTGACTTGTGACAGATGCGAGGAGCAGATGGAGAACACATATCATCTTTTCTTCACTTGTGAGGCTTCGGCGAGGGTTTGTAGATAGATGGCGATCCTGTGGATAGACGTGGTTGGTTTTGCGAACTTTTGGGAGGCAATAAGAAAGGTTGGAGGCAGCTCCACTGACAATATTGCAAAACCTTTTGCGGTGTTGTGGTCAATTTGGCTGGCAAGAAACGAGCTCATTTTTAAAAATCAGAGGGTTTATTCAGAAAATATTGTCTCTCATCGTAGGGCTCTCATGAGCTTTTGGGAGTTTAGGTAATGTACTTTATAACCCTTCTTAGTAGTGATATAACACTTTTGCGGTGACTCCGACCTTGTGAGCTCACCCTCTTTTCCATAAAAAAAATCCATCACGGTCTATGCTCAATTATAACATCCGATGAGATTCTAAGTAAATAAAAAAAAGAGTAAAAAAGAAATATATGCTCCCAGCGAAGCACGTGTTGTATTTGTCAGTACTAATATAAATCAGGCATTATAGTTTTTGTACATGCTACGATGCCGGTATTCATGGCTCTTGATATATAGTCTTAATATAGGATAAGAAGATTGTATGTTTAGTTGAAAAAGGTTATTTTGTTGAATCTCTTGTTAATTTAAATAAATATATGATAGTCTAAATTATAAAAAAGATGGCCATAAACCCTAATCTTAATTAATTACTTCATTTAATTGTATTTGAGATAGCAAATGCCGTTATTTTACAGCTCACAAGGAAATTTCATGGATGGAAGATCATAGCTGATGCCCTTCGGATGGGAAGTGCCAAGAGCGAGGGGAGGAGAGGAATATATACGACCAATGTGGGGGAGGGAGGAAACGTGGGAGGAGTAATAGAGTAGGTGCTGCAATGCATGGGACCAACCGATCCCCATCGAACGGTCGCCTGCGTTACAGCACCTGCTATATTAAGCAATGAATATTCTTTGGGTAAGGGAGAAGTGGGTGCGGGGTGTGAGAGGGAACCAATGTAAATGACATTTGGGCCGTAATGCACGAGGAACGTCCTAAAGGAACAGAGATAGTGAACTCGCATCTCGAGGCAGCTGTATCCTCTATCCACTCTGGTGGGGGGTGTCCATTTTAATATATAAAGGTAAGTATAAAATTATAATGCATGTAAAAATCCATTTCTGAGCATCTTCCGTTCGGCTAGAGAAAATCAACAAAAGACGATTCTGTATCCAGAGGAATGGACAAATCAAATCATTCAAAAGATTACGTAAATAGCAGTCTGCGAACGATCTCATTGATAATTTGCTAATCTTATTGTGCAATCTCGGTAAAACGGAAACCAGAAAATCATGTTAACCGCTGAGATCATCGTAAAAGAGACGGCCATACTCCGGCATGTACTCCTCCTCCAGCGTCACCGTCACCACGACGCTCCCATCCTCGCCGCCGATGTTGCGCATCACATACACCATTCCAGGCGCCGGGAACACCGCACGGCTGATGAACACCGGGGACCCCCACCCGAAGTTCGTCGCGTATAAAGGCAGGTTCAGCCAATTCCCGGCCACGATGTCTTCCGGCGACGCCACTACCCTCCCCCGCGTACCATTCATCTCCAGGAAATCGATCTGAGACCGAAAGAACCTACCATGAATCTTCTTCTTCCCCTCTTCAAATTTCGCGCCAATTTCATCGATCGTCCCGTTGGCGATCTCGCCGACTACTGCCTCCAATTTCATCGGCAACATCGCGTTGCCAAAGTAATTGGCGGGTAAAGGCGGCTCCAGACGGTGGCGGATATCCACGGATATGAAGACCCTCGTCGGTTTGTCGAAGGAGAGCTTCCTGGCCTTGCAGGCAGACCGCCAAGCGTGTGCAGACACCGCGGAGAAGGTGGACACTCCCTTGCCTTGGGCTTTCAGCTTAGAGACCTGAGCCTTCGTTAGATGGAACAGCTTCGTGCGGACGGGCACTGGGACGCTGTTGACGTCATCCTTGCCCCTGCAGAAATCACACTCCGTGTGCTCGAATTCAACCAACGGGGGGCTCCGTCCCTTGAGAAGGCTGCGGTCGAGGAAGGGCGGCATCACGGTGGAGGGATCCACACCACGGGCGATGTCGACCCACGCGGAGATGAAGATCAGCGAGGAGACTCCGTCGCCCATCATGTGGTGCGCCGCAGTTCCCATACAAACGCCTCCGCACTTAAATCTCGTCAACTGGATAATAGATCGATCTTAGATCAATGCCATTCTTTCAATTGAAAACCACAGTTATTGGATACATAGGATTCAATGTTGAGAACATGTAGAGCATTAACCGAGGATTCAATCTTGAGTTTTGCAAATCTGATTCTTACGTGCGTACCTGAAGAACAAAAAGGGGGCAGGGCGGATCCGCAGCGGCGATGTCTTGGGGGAAGAGCAGGCTTTTAATAAGGGGGCCAGGGGTGAAGTCACCCCACTCTTCCATGGTCCACTCGCAAGCAGCCTCCACAAAGAGCACCCCCTTGCCTGTGCAATGGATCTCGAGACGACCGTCCTCGTCGTGCCCGTACTCACCCGCAAACGGGTAGAAGGGGACGAGAGCCTTCGCGAGTGAGGACTTCAACTTCCCGACATCGAAGAAGGAATCGTCGCCGTTAGGCTTGTAGAGGTAGATCATCGGGGTGTAACACTTGCGGGTCTCGAGGAGGTCGACGCTGGAGAGCCAGATGGAGTGGCTGGGGGTCTCACCAGCTGGCTTGACGTAGCCTGAGCTGAGGGTCTTGACTTCTCTCAGATCTCCGCTCTTCTCCATGGCTGGTCTTGGAGATTGGCCTGCGTGGCTGGAGGGTTTCATATGTTCGGGGAAGGCCGCTCCATGCAGTGGTCCAACCGTGCAATCATTGTTCTATCATGTGGTAGAACGTGACTAACGTGGCAAGGCAGAGTTAGAGTTAGGTAAGGCAATCATTGTTGTATTAATGTGTACCACTGAGCATACCTACTACCACTGAGCATACCTACTTTTTGTTGGGGATATATGTAGATGCGGAACAATCAACAACCCAGGATAATATCCCCCTAAACTGTCCTGCAGCAAAGATGGCACACACAAGATATGTTCCCCACACGGGAACTCGAATAGCAACAATGACAATCACAATCACAAGCAAGCAAGCAACCACACGAGACAAAGATTTTTACGTGGAAACCCTTCTCAATGTGAGCAAGGGAAAAACCACGGGGCAAGACCGGCAACCAATCCACTATGGTCAAATGAGCCAAAGTTCTTCCCGATTTTGTTGCCCACAAAACCGAGGTACAAGCCACACAACGGATAGTTCTTCAACAAGGAACAAAATATCCCTAGGTATCTAACTATACCAATATTGTGCTCAAACAAGAAGAGGACAAGGTAACTCCCCTTGTGGGCTCCCGGATGGAGTCCCAAACACGGCTTCGGCTCCTTGAGGTCGTTCCCAACGACCTCCGCTGCTCCTCTCGAGCTCGCCCAACACCTTCTCAGCCCTTGCACTTCAGCCCGTGGAACCTCAGTCGATGGAGAAGAGAAGAGGAGCCCAGCTGCCCTCCCTCTTCCTCTCGGCCTCTGTCACTCGCGGCTGGAACCAAGACGAGGGTCCAAAACCCTCCGTCGAACTGCACTGGAAGCGGCTGAAAGGGAACGCCTCTTGCGTTCTGGAATAGGGCACGGCTGGAAAATCTGAAATGGGGCACGCACTCTCCCTGGAGATGGGGGCCGACTGGAGTTCTCAAATGGCTGGGCAAATAGCAATAATGCCCCTGCAATAGTCATAAATTGCTGTGACTACAAAACCCCCAAGTTGGGGCTGGATATTTGCAGGTATACCCAACAACCTCCCCCTCCAGCCCCAACGGGGAGGTGTTGTCCTGTGATGGAGATCAACAAGAGGTGACACCGCTTAGCTCTCTACAGAGCTGAAGCTTGTCACGAGTGACTGCCTTGGTCAACATGTCTGAGGGGTTCTCATCTGTGTGAATCTTCTTCAACACGAGCTGCTTCTGTTCAATTGCATCCCTCAGCCAATGGTATCTCACATCAATGTGCTTTGTGCAAGCATGGTGCATGGTACTGTTGCTCAAATCTATAGCGCTCTGGCTATCACAAAACACAACCGGCTCACTGTCATCCAATCCAAACTCACCAAGGAAGCGTTGTAGCCACAACACTTCTTTCCCAGCCTCTGCTGCTGCAATGTATTCTGCCTCAGTAGTTGAGAGAGCAACACATTTCTGTAGTTTGGATTGCCATGATATGGCTCCCCCTGCAAAAGTGAAAATGTAGCCTGAGGTGGACTTTCTCTGGTCCGTGTCACCTGCCATATCTGCATCAGTGTAACCACAAAGTTTGGGATCTGACCTCCCAAAAGCAAGACACATACTTGAGGTCCCTCTCAAGTATCTCAAGATCCACTTCACTGCCTCCCAATGGTCCTTGCCCGGGTTAGACATGAACCTGCTCACCACGCCCACTGCATGGGCTATGTCTGGTCTAGTGCAAACCATGGCGTACATGAGGCTCCCAACTGCTGACTGGTATGGGATCTTGGCCATCTCTGCTTTCTCCTCAGAAGTAGAAGGACATGACTCTTTGTTTAGCTTGAAATGAGAGGCTAAAGGCGTGCTGACAGGCTTGGCATTCTTCATGTTGAACCGCTCCAACACACGTTCAACATAGCTCTCTTGTGACAACCACAACATGCGCTTCTTCCTGTCCCTTGTTATCTGCATCCCTAAGATGTGACTTGCCTTGCCCAGATCTTTCATCTCAAACTCTTTGGAGAGTTCCCTCTTGAGCTTTACAATCAAGATGGAATCATGACCTACAATCAACATGTCATCCACGTAGATCAAAAGAATGACGAACCTGTCATTGGGAAGACGACGAACATATACGCATGGGTCGGCTGTAGTCCTCTTGAAGCCCTGCTTTCCCATGAAAGCATCAAACTTCAAGTACCACTGTCTCGGGGCTTGCTTCAAGCCATAGAGACTCTTCCTCAACCTGCATACCATATGCTCTTTCCTCTCTCTTGAAAACCCTGTGGCTGCTCCATGTAGATCGCTTCCTTCAAATCACCGTGAAGAAATGCCGTCTTCACATCCATCTGCTCTAGCTCAAGGTCCATGCTAGCAACAAGTCCTAGCACCATTCTCACTGAGTTCATCTTCACCACTGGGGAGAAGATCTCATCATAGTCCACTCCTTCTTTCTGGCTGAATCCTTTCACGACCAGTCTGGCCTTGTGCTTCACCTGCATGCCGCTGTCATCTGACTTCAGCTTGTACACCCACTTGTTCTTCAAGGCTCTCTTCCCTTTAGGAAGCTCAACAAGGTCATAAGCGTGGTTCTTTCTGAGAGATAGCATCTCCTCATTCATTGCATTCTGCCAATGACCCTTGTCCTTGTGCACCTGTGCCTCCTCAAAAGTGTATGGCTCACCTGCATCTGTGAGCATCACATACCTGGAAGTGGGGTAGAGGGATGATGGCTGGCGTGTCCTCTCAGATCGCCTGACCTGAGGCTCTATTGTGTCTGCAACTGGATGAGGCTGCTCCCCCTGCCCTAGGTCCCCTGTACCTGCATCAACGGGGTCTGCATCTGGCTCATGCTGCTCTAGCTGCCCATCCTCTCCACCTGTACCCTGTACTGGAGAGGGCTCTGTGTCCTCATCACTGTCATCATCCATGGAGATCTCATCTCCATCACCACTCTCAGTGGTATCCTCAGCCAACGTCTGATTCTCATAGAAAATCACATCCCTGTGCCTGGTGATTGTCTTCTTCCTTGGATCCCAAAGACGGTATCCAAACTCCTGATCTCCATAGCCAAGAAAAATACAAGGCACCGCCTTGTCATCCAACTTCTTCCGCTGCTCCTTGGGTACCAATGCATACGCCTTGCTTCCAAACACCCTCAAATGAGCATATGAGGGGTCTTTCCCTGTCCAAACACGCTCTGGAATCTGAAAACCCAAAGGAACTGATGGAGACCGGTTAACCAAGTAACAAGCGGTGCGAACCGCCTCAGCCCAAAAGGTCTTGGGCAACTTCGCTGTCTTCAGCATACAGCGGACTCTCTCAACAATGGTCCTGTTCAGCCTCTCAGCTAGACCATTGTGCTGGGGTGTGCCTGGCTCTGTCCTCTCATGCCTGATGCAGTGCTCTGCACAATAGCCCTGAAAGCTATGGGAGGTGTACTCTCCCCCATTGTCTGTGCGTAGACACTTCAATAATTTTCCTGTCTCACGCTCAACCATGGCATGGAACTTCTTGAAGCAATCAAACACTTAATCCTTCGACCTCAGCACATACACCAACACCTTCCTAGATGCATCATCAATGAAGGTGACAAAATACCTGTTGCCTCCCAAAGAGGCTGTGTCCATAGGACCACAAACATCTGAGTGAACCAGCTGTAGAAGGTCTCCCTTCACCTTGGATCTCGCTCTGTACGGTGCACTCCTGCTCTTCTCAACCTCACATGCATCACAAGGAGACAAAGTGATGTCATTGTGGTAGGGGATCAACTCTCTCTTGCTCAGAAGCTGCAAGCCCTTCTGGCTCATGTGGCCAAGCCGACGGTGCCACAAATCTGAGTTATCTGCTTCACTAGCATGCAAACTACCGTCCATGACCTTCACTCTAGTCATATAGAGTGTGTGACACAAACTGCCTCTCGCCATGATGAGAGAGCCCTTGCTAATCTTGCATTTGTTGTCGCCGAACTTCAGATGGTAGCCTTCACTATCTAGCTGTGAGCCAGATATAAGGCTAAGCCGCACATCAGGAACATGCCTCACATTCTGGAGTGTCATTGAGCACCCAACATCCGTCTGGATCGAGATGGTGCCCATGCCAATGATCTTAGAGTAACTCTCGTTACCCATCAAAACTCTCCCATAGTCACCCCTAGTGTAGGTGGTGAAAAACTCCCTGTGTGGAGTCACATGATAGGAGGCGGCCGTGTCAACGACCCACTCCAAATCACTCCCTGCGTGCAAGCACTGATCCTGGATGGTGAGAATCACCTCTTCTGCACTCTCATCTGCCACAACTGCAGCTACATTGCCATCTTCCTTTTTCTGATCTTTCTTGGCTTCTGCTTGCTCTCTCTTCCAAAGCATGCAATCTCTCTTCCAGTGACCTGGCTTCTGGCAATGGTGACACTTTCCTCTGCCCTTGGACTTGTCCCTGGATTTCTGCCTCTCCTGTGAAGCTCCTCTGCTGCTGGATCTTCCTCTCCTCTCAACTGCGTATACATGTGAAGAGGAGGATGCCTCTCCGGATGAGCGGCGTCTAATCTCCTCATTGAGGAGACTACCCTTGACCATAGCCATGGTCAGCTTGCTATCCTTCGCAGAATTGCTCACGGTGACTACTAGAGTCTCCCAACTGTCTGGCAGTGAGCCCAAAAGAAGAAGTGACTGCAACTCGTCATCAAGTGTCAAACCCATGGATGTCAACTGGTTGATAATGCTTTGAAAATCATTCAGATGCTCTGCCACCTTGCATCCATCCTTGTACTTCAGATTCACAAGCTTTCTAATCAAGAAAGCCTTGTTGGTAGCGGTCTTCTGGTCATAAAGCTCGGACAACTTGTCCCATAGCTCCTTAGCATTCGTCTCCTCGGCCACGTGATGGAACACCGACATGTCAAGCCACTTCCGAATGGTACCAATGGCCTTTCGGTTCAACTTTGTCCACTCTCCTGCGGACATGTTATCCGGCTTGGCGCTCTCCCCCTCCACGGGATCGTGGAGGTCCTTGCAATATAAGATGTCTTCCATCTTGGCCTTCCAAATCTGCCAGTTGCTGCTTGTGAGCTTGATCATTGTGCCTTCATCATCTTTGCCCATTGCTCAAGCCTGAGCTCTGATACCACTTGTTGGGGATATACGTAGATGCGGAACAATCAACAACCCAGGATAATATCCCCCTAAACTGTCCTGCAGCAAAGATGGCACACACAAGATATGTTCCCCACACGGGAACTCAAATAGCAACAATGACAATCACAATCACAAGCAAGCAAGCAACCACACGAGACAAAGATTTTTACGTGGAAACCCTTCTCAATGTGAGCAAGGGAAAAACCACGGGGCAAGACCGGCAACCAATCCACTATGGTCAAATGAGCCAAAGTTCTTCCCGGTTTTGTTGCCCACAAAACCGAGGTACAAGCCACACAACGGATAGTTCTTCAACAAGGAACAAACTATCCCTAGGTATCTAACTATACCAATATTGTGCTCAAACAAGAAGAGGACAAGGTAACTCCCCTTGTGGGCTCCCGGATGGAGTCCCAAACACGGCTTCGGCTCCTTGAGGTCGTTCCCAACGACCTCCGCTGCTCCTCTCGAGCTCGCCCAACACCTTCTCAGCCCTTGCACTTCAGCCCGTGGAACCTCAGTCGATGGAGAAGAGAAGAGGAGCCCAGCTGCCCTCCCTCTTCCTCTCGGCCTCTGTCACTCGCGGCTGGAACCAAGACGAGGGTCCAAAACCCTCCGTCGAACTGCACTGGAAGCGGCTGAAAGGGAACGCCTCTTGCGTTCTGGAATAGGGCACGGCTGGAAAATCTGAAATGGGGCACGCACTCTCCCTGGAGATGGGGGCCGACTGGAGTTCTCAAATGGCTGGGCAAATAGCAATAATGCCCCTGCAATAGTCATAAATTGCTGTGACTACAAAACCCCCAAGTTGGGGCTGGATATTTGCAGGTATACCCAACACTTTTAGCGGCGGGTATAAAAGCAGATTAAAAATATTCTTTAATACGTATGTAACGTTAACTGCAAATTGCACATTCCAAGGCAGGAAGAGATGGATCAAATATATCATAGACATAATGGGTTTGGACTTTTGCAGTTGGCCTAACTAATTATATTGGCAGCTGGAAATATTTTTGCTATAGAATTAGAAATTTCATCGAAAGTAAGTAGTTGGAAACTTTGTTTTTAACCTAGTCGACGGACTCTGCTGTAATCAAGAATCCGGTCAGTGAAAATTTCGAGTCATCGACTTGAACGGAGAGCTCTTATTTGTGAGAGATGCGAATTGCATCACTCACATGGGGTCGCAATGATTGATATTCATATTAGCATCCAGTTGATTCGTTTGGTCGTATAGTACTTCACATCCACTGCTTCACAGAATATTAGCATCCAGTTGATTCCAGTTGATTCATATTAGCAATGGTTTTTGGTCGCAATCTGTTGTCACCAAAGGAAAATACCATTACAAGTGTATTTAATTACATGGACTTCAAATCCACTGCTTCACAGAATCCTTGTTTTTATTGTGCTCTGTTTTTGGATGAATATAAGAGGAAATGATATGGAATCAAAATGATATCTTTCTCAACATCTCATCTTATGATACTTCCAGCAACCCCTGTAAATAAAAATATCCAACCAGGGCCCAGGGGATTGGCACATCTATCAAAACATATTGAGCAATCAGACAACAAAAAGGAGATATAATCAACAATCTCCCAACTAAAGGCACATAACAAACTCTTCAAATTTGCATCAGTAATTTACTGACTTGCAAATACCCAAGCAACCAGCCTTTCCCTCAATAGCCACATCATGATATCAACCTGCTTCAACGAAGCTTACACTCGTTTGGTATAGCGGCAACCACAGATGAGATGCTCGTCCTTCAAAACTATGATGCTCACCAGCAACAGAGGAGGATTCATCAGCCTACTACCATCCTCACAGATTGGCATCCATCCAAGTCGATACACCGACAATCAGCCACAAATGTTCAATCATCGCGAACAAGTACGCTATCCTAGAGATCAACTCTTGAAGCCCAGAGCGGATTCTCTGTTGTTACAGCACCTGCTGTAACACAGGGAAGCCGCTCGATCAGCACCTGGGTACGCACCAACCATCCCCGACGCCTTCTGTGGGTCACCCGATGCTGATCGAGCAGCTCCCCCACATTACAGCAGGTGCTATAACAGCAGAGGATCCGCTTCCCTTAAATACTCCATTACCGAAGCATCTACAGAGCCAGAATCTAATCTCCAAGTTACTTCCCAGTTGCCTCCACACATTATTAGTAACCTCACGCACCACATTCACAATATCGTTCTATTAATAAAAAGATTTGTCTATGTATTCTCACCCTTTCATATAGCACCAAAATCTTGTAAAAACATTCAGCGAAAGAAGTCCTAGAGGTCATGAATCCCAGACAGCTTTATCACCTACACTAACAATGATGTTATATTCATCGAGGTCATGAATCCCTAATCCATTCTCTTGCACTAGTTTATAGTTGCTTCCCCATCGTACTAGAGGAGAATCCTCTTTGCCTCGCCATGGGACCCTTCCAAAATAATTCTTCGTAACATTCACTTGAGCCTGAAGTCGAACATGTAATATGGTAGTGTGATGATAGCACCGAATTCAGCAAAACCAGGTGACCACCCTCGAGAAAAGAGCTTGGAACCCATTCAAGCAACTCTCCAACATCTCAAACAAGACTTCGATCTCTTCTGTTTTAAGCCTTCTAACCATCTCAACGAGAGAAGTAAACTTTATTGATTTACAACCAATAAGGCTTCCCATAAATATCAAGTAGTGCCTTCACACACTTTGCCTCTCCATGCCCTTCCTACAATGAAAATCATAAAATTCACACAAAGTAGAAAACGAGATAATTTTATGTTGCCTCACAAATCATAAAACCCTGCCTCACAAATTCTAAAAGACCCATGATTTTCACATCAATAGCCCAAACAAGGACGAGATGGGACAAGGGCCATCCTTATTATGACCCTATATGATTGCACCTAACTTCCAATCTCCCAGTTACAAGCAGAGAGGAGATTATCCTTACGCAATGTTTCATCCGAGATCCATAGATCATGGAAGTATTGCTTAAGCAATGAGGTCTACAAGCAACCAACATTCCCAATGACACTTCAAACTAGGGGTGCACGTGGATCTGATTTTAGCTTAATCCGTGTCCAATCCAACCTTAACGGATTCTCTGTTTTCCGAAACCAATCCAATCCATCAAATACCTAAATCCAATCCGATCCAATCCATCAGATTACAGATTGGATCGGATTGGATCGGATTTTTATACTTACATTTTCTCATTCAATTGTCTAATCTATAAAGTATTTATTCTTTGAGCACAGTAGTCATGATATTTGAATAATGATTTAAAAATGATAATATGGATAGATTTAAAGAAAAGATAAGAAAGACCACGTAATCAAATGAAAGTTCAAGAATTCCATTAATCTATTTTCAAAAGTCGAATATCATACAATCAAATTTAAGGATTATATTAAATTTAAAATTTAAGTGTTTTTATAAAGGATTTAATGGGGGTGCTCTGCCCTCTATTTCGATATTTTTTTATTTTTTTTGAAAAATATCGCCATGTATATTCATCTCTATATCCCTCATATATGTCATTCGAATTCTGTCAGAAACAGAGACTCTTATGCCCTCCATCTAGAACATGTAATTTTTAACGGTTTTAGAACTGTTGTAATCATACATGTTCTAGATGGAGGGCATACGAGTCTCTGACGAAATTCGAATGGCATATAGGAGGGATATAGAGATGAATATACATGGCGATATTTAAAAAAAAGCCGAAAATGGCGTGGGGACATCCCCATTAATCTCTTTTATAAATAGTGCAATATATTTCCACCAAAATATTCAAATAAGAACAATACAAGTTACCAAATAAGGATACAAAAACAAGTTAGATAAATAAAAAATGTGATATTTATAATCGAATATTGATGAAGTCAATGATTAATTTAGAATGTCGTGCCAAAGCCCAACCACTCTCAAGAACATCCTTCAAGGCTATAATATATCATTAGAAAATGAGAATCATAATTCATATTCGATTGAGTATGCAAGACAAAGTGAACTTAAATATAGCCCTCCAGTTACACGTCATGCCTCTCATTTAAAATGGATTTGAAATAGAATTTATTTGTAAAATTATACCTATAGTTAAAATATAAAAAAATTATAAAAAAATATGAATAAAAATATACATCAGTTTAAAAATACAAGGAATTGAAGTAATGCTTATTTCTTAGATGGGTATGGTATGCTGAGTTATGTAACCGGTTCAATTCCGTCCCTAAAATAAGGTTGCAAGCTGGAGCAAGTAAAAAGTAAGAAGCAAAAGGGTTAAAAATATATAACATATATACCAGGAAACTATCCAAAATCTCTTCTAACGATCATTAGAAGAGTGGCAACATATTGAGGCTAAATGGTATAGTGTAGGAGAGGGATTACATTTTTTGAGATGGGCAATGACATCGCGAGGGAGGGGGCGGCAGCGTCGTGCTAGAAGGGAATAATATTGTGCACGAAGGTGGGCATCATCCAAATGGACTGAGAGGGAACTGGGAGGAATATTAATGGTAAATAGTGAAATGAGGAGAAGAAAGAATTGGGAGGAGAATAACTGAACTTGAATTACAATTTTACATGTTATAGTCATAATTTAATATTTTGGATCTTTACCATTTATCTTTCAAGAGAGAAGGGACTTGTATCCAAGATTGATGTAGAATAATGATATTGATTATGGTCATACATAGAATTCGAAATAAGTGCACAAAGATATTATATATGTATGTGTATGTATGTATGTATTTATGTATGCATGTATATGTGTCTGTGTTAACGGATTAATGGATTGGATCTGATCGGATTTGGTAAAGATCCGATCCAATCCGTACTATAACGGATTTTAAAAATTACAATCCGATCCTATCCAGTAGAATGATAAAATCAAACCGATCCAATCCAATAGCATTGGATTGGATTAGATTACTGATTTTATCCAATCGTGTGCACCCATACTTCAAACCTCTCCAAAATAGAATGACCACTTAGAGGGACTTCGAGTAATGAAATGGATTTTTTTAAAGAAAGATGGGCCTCTACCATATAGATTTGTGCTAAAAACATTCTCCATTTATCACCTCAAAAAGAAATTACAAGCATAAAAAGACGCACATAAAGAAATAGATTACCGATCCCAGCTTTCCGCCAACGCCTTCGCATGCGCCACAACATTTCCCCTATAAATACTGACCTGATGAAATATCACACTGTTTCTAGCAATCCAAATTACCCAGATTTGCATCAAGTACCTAGCCCACTCCTTTTCTGTACCTCTCCAGTTGTAACATCTGTTTTTTTAAGAGTGTTTTTCTGAAAAGAAAAATAAAACTATATTCAAAATGAAATCAAATAATATTAATTAGAGTTAAACTCTATAAACATATATATTAAAAGAAAACGATTGATCGATTGAAATGTCATGGTTGTTCAAAGGCGGGATGTTGAAGTAAAATAAATAAATATAATAAAATGACCAATGCCGAGTCCAAAGGAAAGAAAAAAAACGGCATGTTGTTATGTTCTTTTATCATTATTCTTTCTCTTTTCCCAAAATTGTATTGCCGTTATTTTTAAATCTTTATTAGAGTTGGGCACTACATAGCTAGGTGCCTTTTTAAGTAAAGCATGTAACACCCTCTCCCTCTCTAGAATCTATAATCAAATTTCACCATTCCCTTATATGTTCTCTCGATTCCATTGAATCGCGACTGCTTACACGCAGTCCAAGGAGTTTCGACAATTAGATCCAAAGGGGGATTTACGTCAATTTACTTTGCGGAAGAGACTTCTGTCTAATATGTAATTTATTACATGTTCCTTGCATAAACTAGGATATGCTTGTCGTTCAGGATTAACAGTACATATAGTAGCTTTTGATTAATTGTATTTTCAAAACATTCAAGTGGTCATTCTCTGTTTAGTGCCTAGAGTCCTAAAATATTTATTTATTAAAGTTATCAACCTAATTAGAATCTATGTTGATCTTGTGGGTGTGAGTTATGTATATAGTATCATATTCCCTAATACACTGCATGTGATTTTTTCCATTAGAAATTTGGCATCAAACTTCATACCTTGTCACTAATAGAATCTATCGGACTTTTTAATCACGTGCATTGTACTTTCCAAACCCTCTTTTCAATTTTTTCGCTAGTCTTTCGACTTCGTAAATTGGGAGAAATACAAATATTCCTTATTAATGTATGTGATAGCTTCATAAATTGGGAGAAATACAAATATTCCATATTAACGGATGTGATAATTGAGATGCAAATCGTATGTTCTTGTATCCAATATACGAACAATAATCAACTACCAGTGTAGTAATGCATACCTTGTAACACCGATAATTTTTTTTATTATGTCCCTATAAGGTTTTCCTAACATTTATCTTATAAAATCCAAACATGCCTTTAGGTGAGACTAGGTCCGGTCACCTACGTCATGATTATTAATAATAAAAAAATTTAGATGAACAACATATATTTAAACAAAATAAACTCTTGACGGTTGGAAATTTAGGATGATGTATTGAGTTTGTGCATGGTGTTAAGGTACATTTCTTTTGTTTAGGTGATAACGGATTTCCGTGGTTAGAGAACAATACAAATATATCCCTTTCATTTTTTAGAAGGTACATACATTAACTTATCACATACTATTGTTATTTATACCCCACATTAGATTTTGGAATGTTTCTTTTCACTAAAAATATTTTGATTATATT
Source organism: Ottelia alismoides (assembly GCA_037367405.1). NCBI lineage: Eukaryota > Viridiplantae > Streptophyta > Magnoliopsida > Alismatales > Hydrocharitaceae > Ottelia > Ottelia alismoides. The sequence continues at coordinate 992,552 of JAZKJV010001153.1, read as the reverse complement.
TCTGTGTTAAAATGCTAGGTAATCAACTGCTAATTTGATATTTAGTCATAATGCCTATCTAAGAATTACTTTTCAATTGTTGCAGAGATAAATATATCATTGTTTAGATATATGTTCATTTGTATTTTTATAAATACAAATATTTTATTGAAAAGTTATTATTGATTTTGACACCATAATTGTGCGAGAATAGACATTGTTCACTGTTGGTCCATTAGAGACTTTGACCTGGTCGGATACCGCGCGGATGATTAATTCTGCCAATTGACCATTGCAGACAAGTAATTCTGCTCTACTCTCAAACAACTTCTGCTAAGGCAGTTGAATCAGTATTGATGTCCATTGCATTGGGGTTTAGATATGAGATCTCGTATTGGAGTATTTTATGATTTAAATTGTTAATTTATGGGAACGAGGTGCCTCTTATCTCAACTCAGGCTATCCGGTGTCGGTAGATGGTAATGATTTTTCCTAATGATTTTGTTATTCATTAATGTTGAATTCATTGTCTCAAAATAGGTGACTATTCAAGAAAAATTTATTGTATTATAATTATCTCTTGGTATTTTACACAATTAGAAAATCTTGATCAAGTTCATTATTTTATCAACACATATTCCTTATTGCATGGAAGTGTCATCATATTAGCATTTTTTCATGTTCTAGGCATATGGATAATTATGACATGTGTCGTAATTTAATAATGCATAATTAGTCAACTTCGTTTGATTAATATTGATTATAACATTGCAGCTTAGCAGAATGCAAGATGTTGGGTCGTCAGTTGGCTTGAGGATGCATTGCTTTACTCTAGTCACTTGAGTTATTGTACGGAAACTTATTATTAGACTTAATTTTATTTTGTAGTTCAAACTTGACGTGTCTTTTGTTTATTGGTTAATTTCCTTTATTCTCTATTATTGTATGGTACTCTGATGATTATGGTCAACGGATCATTGAAATTTTTCTCTCGCTCCTGGACTCAAAAAAATTCTTTGTTTCAGAATGCTTCCATATTTTCCCCATGCGTCGAGATCTAGGACGTGGCAATGCGGTATCAGAGCCAAATGGAAGATTCAATGAATATTGTCCAATTTTAAGATGACTTGTAATATTTATAGTTAATGTTTGAAATAGTTTACTAAAGGATCGTCCCTACTTGTAGATATTGACCATCTCGAACCGTAAGTAGTGTCGTCGCTCCCATGATTTGACATCATAGAATGCCAAGTTGATGAAGACGGTCGATGTGCTCTCACAATTGATTCGCGATCAAGCTGATCACCACCAAAATAAGGACAAGGATCAGAGACATCATGAAATGCGCTTAGATAGAGAGTGGATGCTTTGTGAAAGTGAAGGGATGAGGTTACCTTTGAGAGATTCTTAAAAATGAACCCACCTAGCTTTGAATGTGCAGTAGATGTTGAGGTAGCAGATCGACGGCTGGAGAAAATTGAGAAGTTGTTTGATGCAATCAGATGTTCGAATCATAGCAAGATCTTTTGCTACCCATCCAAAAAGGACCTGCTAAGAACTGGTGGACCAGGTGCTAGTTGCAGAAGTTTGAAAAGTAGAGATCATTTTGTGGGATGAGTTTGTTAAATTCTTTCGAGAGCAGTATATTCCGATGCACTTGCAGTTGATTAAGGAGCAAGAGTTTATTAATATGAAGCATGGAGATCTGATAGTTGTTGAATATAACAACAAGTTCCATCGCTTACTGAAGTATGCTCCACACTTATGTCCAGATGAGTATAGGACGATTCAAAAGTTCATTGAGAACTTCGTCGTTCTTTAAGATCGAAGGTTCTTTCACACCGAAGACCATGGAAGATACCCTAGCAAGTACCACCACCATGGAGCGATTGTGAAGAAAGGAGGAGAAGCCACGCAATGATCGAAAGGATCAATTCAGTAAGTCCAAATCATTCAAAAATTCTCGAAGGCATAAACAATCCTCCAAGCTAGGGAAAAACAACAGATTTTCTGGATGCTCTTTATTTCATCATTTTCATCCTGGAGAATGCTATCTCAAGAATGGTCAGTGTTTAAACTGTAGAGAGAAAGGACACTTTGTTCGTGATTGCCTAAAGCTTCGAAAGCAGTTTGCAGCTCAAGGTCAAGATCAAAAGCCAAAGATTCCTGCACGAGTTTATGCTCTCACTACTGGAGATGATGTTGATAAAGAGGACAAGGTCATTGATGGTACCCTTCTTATTGTTAATTTCCATGCAAAGATTCTTTTTGATACCGGTGCCATGTATTGCTTTATTTCTGAGGCTCTAGTAAGAAGTTTGGATGCCCGATCAAAACTTGTAGATATTGATTTGACTGTTTTCACACCTAATGGGGGGAATGTAAAAGCACCAGAGTATATACAAGATGCTCCATTAATAATTGAAGGTCATGAGCTGCCTACTGATCTCATTGTCATGAAGATGGTAGATTTCGATATTATCCTCGGGGTGGATTGGCTATCCCACTATCATTGTATTATTAACTGCTGTAAGAAGAGGGTGATCGTGCAAGGCATCAGATTCTATGTATCATTAGCACCAACTCTAATCGGTGTATTATTTCCTCCATGAAGGCACAACACATGAACATGAAAGGGCGAGAAGCATATCTTGCCGGTATTATAAAGGTTGAGTCATCAATCATATCGCTATCTGATCTAAATGCCGTCCGGGAGTTTCCTGATGTTTTTTCAAGAAGAATTTCCTGGACCCCCACCTCAGAGGGAGATTGATTTCACAATAGAGTTGGTTCTTGGAACGATACCAATATCTAGGGCACCATATCGCATGGCTCCTACCGAATTGGTTGAATTGAAGAAGCAACTTGAAGAGTTGCTTAATATGGGCTTTATTAGATCCAGTGTGTCACCTTGGAGTGCACCAGCATTATTTATGAGAAATAAGAATGGATCACTCTGTTTATGCATTGACTATTGAATGTTGAATCAGGTGACTGTGAATAATAAATATCTATTACCAAATATAGATTTTTTTATTTGACCAACTCCAATCAGCAAGGGTCTTCTTGAACATTGATTTGTGATCTGATTAGCATCAATTGAGGATTGAGTGGAGGATATCTCAAACACAACTTTTCAAACATTATGGGCTTTATGAATTTTGTGTGATGCCGTCGGATAGACTAATGCTCTATCATGTTTATGGATATCATGAATCGGATCTTTCAATCATTCTTGGATCACTCATCATTATTTTTGTTAATGATATCCTTGTTTATTCTCATAATGTTGAGAAACATGATGAGTACTTGATAATCATATTGGAGACCATAAGACAGAATCAACTTTATGCTAAATTATCTAAGTGTGAATTCTGGTTAGAGAAGGTCATGTTCCTTGGATACATTATTTTTAAGGATGAGATTTCTATTGATCCAGTGAAAGTTGAGACAATCTCAGAATGGAAACAACCAAATAATGTAATAGAAATTAGGAGATTTCTTGGATTAAATGTGTATTATTGTAGATTCATTCATAATTTCTCGAAGATTTCTCTTCCTCTGATCAAGCTGACTAGGAAAGAAACAAAGTTTGAATGGTCATCTGCATGTGAACACAACTTTCAAGAATTAAAGAGAAGGTTGACCACTGCTCCTATCTTGACTTTACCTTCTGGTAGTGGAGGTTATGTCATCTACATTAGTGCATCCCTGAATGGCTTGGGTCGTGTGCTGATGCAGAATGAAAAAGTTATAGCTTATGCTTCAAGACAACTAGAGATTCTGAAAGGAATTATCCTATGCATGATTTAGAGCTTGTTGTTGTGGTGTTTGCATTGAAAAACTATCGTCACTACCTTTATGGTAAGAAATTTGAGTTCTTCTCATATCATAAAAGCCTCAAATATATCTTTTTCCCAAAAAGACTTGAATATGCACCAGCGATGATGGATGGAATTTCTTAAGGACTGTTACTTCTCAATTGTTTATCATCCAAGTAAAGCAAATGTTGTAGCAAATGCTTTGAGCCGAAAAGTCTATTACATGTCTGCTAGTTTAAGGATAAAAAATGGAAGTTAGTTGAGGACTTTGTCTATTGGAATCCTTTTAAGAAAGGAGACAAGATTATCTTATCCATCATCCAGATACGTTATAAGATAGTAGAGAGTATGGAGGGCTCAAAAAGAAGACTCTGAGTATCATGTTTTAGATGAGAAGAGTCAAGGGAAAAGTTCTGAATTTTTATTGATGCAGATGGTGGTATTAGATTCAGGAATCTCTTATGGGTTCCTTCGCAGATAGAGTTGAAGCACAAATCTCTGGATGAAGCTCATCGTTCTAAATTTGATGTGCATCCGAGAAGTACAAAGATGTATAAGGATCTCCAACAAAATTCTAGGTGGAAAATATGATGAAGGAAATTGAAGAAGTCATTTCTCATTGTTTGGAGTGTTAGTAAATTAAGGTTGAGCATCAAAGACCAGACGGACTATTGGAGCAATTGGAGGTCCCTGAATGGAAATGGGAACACATCACCATGAACTTTGTGATGGGTCTTCCGAAGATTGATGCAACTAATTATGATGATATTTGAGTGATTATGGACATATTGACAAAGTCCGCCAATTTCATGATGAATCCATGATTCACATCCATTATTCTTTTATTTTAGCCAAATTCCCTATGCAAAATACATGTAAATATATGTCAAATCCAATAAATTAGCATTATTCATGCATTTGTTAATATTGTGTAATTAACACTTATTTATTCAAAATAAATGAATAAAGAAGAAAAAAAAGGAAAAGAATAAAATAAGGCTATAATTATGCAATAAATACATACTGGCCCGAACCCTTAGAGAAGATCAAATATTGGCATGATTAACAATGAATAAAGTAGGGAGAAATAGGGTCCTTATTCAGTGTATATATTCATCAATATGCATCTTGTATATATCCTTCATATGTTTTTATTTCTAAATAAAATAATCTCAAAATAATTTAATTTCTTTAATAAAATTTATAAAAAATGTGATGTAAATAATAAAATAGTTGTAAAATTAAAATGTGTACGATTGTAAAATACATATACTTGTATATATGTATTATTTTTTTGTAAATAAATGGTATATATTGTATTTTGAATTACTTGTATATACTCCTAATAATTAAATAAAATTCATATAGTACAAAAAATAAAAATAAATTCAATTCTTCATTCTATAAAAAGACCAATGTTGTATATATTGTACATAATAGTAATTAATTAACACATGTAACTTATCTATAAAAATCAAACAAAAATGTTTTTAAACACTTTAAAATATTAAATAAATAAATAAAATATATAATATAATTCATTTTTGTACAAATAATAAAATAAAAAATACATGTATATAATATATAAGTATATTATACATGTACATAATACCATATATTGTATATACCATGTATATATTATTAAAAAATAAATATCATAGAAATTGTTTATAAAATAACTAGCATTTTTCATTTTTATCACTTTTTTGTTTTAAAATCATTTATTAATTTATTTCTATTTATCTTTTTTTATTTTCCTATTGTGTCTTTTAGTCTATTCTGTCCATATCCTCCGCCTCTTCTTAATGGTCCACCTCGGTTTTGTTGACCAAGGTCGAGTAGTCCCCCTTACTTTTCCTCCTTGAATCAGGTTTGCCCCAATCTTCTCCCATTTTCTCAACCCAATATGAGCTAGATGTACTCTGTTCTTCAGCCTCGATTAGAAGGTGCGGATCCCTAATCCACACCTGATGCTAATCTCTAGGATTCGTGCCTCGGTTCACATGATTTCACTCGATCATTCTCGAACTTGTTATGCCTATAAAACCTCCTACACCACCTTCTTTACAGGGACCTTTGGCTGCTCCACCCCTTCCGTTATGCTCTTCCTTTCCCAGAGAGTGACAATGAGAGAGAGAGAGGGCGAGTAGGGATACCTAGGCCGTGAGTTTGCCCTTGGTCTGGTGGCTGCAAACGATGTGCTCCGCCATGAGGAGCCAAGCCTCTGGTTTCGCTGACCCATTGAGTCCCTGACCCTCGGAGACCACCTATCTCCAGCACGTGCGACACTGTTCACCATCAGATATCTCAGATTTATAGGATCAATTATTTATTCCTGATTTTCGATATATCGCAAAGCATCTGTGCTTAGCTCTGATCGACGATCAAAGCTCTGCTTCATCTGACTTATCACTCTGCATGTTTCCTCATCCACTTCTCCATAATTCTACGCCACCTGATCATCGACTCAATCATCGGATTGAGTCGAATATTAGGTCCCTTCCCTCACAATACGTTGGACATGACCCATCTGCTTTCCCCATTTATTTCTCTATTTCTGCACCCTAACCTTTCGCCAGAGTGCCATCTCCGAGCAAGAACCTCTGTGCAGGTTCGATGTTGAAGGAGACATTGTTTGGAGGTCAATTTGAAGAACCATAGCAGACCTAGGTCGCCATGCCTCTCCAGGACCATTCTCTTGGTCTTGGACCCATTTGAGAGCTTCCACATCCATGGAACCCTATTACAAAGGCTTTGAGCATCTCAACATCTTGGGAGATCGTTGGAGTCGTGGGGAAGGCTGGATCGATGCAACCACTAACGCTTGTTCTTCCCTGTTCATTTGGGCCTCGTCAGCACCGTCAGATCATCCTCTCGCTCCAGGTGACACATCAGCCGTCCGATGGGAGACCTTCAACATGGCTAGATCCATCCTAGGGTCTAATCTGGGCCCTCCACGGTCGAAGCGCCATCAGTAGATCTCCATCGTCGATCACGTTAAGTGATCCAACTACAACCGTTGATGAACGCTCAATTAGGGGTAATTTACTCCTTTAGCCCCTTTTGTTTTGTATTTATATTTCAATCATGTAAATATATGTCATAGTGTAATTTGTCTTGGATATTTTGCATTTAGGACCTCATAGTCTCTTTATTTGCACTTAAGTCCAGCCAAGCCGCGCTCACGTGCGTGTTCATGTGTGTTTTAGGATATTTGCAAACTTACTATTGTGCTTTTGATTGATTAATAAAACAAAAAATATCTTCAGTATTTGCATATATACCTATATGTGCCCGAATCACACGCGACACATTCTTTCTCTGGATTAAGTGCATTGTTGGCCCTGATCTTTTATATTTATTACTATTTGGCCCTTAAACTTAGAATCTTTACATATGGATCCCCCATGTACTGCTTGATGTTTATGCTCTTTTATTAGTTATAATAAATAATAATTTGTCTCCAAAAATTTTCAAAAATTCAAATTAAGCTCTTGCTTGATGTTTTATTTTGCATAAAATTTTGGTTGCAAATTAATTATATTTGTTATTATTAAAAATACAAAATAGTAAAAAACCCCTGTTTGCCTTAGAACGTTCATAAAAATTCGAAATTGTTTTAAAAATTCTAAAAATCAGAGTAGATTTATCTTCATTCATTTGAATTTTTATCCAATTTTCATTGCATTTGCTTTTATAAAAAACTTAAAATTTTACAAAACCCTAAAAATACCATAAAATCTATATAAAATCATAGGAAAATGAAAAAATTGTGATTTTCAGTTTCTATTTATAGACATTTTTATATAGTTCATAAAATTGATTCCCATGAATTTTGAGCATATTTGTTTTTTTAGTTTGAAAAACAATCCTGATTGTGCATTGTTTGGTCATTTTCTCAGTTTTTATTTATAAAATCCCAAAAACATCCAAAAATTCTCCAAAAATTACAAAAACATTATAAAATTGTTAAAAAGCACAAAAACATTTTTACTTGATATTTTTGGTTATTTTTACCCTATTTGAAAAATATAAATAGAGTATGTGTTTGCCTTTTTATTCATTATCTTTATTTGTCTTATTTTCAAAAATTTAAAATTTGCAATCTTTAAAAAGCTCTAAAAAATAAAAATCCTTTGACTCTCAAGAATTGATTGCTTAGATTAACATAGTGCTCCTTGTGTTTGACCCTGATCACTATACCGGGTTAATAAAAGTAGCTAGACCACTCTGTGTGATTTGCTTGATTCCTTAGTGGTTAAATAAAAATTTTCTCAAGATCTGCTTGGTTGATTTGGAGACAACGACACCTTTATTAGTTAAATCAACGATTATTAGCTAAAGTCATGCCATCAGAATGGCGTCGTTGTCGGGGAGCATATCTAGGTAGTTAGGATTTTGTTTTATTGTTTGTTTATTTCTGTGTATATTTTTCTTTATTTTCTTTTATTTTATTTGTTTATATTTATCATAACTATTTCTAACATTTTTCTTGTTTCACCTTTGTTGCAAGGTCTCGCGGAGCAAGGGATGCTATCTTAGGAGAGTCGATGCACCCAAGCAAGGCAAAGGCCATGCATTCTACACCGACAGGCATGAGAGAGTAGCTTAGGAGGAGCAGAAGGCTGCCTTTTTTCAGTTATTTTATTTTCATTTTTTGTAATTAATTTGTAATTATTATTGACACTTGCCCTTTTTCTGTTTTCTAGGCCACTTGTAAACTTTGGATTGCATGGTCTATTTCACCAAGTGCTGGTGCACTTAGGGGTCCTCACCGTATTTTGGTTTTCATCGCTTTATTTTTATTTGTTTTTTGACTTTATTTTCTCGGGATATTTACACCCATAATCCTGAGTAGTTTTATAATCACAACATAAACCTTATATAAGCACGAATTACACTCGGAACCTTGAATAGTGCTTAACTCTTACATTCATAACCCCGTATTAACTTCCACCCAATTTTCCATTAAATATGCTTGTTTCCATTAAGCATTTTACATTTTACATCCAAATTTCTCTTCATTTAGGAATGACCCCTCCCCTTCCTCCCCCAACCTCCGACTCTGATGCAACCCCCTCCCCTGTCATCGTCCTCCCACTGGAAGTCCGACCCCCACCAGGAAAATCCCTCTTCCCCGACATCCCCCTCCACCCCCTGACCACCACTGCTTCCTGGAACCCGATCGCCACCTGCTGGAGGCCCCTCTCCCCTATAACCACCGCCAGGCCCCCTCACCCCTATGCAGCTTCCGCTCGGCCCCCATGACCGTTCCTTGGAAGCCGCTCCCAACCACCACTTACTGCTAGCCCCCCTCCCTGTAACCACCGACATTGCTCTTGTCCGCTCGTCAAAGTCTCCTGTGCTAGAAGCCCCGACCACCACCTGTTGGAAGCCCCCCCACCACCATCGCCACCTGGAAGCTGCCCCACTGAAGCCACCCCTCAAGCTTATGCAGCTTCTGCTTGGCCCCAACGATCGTCCCCTGGAAACTCCTCGCTGCATGGAAGCTTCCCTCCCCCCCCCCCCCCCCCCTAGCGACCACCACATGCTGGAAACTTCCGCTTGCCCCCCACGATCGTCCCCCGGAAGCTCCCCTCCCTCCAGTGACCACCACCTGCTGGAAGCCCCCCTGCTCATCAAAGTCCCCAGCACTAGAAGCCTCCACCGCCAGCATGGGTTCGGTCATGTGAATGTGTGTACGAGGCTGAGAGTTTCTTGCCGAGGAAGAAGGGGAGGGAAAGCTGGTCGGCGGGGGCCGGAGTTGCTGGAGGAGGAAGAGGAGCTGGTCGGCAGTAGGGGGAGGGGAGCTGTTGGAAGAGGAAGGGGGATCTACTGGAAGAGGAAGGGGAGCTGCTGGAGGAGGAGGATGTTTTTTCTTTTTAATTTTGATTTAATTTTTGACGTTGGATTGATGCTAGGTTAGATTAACTCGATGGTTTGGTTAGGATTAACGGTTGAAACTAACAGAAGGTTATGGGTGTGAACAGAGTAGCTATTCGGGGTTTCTCATGTACTTCGTGACTATCGTGGGTACCTGGGTAATTATGAAACTACTCAAGGTTATGGATGTAAATATCCCTATTTTCTTTTGCTTTCGTGTGCTTGAGCTCCTAGACTTAGGATTTTATTTGGTTGAGCCAAGTACAGATTAGGTCGAAATCCCTAGTAGAATATCTGTTCCTATAGAATTCGATTGGACTTAGTCAAAATAAATTGGTTCTTCCCGTAATAGAAGCTTATGTTCAAGACAGTTCTCGCCTTTGCATGCATATAGCTTAGTTTTAATTCATGCACAGATTATATTGCACGTAGACTGTTAGATCAAGGCACGCCTTTTATCTCATGCATGCATTCATAGTTTCTCATGCATCAGCTTTTCCATCTTCCTTCCTCTATTTTCTTGGATTTAGAAATAAAAAGGAAAATAGAAAATTTGTTAGATGTGTCTTTATTCAAAAATATCCACAAAAAGTGATAACCCAATAAAATTAGGACTGCTAATCAAACTTGACCCTAAAATAAACGTAGAGATCACATTCATTATTTTTGGGAGAGTAAACCCCTCCTTGTTTGCAGGTACTTACTTCCAGATAGAGTGGGAGAGGATGTAGCCGCTAAGGATTAGAGCCAAAATCCCTAGACTTGTGCCATATGCTCATGTACATTACTCATTGATGTATGGTTGAGCTGCAAGCACTTGTCTTCGACCCTTAGCAGAAGTAGTCTTGTCTAAGTTGGGTGTGCATCACCGTCTTGGTCAGGTTCTACCCTAGGTGACCTCATCCATGAGTCTACTTAATAATTGCATTATCACTAAACTCTAAAACAGAAAAGATTAAGGACCGATTTTTCACGGTCATCATTGCTTTGAGTTGGTGAATTGGGGGTTTATTTTCTCATCATTGTTTTCAGTCCAGATCTACTCTTCACTACTCTCCACATCACGATGATGGGCGGGCAGTCTCTTAGGATACCTTTGGTGGCATCGTTTCACAGCACACCTGTCCATTCATCTAGGGTGATTCCTGAGAGCTCAGACCCGCTCTTGGAACCCGAGTATTCCACCTCCTTCTTCTTTGACCTTCCCCACCCATCACCTGAGGTACAACAACAACCAAAACAGATTTTTGTTGACTTGATGATACCTAAGGTCCGCTATTTTCCTTTTTAGAGCCTGACGAGATGGCCCAAGAGGGGAGAGAGGATGAGCAGCCAGATATTCATGATGTGTTTGATCAGACTATGATCAACAACATCCTCCTGGCATCCCTATAGGCGATGCCGAGATAGATTAGGGACCAGGGGTTGCTCATTGTAGAGGTGAGGTGAGAGTTAACACTACGAGATGGGAGAGCGGATGCCAGATTTGAAAGACCCAATGGAGGAGGAAAGATAGCTGAGGATTGAGTTGCCAGTCATTCTGGGAGATGTTGAGCTCTGTCCAGAGATGATTCAATTGTTGCCCAAGTTCCATGGGCGCTACCGTGGAGCCCCATCTACATCTGCAGGAGTTCGAGATGATTTGCAACACCGTCCACGACAAGTTGGTGGATGAGGAAACGATCAATTTGATACCATTCCCATTTTCCTTAGTTGACAGAGCAACCTACTGGCTGAAGCACTTGGGGGAAGGTTTTCACTATTTGGGAGCAGTTGAGGACCGAGTATCTCAACAAGTACTATCCACTCGATCGGAAGTATGCAACACGAGCCATAATCACTAATTTCACTGTGATCCCAAATGAGCAGTTCCATGAGGCTTGAGATCATTTTAGAGAGCTCATCGACAGGTGTCTACATCACGGTATCAACAAGCCCAACCTAATATAGAGTTTCTTTTGTGGGCTGACTCCTAAGCTGTAGGGGCTAGTCAACGCCTCTTGGGGAGGGTCCTATTTTTCCAAGGACGAGGACCAAGTCTAGACAATCTATGAGGAGATGGCTGAGAGCTATACAGTGATTGTGTCTGCACTCAAGGGAAGCCTACCCCATAGGTGTTGTCTCACCACAGAGTTGCATGTATAGAGGTCGTTCCATCTTCATCTTCTATAACTGCAACACTAGTAGAGTCATCAGCTATGGACATGGTCATTATTAGCCAGAAGTTGGACCGAATGGAGATTATAGAGAAGAAGATGTGGCGGGGCCTAGAAAATCACAACGGGATTGATGAGTTGGTCTAGACCTTGAGTGACCTTAAGACACCGATCACGTGTCTCCAAGAGGCACATATGGCTTCTTTGCCACAATCTAGGTCACATGCTGATCAGAGGAGCCGATCATCACAGTCGTCCTCCTCATACAGATAGGTTCATCATATTCAGGTAGAGCACATCCAACTAGCCCCCCAGTACCAATTGCCACCATCACCTTCACTAGACATACAGATGGTGGTATATCAGAGTGATCAGCCATTAGTGTCCCTTCCTCCACCTATGCACAAGTAGACAGAGATGTTGATGTAAGTTAATGGGATTGGGTATTCCCAGTACCACCAGTAGCTCGGTATACATCATGATCACCCAGGCTTTAGATGGTCCACTAAAGGTGCTTAGTCCCAACAACAGCCTCCGACATAGTCAGGGCAGGGCATGCAGCAAACACAGCCCCACTCCCAGCACATCGTTCCTCGACCCTAGTACAAGGGTCAGCAGTGGAGGAAGCAACAAACTCACTCCCAGTTTCACCAGCCTCCCCCTCACTATTACTAGTAACAACATGACCAACCTCAGCACTTTCAAAGATGCAACCCATACGGTTCTCATGCACCCTCGTATGAGAACCCAGCTTTAGAGGATCCCGCCCTTATGCTAGCAGAGCAATAGACTACTTTCCGGTGAGAGATGGAACAGTTCAGGCAGGAGATGAGAGAGATTATCAAGGGCAAGGCCACCATACCTGCACAGATCAAACCCAAGATGAATAATTTGAAGAGGAAATCTGATCAGGTACAATTTGTAGAGTCTTCCACTACTAGTGAGGTACTTTATGACATGCATTATTTATTTGATGTTGGTTTTGTGACACTTAGGAGCAATAGGGAGCTAGTAGGCGACACTTCATCTAGGCGACAATAGGATGCCCATTCAAGAGCGGCAGATGAGCAAGAGAGCGGTGCTAATGCCGCTGATTTTAATGGTGGTGTTGATGCCACCTACTTTGAGGATGATCCAGACGATGGTGCTGATGTCATCCCTTATCAAGATGTTGTAGATGGTGGTGCTGATGTCATCAGTTCTTCACTCGATAGGCTAGAGCGTGGTGTTGATGCTGCTTCTTCAGATGTTGTCGGTGGTACTAATGCCACCAAGAGTCCATGTATAGATAATCCAGATGTTTTGACTTTTAATCATGTACCTGAGGATGATTTTCTTAGAAAAATACAACAATGGAAAAATTTTGAAAAACAAAAATATGAATAAAGGAAGGGTTTTTGTATCTTCTCTTGGTCCATATGATGTGATTGATGATGATCGTGTGGATTCCAACCATTTGCATTATCAGAGACCCATTCCTACTTCAGACCATCTAGTTCCTAATGGGGGTGCATCCATCCCCTTACCTCAAGCACTCTGCTTAGGGAAGGGTCCAAAATAGAAAACCCCAAAAAGAGACAGCAATTAGAGTTCAACGAGCAGATGATAGACAAACCATATACATCTGACTCTACAGGAGGCATTAGAGCACATCCCTCTCTTCCAAAAGGACCTTAGAGAGAAGACCACAGTCTGTAGGAAGAAGAGGCATAACTACAATGCAGATATCTATGTGTTCACCCGTACCACATGCTTCTCCATCTAGAACCGATTGCCAGCCAAGAGACCAGATGCAGGGGCTCCATATGTCATATGCCACATTCATGAGCTGCGGTTCGATCATACTCTATTAAACAACTGGTCTTAGATTAACCTACTATCGACAGCCTTACTTGACCACTTCGAGTTTGGCCCTCTTAGATAGAGCATGACAGTATTTCAATTTACAAACAGATCTATCAAGAGACCAAAGGGGTTACTGAAGGTCATTATCATCACCAATCAATGCCTTAAATTCCCTATGGACTTTGTTGTGTTGGACATGGAGATACCTGAGTGTGTGACTGATACCCTCATCATATTAGGCCGACCTTTCCTGGCGACATCAAAGGCCATCCGATCCTGATAGAGGGAAGGTATACTTCCACGTCGAGGGAGAGAGTATACAAATAGAGATGATTGATGAGTTGAGAGACAAAGATTCAGCTAGCTCGGAGTAAGGGCCAGAGTAGACGACAGATTCAGATCCAGAAATACCACAAGAGCGATTTTATGATTACTGATGATGAGGCGGTTTAGGCAGACCCGATTTCACGAGCTCTTGTCACACCTTCAGACTCCGCAGATTCTCAGATGCAAGCTAATGAGAGCTCGGAGAGCACATTTGTGGCTCAAGATACTTTAGATGCTGACGATGCAAATTCTGCTAGTGAGGTTGATTTCATTTCATGTCACTCAGATTCAGATCCATCAGACTCATACATATATTTTGATTGACAGGGTTTTGATGAGTATTTGTCGTGTTTGATGTCTATAGAGCCTACAAGGCTACAACCAGGACAGAGATAGTTCTAGCACAATTGATAGAGACACCAGTAGAGCCATCTTCGTCAAGTTTAGATGAGCAGTGAGATTTCTCCCATTCATATATGGTTGCCTTCACTCGGACATTTCAGAGGCCAGATTTTCCAGCTCCTGCATGCTCAGAATTGAAGAGCTTACCGCATAGCATGAAGTACAGATTCCTTGCGGGCGAGCCAGATATGTTTCCAGTCATTATCTCAACAAATTTGACGGATGACCAAGAATCTAGTTTGATGGAGTTTCTTGAGAGGAACCGTAAGGCAATTGGTTGGTATGTATCAGATCTCCAGAGGATAAGTCTGGCCCTGTGCTCCCACCACATCTATCTCAAGGATAATGCTAAACCTTCGCGTAAGTTCTAGTATAGGCTGAACTCGAATCTTCGAGAAGTGGTTATGAAGGAAATATACAAGTGATGGGGCACTGAGTTTATCTATCATCTCCAACTCCAAGTGGATTAGTCCATTACATGTGGCACCCAAGAAGATGGGTATCACTACAGTAGTGAGTGTGTCTGGAGAGGAGATTGCTACACGTATACCCACTTCTTGGAGGGTCTATGTGGACTACAAACGATTGAATCAGGCCACCAAGAAGGATCACTTCGTGCTACCATTAATTAATCAGATTATTGAGAGATTAGTTGGGAAGAGTCATTAATGCTTTCTTGATGGGTACTCAAGGTATAATCAGGTGGCCATTATGCCTGAAGACCAGGATAAGATGACATTCACATGTCCATTATGTATGATTTTAGATGGATGCCCTTTGGATTATGTAATGCCCCTGCTACATTCCAAAGGTGCATGCTTTCCATCTTTTCGGACATGGTGGGTGAATGTTTAGAGGTCTTCATAGATGATTTTTTGGTCTACGATGATGGGTTTGATGCTTGTCTTTCTTGCCTAGATCGTGTGCTTCAACGCTGGTTTGAGGTTGACCTTGTTTTATCTTGGGATAAGAGTCATTTTATGATGACTCAAGGGACGGTTCTTGGTCATATCATCTCCAACAGGGGCATGAAGATCGATCCGGCCAAGGTGGATATCATCCAGAAACTCAATCCATCGTCTAATTTGAGGCAGTTGCCTCTGACGCATGTTGGTTTCTACCAATGGTTCAATTAGGACTTCAGTCGTATTGTCTGACCGCTTACTGATCTTCTCACGAAAAATACTGAGTTCCTTGTAGATGATAAGTGTCTTTCATCATTTGAGACTCACAAGGATTTGGTTGTGTAGGCTCCTATCCTTATGCCACTCGATTGGTCTCTCCCATTCGAGATCATGATAGACGTTATTGATTTTACCATAGGGGTTGTGCTAGGACAGAGGAGGGATGGATTGACTTTTGCCATTCACTATGCTATCTGTACTTTGGATGCAACCCAACAGAATTATACTGTTACAGAGAAAGAGATGCTAGTTGTAGTCTTTTGTTTGGATAAGTTCAGATCTTATATTCTTGGATCTAGAATGACTATTTACACTGATCATACCACCATATGGTACTTAATGGATAAGAAGTATGCCAAGGCACGTCTGACTAGATGGATCCTTATACTCTAGGAGTTTGATATTGAGATTAAGGATAAGCCTGGAGTAAAAAATGTGGTGACGGATCACCTCTCTTGATTAAAGCATCTTGAGGATTCTTAGATGACCACACTTATCACTGAGACTTTCCAAACGAGGCAATTCTTACTATCATCTCTCTCTCCCATGGTATGCTGACATTGTGAACTATCTTGTTACCAAGAAAGTTCCACTAGGTTGGACCAGGTAATGACTTGAGACTTTCCTAGCGAAGGCCAAGTCGTACCATTAGGAGTATCCCACCCTTTACCATGAGGGAGGGGGGATAGTGTCTGGCATCAGTGTATTCCTCAGGAGGAGCACCATAGCGTCCTCACCTATTACCACAAGCTTGAGGCAGGAGCAAATCACTCTGGAAGACAGACACCACAAAAGGTTCTCCAATCCGACCTTTGGTGGCCAACACTCTTCAAGGATTCAGACAAATTCATGAAGCGGTGTACTCAATGTCAGAGGATGGGTAGTTGTGGTTATAGAGACATGATGTCGATGCAACCCATTCACTTCTATGAGGTTTTTGATGAATGGGGCATCGAGTTTATGGATCCATTCCCTAAGAGTTAGGAATTCAAGTATATTTTGTTGGTAGTATATTATGTGAGTCGTTGGGTTGAGGACATCCCCATGTGAGCCACTGATGTGAGGACTGTTTGCATAATTTTAAGGAAGAGTATTATATCATAGTTTGGGGTTCCTAGAGTTTTGATTTTTGACGGGGGGACTCATTTTATCAACAACAAAGGTAAGGACCCTTGCTAACGAATTTAGCATAGACCATAGAGTTGCCACTCCATATCATCCACAGATGAATGGTCTTGCTGAGGTTTCGAACTGGAAGATAAAGATGATATTACAGAAGGTTGTCTGCCCAGACCAAAAGGATTGGTCATAACTTTTGGACTCAATCTTGTAGGCCTATAGGACATCCTGTAAGACACCTTTGGGTACATCTCCGGACTCGTTTATGGAAAGCCATGCCACTTACTTGTGGAAATCAAGTACAAGTCACTATGGGCAGTCACAGGGATATTATTGGATCCAAAGAGTGTAGGAGATCAGAGGAGTAGAAGAGTTGGCAACCGTGGAGGAGCTTAGAGATACAACCTTTTCTAGTAGCCTACAATATAAGGATAGAGTGAAGATATGGCATGATTCTCACATCAACCATAAGCAGTTTGTGTCAAATCAGAGAGTATGGTTATTTGATGCACGATTGAGATTATTTCCAGGGAAATTACAGGGAAAATGGAAAGGATCTTACGTAATCAGAAAGGTGCACAACAACAGTAGTATTGATGTATCCAAGCTGTCTTCTAGGTCCACCTTTCGAGTCATCAGTCAATGCTTGAAGTCTTTTTTTGATCATGACCCGTTGACTATTGGTGTTGCCCATATTCATATTGTATGAGATAGGTTCTTTGATTCTCATCTTCTGCATCTCATATAAGATTTACACTTCTGTCTGCCTCTTGTTATATCCATGTTTTCTATTTTATTCGTTCATTCTTCCCTCTGTTCAACACCCCAGGTCTCGCTTAGGATTCTTGTTATACTTAGGATGCGCTTCATCCCAATTATAGGAGGGTGTTGAACCTATATTGTCCATATTTCTTTTTATTCAGTTACCCCTATTTTGTTGCTTATACTTGATGACATCTGACCCTAAGTAAATGGGAGGTGATATATGTTTTTCTTTTCGTTGACTGTTGATATTCTTTTCTATACTTAGGGATCTTTTACCCTAAGTATAGGGGGACAAGTCGAGTCATTGATTTCATGTGTATTCTCTTCCTCAATTTTCCCCTTTTGTACAATCTTCTATATTTACGATTATTGATAACTAAGATTTTGTGAGGGTCAAAATATGTCTCACACAGGGCATAGACACAGTCGCTGTGGTGACCCGCTAAAAACCTCAATCAATTAACAATTAGCCCACAAATATATAAAGAAATGCAAATAAATGTGTTGAGTTAAAATTTACTTTATTTAACTCTACAAAAGATGTGTATAGCATGCAAGTATGTAGAGTGTCGATCGCATGGAGCAAACTTAGATTGTGCAATGAAGTGCAAAAGATGTGATTGTGTGATTCTTTGTCTATATTTCTTTTTGTGGGTTTTATATTTTATATTTCTATATTTTATTTTTTTGGTTTATATTTTTGTATTTTGTTTTTTATTTTATATTTTCTTTTTATATTTTGTATTTTGTATTTTATTTTCTTTTAAATATATAATATAAGATATGTAGGAGTATATACACACTAATAGATAAAAGAGGGATAAAATAATATGCTGAAATTGAAAAGGAAACTAAAAAATGAAGTCCAAAATTTTCCAAATCAATCATAATATATAGATAAAATATAAATAAAATTATAAACTAGAAAATACTATTTTTGAAATTTTTAGGAATTTTATATATTTTTATAAAGGATTTTCGTGTTTTTAAATTTTTAAGAGTTTTCTCTTTCCATTTTTAGTTTTTCAAGTCTTAAAGTGCAAAATAAGTAAATAAACACAATATATAATGGAATTTTTCAAAAATATTTTATATTCTTTTGTATTTTATACTGTAGATAGGGTTTTTAGTGCTCTTTTTTTATTTTTAATAAACAACTAAATGAACTAAATTACAAAAATAAGTATATAGCGTGGAAGTGTTTGTAATCAGGACTGTACATCTATTTTTTGGGAATTTTTGGAGCACAATTGCTATTTTAAATAAATGAGTGACTATGAAGAGAAACTACAACCTAACAAGGGCATTTATGCAAATAAAATAAAACTAGAGGGCCTTTGTGAAATTTTCCAAAAATATAAAACTTGAATAAAAATTATCTTAACCAAATAGAAATAAATATAACTCCAGGGCATCACATACAAATTGTCCACCTCACGTGGGCGGCCACGTGAGGTGAGCCGGCGAGGATGAAACTACAATAACGAAAAGTTCATGGGGGTTTATGCAAATATTATAAATCTAAATAGTTGCAGATGAATGTTTGAGTGCTAAATAATAAATACAAAAAGCGTCGGGTGAAAGGTGTAAAATACGTAAACGTGGAGCAATCCGACGATGCTCCTTCCTTTACTATTACACGTGGTAGCACGAGGTGAAACGATTACGGTTCGCGATCTGATGGTGGAGATTAGATCGCCCGAAGATGATCGACATATGAAGCTCAACGTAATCCGACGACACCCCTGTCTAATAGGGCATTACAACTGGGACGCAAGGGCTCGCAAAAAAAAGTAGGATCTCTCCTCTTTCTCAGAGCCAAAAGCCACTATCTACTATCAGCGCGACCAGAACAAGCCCGTCAAGATATAGTTGACCCAGTTTCCTCTACTAGTCCCCTATCATCTTTAGTCTCGGAACCCAAAATGTGCATTTTTGAAACTTCTTCATAGTCATACTTCTCACTTCTCAATGACAAAGAAAACGAAAGGGAAGAGAGAAAGATGGTGACATGTGATACTTTAACTAAATAGATCATAGAAAAGCCATGAAAATGCAGAAAGCCAGGGACTAGTGCGTTCGTTTTGTGTCACCAAGAACACGCAAAATCGGACGGTTTGAACTATGGTGGAGGAGCTGAAGAAGAACTCCCGTGGGGTGAGTTTTAATCTGTTGTAGCGCGCTTCACCAATCTGGGAGGAGCCTCTTTAATAAAAATGCTCCTCAGATGGACTTGAAGGACCTGGAACCTGCATGGTTAGTGCAAACATAGTAAACGACGGCTCTAGGGTCTTTTGGAGGTGGATTGGGTGCAGATGAAGTGGATGGAGGTACGCCGACGAGGTGACGGAATTAGGGCATCAGGGTCTCGATCCTGAGGTGAACGAGGTGAGCGAGAGGTGGGAGGTCATGGAGAAGGCGAATGGGAAGAAGGTTGAGGTGGTAGTGGGGCATGGAACGGTTGAAACACGACAGATGGGTTCGTCGGTGCTGAGCTCCTATGAACTACGAACGGGCTCAGCTAGGCTAAATTATGCATAAAAATCAGAAAGAAAATGCAGGAAGTGAAACTAGATTTAGATCTAGTGAGATAAGATAAGGAAATGAACCTCAAATTGGCTAGGCCGACGAAGGGAACCTCACGATGGCGGAGCTACCGGAGATGGTTGGAGTCATCCTAAAACTGTGCCTTGGCTCTGCTGCAAGTAGCTGGAGAAATGTCTGTCACGCACCTCAATCCAGAGCCAGGAGATGGGAGCCAAAACTTTATCCAAGGAGATTCAAACTGGGAAGGAAGGTGATTGTGGTGTTTTGTACTGGTGGTGAACATGCATCTTGAAGGACATATTATGGGCACTGCAACGATACTTGGCCCTAGAAAATTGCTCGGTGATAATCATGGATATATAGGGATCAAATCTTGTGAAGTTCAAATCCCCCTGAGCGACGCATCATAGGATAGAAAATAAAGAAATCAGGGCAAATGTGCTGACGAGGACTGATGAATCCTCATTCATCACTCTTTATTCTTTTATTTTAGCTAAAAACGTGTGCAAAACACCATGCAGATATGTGTAAATAGAATAAATTACCAAAATGCATGCATTGTGTAAATAACTATAATTAGCATGTTTTTGTGCATAAATAAAATAATAAAGAAATAAAAGAAAAAGAGGGAAATATTTAGAATAAATATTGAGTGACCTAATCACAAGGGAGGGCTCAGCATTGGCCTGACCACAAAAGAAATCAAGTAGAGAGAGATAGGGTGGCTCAATACATTGTACATAACCCTATGTATATAAATAATTTTATTTTCCTCAAAATAAAAATAAAAAGGTGTTTCTCATAACTTGTACATATTTATAAAAATAAAATAAAAATCAGAAAATAAAAAGAAAAATAATAAAAATCATTTTCCACTTTGTAAATATACCATGTACATATGTATATAGATCTATTTATTTAACTAGTGTAAATAAATCATAAAAAAAATAAAAATATTTCTTTATTACAAATTTTATGTTGTAAATAAATAAAATATAAAATTGGAATAATTATGCAAAAATAAACAATTAAAAATATTTTTTTTGCAAATATACCTATATATAATAATAATATAACGTAAATACCTAATTTATATTTCAAAAAAATGAATAAAAATCACTAAAAAATACTTTGAAAATAAATAAACATTTTTTATTTTGAAATTTTTTCGAAATAAAATCATTTATTAATTTTAAATGAATTTACAAGTATTTAATAAATGGCATCTTCTGATTGGTCCACGGGGGATGTTGACCCCCGGTCAACTCCCCCCCCCCCCCCTGGACCACTCGACCCGGATACCTGTGCCCCGACCCGTTTTCTCAGATTTTTCGTGAGATGATCCAACCTCCAAATAGACAAACCCCGGGCTCCGATTAAAGTTCCCATATCCATGACCCTCGCTCGGGGATCATTTTAGGGATCCGTGCATCGATCTACGTTCCCCATTCCCATCTTCTCGGACCTGCACCTGTATATAACATCTTATTCCTCCACCATTAGCTGCATCTTTGGCCATCACCTTCGTCTCCCAGGAGCTCCATTCCTCTCCCTAGAGTGACAGCTATCGGAGGAGAGTGTCGCAGCGAGGTTTCGTGGGCTGCAGCCACTGATCCGGTGGTTTCACCGCCGTGCTCCGCCGCCGAGCGAGCTCGAGCATCTGGCCCTGACGAGCAATCGAGGCAAAGATCTCAGGAGCTTCGTCAGCTCCAGCATAGTCGACCATGTTCATCAGGTAACCCCGCTAGCTTCTTTAGCATCACCCATTTCCGATTTCTACAATCCAGCTCTGCCAGCTCCGCCCTAGTGGCCGGAGCTCCGCCGGTCCATCATATTCGTACCGACCACCGCTCCGACTCATCGTCACCCTCCATACGCGACCTGATCACCTCGAACTAAGCCATCCAAGCTCAGGTCGAGTTGGGTTCCATCTCTCACGTACGCTGGAACCCCCCTTCGACCATTCACGACGCTTCCCTTTCCCTTTTGGCCAATAACCCCCGCCGGAGTGCTCCTCTGAGTGAGAGCTTTGTTTTGTAGGTAAATAAGAGCAGGTACCCCCCTGGTCGTGCTTCCATCCATTTGCCGGAGATGCTACAGGTCGCTACTCCTTCGTCAGAGGATTCGACCGTCGGAAGCTTCATTGGAGTCCACCACCCGACACGGAGTGTCATCGCGAGGAAGACCCCCCTTTCCGATTGTCCATCGGCCAGCTGGATCGTCTCCAGCGTACCGGGGAAACTCGTCCGAGAGGTGTTCTTCCTCAGCCTCTTTCAGCTGTTGGATCACCCCGCAACACCAGTTCGCATCTCCACCGTCCGTGCTCTACCATGTCAGGTCGTTAGATCCCTGATCTAACGGTCACGTTACGTCCACGTTCGCCATCACGCCATCACTGTTGGATCGTCCAGACAGCATCAGCAGGGCCGTCCATCATCAGCCATTCACCTCGCGACATCTGGCACGCACGTGCCCCTCACGCGCCTCGGCTGGGTAATTGCGCCCATACCCCTGTAGCTTTTAGTAGTTTTTGTTTAGTCTATTAAATAAGTTTACACTCTTGGACTATTTGCACATATGGACCTCTAGTTTTATCTATTTGCATTTCCGTCCCTGCTTGTGTGAGACATGTGCTTCGTCACGTGATATTTTGGACATATTGCATGTATGGGCTTGGGTTTTCTGCTATGTTATGAAATGAAATTTAGTTTCTGAAATTTGCAGTTATACCCATGTGTGTGGTTTTAATTGAATATGTGCTGATTGTTTGGTATTTTTACACTTTCAACCCTAAGGTTTTCGCACGTGTTACATTTTAGCCCCTGGAACTATGTTTTCTTACATATAGATCCATGTGTGCTGTAGCTCTTTTATTGGTTGGATAAAATAGCAAATAAACTCCAAATCGAGTGAAATTTGGACACGTGGCTCCTTCCACTGTGTAAAAATTTAACTAATTTTTGGGACATTTTTATTCTTTTTATTATTTTTAAAAATTCAAAAACATGTATTTTTGTTACTGTTTGGAAAAGAAAATCAAAGAAAAATATAAAAACTTTTCTAAAAATTCCAAAAAAATGTGTTTGTTTATTTTGTTGTTTTTAAGCTTCTGTCCAATTTTTGGCATATTTGGATTTATAAAACTCATAAAAATTGAAAAACCTTAAAAATCCTGTAAAAATCATTAAAAATTTTATAAAATCAAAAAAATGCAAACTCTTTTTCTGTAGCTTAGTTTTATATTTTTCATAAAATTATCTCCAGATTTTATAGACCAATTATATATTTTTAATTGGTCTTTCAAGTCTGGTTGTACAGTGACTCCCTATTTTCCTTATTTTTGATTTTTTTATAAAATCATATAAAAATTAGAAAATTCTGAAAAATTCACCAAAAACACTAAAAAATGTAAAACACACAAAAATAATTTTATTTGAATTTTCTGTGCAATTTTGAGTGTTTTAGATAGATTGTTGAATTTGCTTGTTGATACTTTTTCTTATCTTTTTCCTTATTATTGAAAATAAAAAAAATTAAAAATATTTAAAATCCACCAAAAATAATTTCTCTTTATTTTATTCTTTTTGACTACTTCGTAGGCCATCTCGGCCATCTCGTGCTCCCTGAGTCCGACCCTGGTCGCTATACCAGGTTAATAAACTAGCGAGGACCGCTTTTTGATTTTCTTGATTTTATCTTTGAGCTTGGTGATTCTTTATTTTTCTCGTTGAGTCAAATTCTCCGAGATCCGGGTCGCAACGATCCGAGAGTGATTTCTACCTTGCTCGGATTTAGGAGGGGAATTTCGGCTCATCAAGGACTACGACCTAGGGGTCAGAGTTGATGCTAGTCAATGGATGGTGTGGCCTGATTGGGCCACATCATCCGCAAAAAGACAAAATCCAAATCAAATTCAAAAATAAATCAAAATTAATTTGTAAATGTTTTTATTTTTTTAGATTATAAAATAAAAAATATTATTTTTCATAGTATTTTATGATGATTTTTATTTATTTGTAGAGATTATTAATTACATGTTAGTTTTTAGGTATTAATTGTAGGTATATTCATCTATGTTTTGGAGTATTTTATTTTTATTTTATCTTTTGATTTTATTATTGTATTTTCTTATTTTATTTATTTATAACTTATTTTTATTTACTTAAATATACTTTTATTATATTTTTCTGATGTATTATTTACACTTAAATAAATGGGTATATTTATTATGTAAGTATAGTTATTGGTATTTCATCTACATATTTAGCATTTTTATTTTATTTTTATATTTTCTTTATTATTTTATTCTAGTTTTAATATGTTCATATATTAGAAATAATATTTACAAAATTATAAAGGTATAATCAAAACCTAACTTTTACTCCTTAACTCCAAAAAATATGAAACCACCTTCATTAAATAGCTTCTTAAAAGTTATATACAATTAAATATGATTTTGATATATTTTGAGTCTCTATTTAAGAGACGTGGGCTTGGGAAGTTGGGATTTCGGAATTTATTCAGAGTATAACTTTTACTTAGTATATTATTTTTGTATGAAATCAATTTATGTTTCTCTATAGTTTTTATCTACTACTTTCATGTTCAAAGTTTCTTTATTTGAGGTATAAAAAGTAGAAAATAAAATAAGTCCCAAAAATGAATAAATGAATTAATAAATAGGGTTTTTTTGGTATTTTGGCCACTTATCTCCCCCTACTTTATTCCTTATCGAGCTAGTAATCAAGATGCCTAGGTCTCGGCGTTTAGGGTTATAAAATACCTTTGGTATTTTATTCTTTTTCTTTTATTTTATTTATTGTATAAATTTGGCATTAAAATATTATTTTATATAGTATTTATACAACAAAGAATGAATGTTAATTTATGCAAATTAAGGGTATTTACATGCATTAGCTGGGTTTTTAAGGCCAAAATGATAGAATAAAGGTGATGAAATGGGGATTCATTACCCCCTTATACTTGCCTTTGGTAGTCCCTAGCAAACACTTATGTAATAAGTGTAGAAAATAAAAACAAAGAAAAGAAAAGGAAAGAAAGTGTATTAAGTTTAATTATCAAACTTGTCTTCACAAAATCGAAGTTTGGAGCTTAAGTAGGACCTTTAGAATTTTAGTGCAAGCGGAACCTTATTGGGAATCAGATTTGAAACAAAACAGCCTTTGAGAATCCCAAAACCTTACTCAAGTCTCCTTAATAACTAGGTCAGAATACTTTGACTTACACGCAAACTCTTATGACTATGAATCTGACTTGTACAATATATATGATAGTGACTCCCCTCAACTGAAATGACAAAGAGACTAACTTCCCCAGCTTGATAATCCAATGATTCCCCAATCCAGCAACTCTTTCCTCGAGGAATGGAGTATTCCCTTCTAAGTTCAAGTGGTAACCAGCTCAAGAGGAGGAGGTGAAGAGAAGAATGGACAGTAGCTAGTGTAGCTACCTATCCTAAGATGCATGACCAGTGTTGTCAAGACATCCATCCGCAGGCTCACATGATATGACTTTGAAGCTCAAGCTTGCTTATTATATGTACAAATATATACACTCCGGCATGTATTTTATTTTCAATCAGACCTGTCCACTTTTTTGGAGTTTTTACCTTTTATTTTTTTTCTGTTTTTTAGATACTATTTATAATAGCATTTACATAAGGGGTTTTTCCTCTCGAGCCAGTAGACTATCTTTCTTTTGAAGCATTATTGCAACCCATACTCTCATGTCTTTAGACATCTATACCATTGGATGGGTTGGGGTGCACTTCCCTCCCTAGACAAAGAGAAATGTTTCCACTTGTGTATGTCTCATACTGGAAAATCTAATCCCCTCACCACTCCAGTTGAGTTGAGCCAAGTGAAAGGTGCAGGTGTCAAAGTTAGGTCATTATCGACAAGAGCCTTGCATGTGCTCTGAAATACTCTACTTAGGCAGTCAAGAATCCATTGGACCGAGTCTCATTATTCTCAAAGAATTAAGTCAACTAGATATGAAGTACCTCAATTCCAGCTCCTATAAGGTTCATGTGATTAGGTATATTTAAGGTCCAACCAAGCTCCAATCTTTGGATTTTACTTGGATTTGTTCAATTATCAAACTCAATCCAAAAAAGCGAATGCTATACAAATGCTATGAAGAAAATATTTTTGTGTTGCAATTTTCAAATTTTTGAACTTTTTATGGATTTTCGAAAAAGACGACGCAAATGTTCTTTTTTTGGTATTTTTTCAAAAAGATTTTACAAATATTTTTGGATTTTTGGTTTTGAAAATGTTTTTATGATTTTTGAAAAAAAAAAGATTTTAAATAAAAATAGGGACAAATATTTACACTGAGATGCATCTTATATTTATAAGAATTAGGTATTTATGAATTTACAAAGGATATGTGATCATTTGTAAAGATTTATGTAGACAATTAATAAAGAATTTTAGTTTGATGTATATATTCCTAGAACTTATTTGAAAATGATTTTACAGGTGATTATTGAAAACTATAGTCTAAAATAGTTTTTACAAATAATTTTTACAAACTTTACATGCATTTAAAAATCATTTTGCAAAGGTTATTCAAACAATGTATATATATAAATATATATTTCAAAATATTTTTGCAACCATTTTCCAAACTATTTGCATATAGTTTTTCAATTATTTTATTTGACATAAAATAAAGAAGTTTTTACAAAGGCTGAAAATTATTTAACAAAATATTTTCCAAATGTTTTTTAAGATTATTCAAAAAAATTAAACTATTTTTCAAACATTTTGCAAAAAAATATTTTAACCTGATTTATTAATCAGTATGTACAAAAAGATTTCATTAATGATAAACATCTTTTTATTAAGTGTTTCTAATGAATTTTATAGGTATATTGTATAGCATTTTGTATAGAAATTTTTAGCCATAATCATTGAAAATACGAAAATACAAGGTATGTCTATAATATATACGCAGTATATACGACCCCCTATTCTTAGCTTGAGCTTTATCCTCATATATTGGAGAGAAAGAGAAGACATAACACGTACTGAATATAGAAAAGTCTATAGAATAAACGAATGAATGAACGAATAAGAAGTCGACCGTCCCCCCTATAACTAGGATCAAATAATCCCAAGTATAGCAGATTGTACACAAAGTAGGGAGGATCAAGGGTGAGAATGAACAGATCGTACTCTGATTGTCTCCCCCTATACTTTGGGTAAGATATCCCTAAGTATAGACAAGAAGAGGAGATAGTGGAGAGGATTAAAGAATGAAAGAACTCAGGGTGCACACCCCCTATACTTAGGACAAGGTATGTCCTAAGTATATGAAAAAAAGGTGCGACACCTTTTCGGTATAAAAAGAAAAATGAAATGAAAAGAAGAAATGAAGAAAATAAAAAAAATAAGAAAATATAGATGAAGATGGAAAAAGAGATCGACGAGAATGTACGCATCACTCACCCTGTACTTAGGGTAAAAGAGCCCTAAGTATAGGAAACGACAAGAGTGATGAAACATAATGAAGATTGAATACTTGGCTCATCCACCCGCTATACTTAAGACAAAGTATGTCCTAAGCAAGGCACACACGAAAATGGGGTGGATGAGCGATACAGTGGATGGAAGGAGATAAAGGAAAGAGAATATACAAGAGAGGTGGATGTACATAGGTCAAGAAGGTAGAAAGTGAACCTTCTTGCGAGATCATCGAGGAATGGATCTGACAAGGTGCAGATCGACATCGGGGTCCTCAGATGGCACAATTCGATCATGGTCGATATGGAAGGTATCCTTAGTGGTCCTAGGGTGAGAAGGCTGACAACCCGCAAGTACCCTATGTTAATTTAGTCAAATTAATGTCCAAATTAAGGTTAAGTCGTTCGTTGCAGTCGGTTACGAGAGGCTAGTCAAAAACCACTTAAATAAGGTTTGAGCCAATTTCAAGCGGTGATTTTTTTTTACTTGGTGAAGTCCAAGGTCGATCTCAGGGAGGCATCTGTCTCCTTAGGTGAATTTTAAGCAAGTATCCAAGTGTGTGATTTTCGGATAATTATATTTTTTTTAATTTTTATGCAGACTTATGCAAAAATGCAGGCCAATTTAACGTTCAATTTAATTAAGATATCGAATGAAGTCCAAAAATTCTAAAAATTGGCCAGATGATTAATTATGCTGAAAATGAGTTACCCTAATTTTTTTGGATTTTTCAGACACTAAATGGATTTACTGGGAATTAAATATGCAAACAGGGTGATTTTCACTATTTAATTATTAATAAATAACAAACCACAATTTTTTTCAAGAACTAAAATTATCCTAGATAGCTCTAATGATAAGGGATCCAGGAAAATTAAAAGATTTGAATTTCAATGTGAAATGAATTTATTAAAATTAAAAT
This sequence comes from Ottelia alismoides, assembly GCA_037367405.1. NCBI lineage: Eukaryota > Viridiplantae > Streptophyta > Magnoliopsida > Alismatales > Hydrocharitaceae > Ottelia > Ottelia alismoides. The sequence goes on along the minus strand of JAZKJV010001153.1, from coordinate 964,112 downwards.
TAGGAAATCACTCAACAATTTATTTAGGCCTCGATATGGGTGCAAATGACATGAAATTTTTATGGCATGTTAAGAGTACTGTCCTTAAGCTACTGTGAATTTTTGATGATTTTTGGAAGCATAGAGAATTAAATACAAATTAAAAGGTGTCACTGGGCAAAATATGTAAAAAATGCACCAAGTAATTCATTAATAATTCTACTGAAATTACAAAAATGTGACACGTGGACCAATAGACAGAGGACAAGTTTCTCAAGAAAATGCAATTTTTAGATTTTCAAACTGATGTTAAATGCAACCTAGGGATGCGTGCAAACACAAGGGTATAAATGCAATACAGATAAATAAAAATACAATAAGCAAATATGCGGACAGGGACTAAAATGCAATTACCTATAATGCTGGGGACTCGAGTGAAATTTATCCAACAAGCACGTGCTCCTCACGTGGGCTCAGCTTCACAGGGACCTTTTTGCAAATATGGAAAGTCCCGGGGGGCCCTGTGTAAATTCCCCAGGCCGCACGTGCTCCTCACGTGGGCGGCCTAGGCTCGGATGGCTGCGGAGGTTCGGGGCTAGGCTCAGGCGACTCTGGAGGTCTGGAGTGAGGCTCGGACGACCCGAACCTAGGCTCGGAGAGGAGGCTCGGACCGAGGCTACGTGGCTCGCTGAGGGCCCTTGGATCAATCTTGATCCAAGGGGTGTCAGTGCTGACGCGTGGCTTGATCAAAGATCGTCAGATCTACGTTGATCTGACGGCTCCTGGCTGCTCCAGATGTCGATGACGTGGAGGGCTAAGCGCCGTTAGATCAGGAAATTCAAACGGTACTGGTGAAGCGCGGCTGAGTGGCGACGTGGCACGAAGTCTACCGTTCGATCAAGGTGATCGAACGGCAGCTGGAGCTTCTCCTTCAACGGGCCTCCGCCGCCTGCGGAGGAGATGGCTGGGCTCCGACGAAGTGGCGTGAGCTCCGCCCGTTCCTCCAGATGCCGATGAAGCTCTCCGAGGTGTCGAAGATATCCCAGTAGGAGCGTGGCGACGCGGCGAAGGCGCTGATGGTGTCAGGAGCTGGAGAGGGCCGTCGGAGGTTGCTGGCGACGAAGCTCGAGGATGCCTCCGGCGAGCTTCCGTTCAATGAGAAGCGGGGCACATGCAAGTGTTAAAGATAGAGCCGGAGCTCGTGCGTGCAATCGTGAAGGTGGAATGATGGTTGGCGAGGCCTAAAGCGGTGGGAGGTGATCGGGCGACGGTGCTCCGGCCAAGTGGCGGAGCTGGAGATCGATGGATGGTGGAGTGAAGTGTCTGAGGGTGCAGAGGGGTCAGCGAGGATGAGAGCTCCGTCACGGAGCTCGGCGGAGTGAAATGGAGGTGGGAAGGTGACCGTAGGCGGCGAATAAAATCTTAGAAGATAAAGAAAAATTAAGAAAAAGATCGGAGGGGGAATGGAGGGTTCACCTGGGGATTGGACCTCCCTCTTGGGGTCCAGGTCGTCGCTCGAGGGACCGGTGGTGTCCCGAGCTCCAGCAGTTGCTCGGAGGAGTGGCTGCGACACGGCGGTGGGCCGAGGATCTCGCCGGAGAAGAAGCCCTTCTTCGCTCAACGATTCGTCAAATAGCTGTCACCTATCAGAGGATCGGAGCTCAGGGAAGCTCTCTGGAGTGGCGGATGCGGCTGAAGTTGGCCGGTGATGGAGTATTTATAGGTTTGAAGGTGGCAGCAGTGTTGGCGATGAGGCGAGGTTCATTGGCGTCATGGAGCGACTCTGGTGGTCGTAGTGGGGAGTGAGGTAGACGGCGAGGATGAGGGACGAGTGGGTGACATCGTGGAGGTGGCAGTGCTCGTCTGCGGTGATCGAGGCGCTGCCAAGAATAGGAAGGGGGCGCCCCTCCCGCAAGGCAGGGAACGTGGGAGAGAGGGGCACCCGGAGGTAGGAGACGAAGTCTCCACCGTTGGATCTTGTGATCCAACGGTGGTGATCAAAGCGGAATGGGACGTGTGTGATTAGATCAAGGCGCGTAGATGATGGGCCGGGATCGCGCCACGTGGAGGGAGCTGGGCGAAGCGCGAGCGAGCGGCTTGGATGAGGAGATGGAGATGATCGAAGGGACGAGGGGCGCAACGGAGGAGCGGCTGTGATGGAGAGATCAAGGGCCTGATCAAGCGGTGTACACGTCGCCACGTGGCGAGCTCTGGTGAGGGCGCTGACGTGCGGCGTAGATTAAGGGCAAGAGATGATCGGACGGTATGGATTTGAGGCGTACGTGGAGGCAGCCAAGCCGTTGGATCTAGAGCGTAATCCCACGGCTGTGGCTGCGGGCAGATGAGGCAAGGGAAAGCGGGCCGCGTGGCGCAACCAGAGGGCGCCACGTGGCCTACTGTGAGTGGCTGGAAGAAGATACATGTGTAGAGAGAAGAGGGGGTCGAATATGGAAAAACTCAAAACATGAAAGTTGTAGATCTCGATGAGATCTACAAGTTTCATGTTGACCAAAGACGGAGATAAGTCAAATATGATACATAAATACAAATATACAAATATACACCTATGTAGTATACAAAGTGGCCCAAAAACCAAACTTTTTCATACGATCTCCAAATTGGATGAAATTAGTCTCATTTTAAAGGTCTTTTAATGTGTAGTATTCTAAGAGTAAGTAGACCTAATTCGGAGTTTGTATGAGGGCTTTATGTGCATTTTAGTGTACAGGGGTTCTAGGGCTTTATTGACTAATTTACAAGGGGGATTTTTGGCATTCTTCCCTATATTATTAACTAAGGAGTACATATTATAAGGAAGAAGTTATTTTAGGGAGTGGATATTTTACAAGGGATTTTTGGCTTCTTATTTAAATGCAAATGGACTGCTAACATGCATGAATTATGTATGTATGCATGAATGCTATTTATGCAATATAGAGGGAAATATGCATCTATTTTCTCGGGAACAAGGCTCTATTTTTGACTTTTGAAGCGATGAATCACAGATTCATCAACCCCCTATACTTAAACCTTGCTCGTCCCCGAGCAACTAAATGAAATGCAAGAGTGAAATGATTTTGGGTTCCATACCAAGGTCATGAACAAAAGTTAAAAATGGAGCTTGACTCAACCTTTGGATTAATTGTGTGGCGGAACCTTATTTAGACCTGAACTTAAGACCTAACAGACTTCAAGTTCCACAAGCCTTCTATTCAAGATGCCTCAACAGTCAGGTCAGAACAAATCCTCAAACGCAAATTTCTGATGACTATGATTCTTACTTGTACTTTGTAAGTGATATGTAACTCTCCACATCAGAAATGACTCGGAACCAGCCTCCTCTAACAAGGTAACTCAATAACCCGGTCCAGTAACTCTTTCCTCGAGGAGCGGGGTATTCCCTTCTAAGTTCAAATGCGACCAACTCAAGAGGAGGGGGTAGAGAAGAGAATGGACGATAGCCAGTGTAGCTACCTATCCCGGGATGCCTGACCAGTGTAGCCAAGTCATCCAGCTGCATTTCTTTACTAGTATACAGACTCCGACAGGTATTTTATTTTTTCTTGGACCTGTCTGATTTTTTTGGAGTTTTTGCATTTTTTTCACAAAGTGCAGCATGTACATCAGGAGTTTTTCCTCTTGAGTCAGTAGACTATCCCTCTTTTGAAGCATTATTGCAACCCACAGCATCCTGTCCTTAGATGTCAACACCACCAGACTAGGTTGAGATGCACTACCCTCCCTAGAGGAGGACGGATGTTTCCACCCGTGTGCTACTCCAAGCTAAAGGATTCTACCTCCTCACCACCTCATCAATGAAGAGATACGTGCATAGTGCTTGTCCAAGTTAGGTCATTATCTAAAAGAATCCTGCGTATGCACGAGATATTCTATTTAGACTAATCAAGATGACATGTGAACATAGACTTGCAGACTCAAAGAATTAAGTCCCTAGACCTGAGAAATCTTAACTCCAGTTCCTATAAGGTTCCTCTGAAATTAGGTGGATTAAGGTCAAATCAAGTCCATCCTCAATATCTACTCATAACTTGGTCCAGAACCCACTAGCTTTTCACTTTGCATATGCAAAGTATGCAGATGAGATGTCATGCTATGAAAATGCGAGACTCTTTTTATTTTCTTTTTTTTTCGATTTTTACCCACCCATAATCATTTGTAAAATATACAAAAATACGCGAAAGTACGAGCTATGGGTAAAGTATATATGTAATATATACACGCCCCCCTATACTTAGCATGTGCTATGTCCTCAGAGCACGAAGAGCAAGGAAAAAGACATAGCTCGTGCTAAGCGTAAGAGAGCTAAAATTACAAGAGTATAGAAGTCGTCCTTCCCCCCTATACTTAGGCTCTGGCAGCCTAAGTGTAGCAGAAGATCAGAAAAATGGGGCAGACGAGGGAAAGATGAGGAGTGGATGAGTATACAATGCGGGCATTGGTCCCCCCTATACTTAGGCTCAGGTCAGCCTAAGTATCGGTAGGAAATGAGTATGAGGACCAATGTGATCTGGAGAATGTACAGTGAACCGACTCAGGTGACCCCTCCCCTCTATACTTAGGATCTGGTTATCCTAAGTATAGTCCAAGATAATGGTTCGATGATATGGGGATGGGTTCCTAGAGTCGCGGGGGAAAAGGATAGGATGTACAAGACTGATGGTATACACAGATGAGTCGGTCTGAATCTTTCGAGATGCTGCGGATGGCTGGAATTCACTGCTGCAAGGTCTCATACGCGGCTTGAGGTGTATCTGCTGTATCTGTCTCGCGCATGAATACAATCTCCTCAACAAGGACTAACTGCTCATTGGATTCGACGAAGTGCTTCAACAGTTGTCCATTCACTAGGAATGTCGGTGCGTCATCTGCGAGATCTGAGATCTCGACACATCCACTATCATGCACCGTACGGACGACAAATGGTCCCGTCCACTTAGACTTTAACTTGCCTTGGAAAATCTTCAGTACCTTCTGTCCAGGAACAAAGGTCTTTCGTCTGATATAACTATCATGCCAACGCTTCACCTTGTCCTTGTACACCAAACTGTTGTCATATGCGCGGTTTCTGACTTCCACAAGCTCATTCAGATCCATGTCTCTCTGCTTCTGTCCCAGGTGCGTGTTCCAGTTGACCTTCTTGATTGCCCATTCTGATTTGTGCACTAACTCTGCGGGCAAATGGCACGGCTTTCCGAATACCATTCGGAATGGGGAGGTGCCTAACGGTGTCCTGTAAGCCATCCTATACGCCCAGAGGACTTGATCCAAGATCTGAGACCAGTCCTTCCTGTCCGGGCGGACAAGCTTTTGCAATATGGTTTTCACCTCCCTATTTGACACCTCAGCCATACCATTGGTTTGTGGGTGGTAAGGGCTCGCGACACGGTGTTCGATGCCGTAGTCCTTTAGGAGTTTCTTCACCTCCCGATTCACAAAGTGGCTACCCCCATCTGATATCATCATTTTGGGGATCCCGAACCTAGAGATTATGTGCTCTCTGATGAATTTACAGACAGTCCTGCTGTCTGCGGCTCGGGTCGGGATAGCCTCCACCCATCTGGATAGATAATCTACCGCAAGAAGGATATATTCGAACCCGTGGCTGACAGGGAATGGGCCCATGAAATCGATGCCCCAGGCGTCAAAGACATCACAAATGATGACCGGCTGCATTGGCATCTCATCCTTGGAACTTATGGTTCCTCCCATTCTCTGGCAAACTGGGCACGACTTCGCAAAGGCGGTGGCATCGCGAAACAGAGTCGGGCAGTAGAAGCCACACTGAAGTACCTTCCATGCGGTCCTCTTCCCAGAGTGGTGTCCTCCTGCCTCCAAGCTATGGCATAAAGAAAGGACACTCTGGTATTCCTCATGAGGAATACAACGTCTCCAGACACAATCCGGTCCTTCAAAGAAAAGGATCGGATCCTCCCAATGGTAGTGTCTTGCGTCCGACTTTAGTCGGTCGATTTGGCTCTTGGGCCAATCTTCGGGAACTTTCTTGGAGACAAGATAATTCACGATATTGGCGTACCATGGGAGTGAGTCGATAACAAAAATCGACTCGTCAAGGAAGGAGTCTCGAATTGGTGAAACCTCGGAAGTATTAAGATCTTCGAGACGAGAAAGATGATCGGCAACTACGTTCTTCTTTCCAGGTTTATCACGGATGTCCAAATCAAACTCCTGGATAAGTAAAATCCAACGAAGAAGACGCGCCTTCGCGTCCTTCTTCTCCATCAAATACTGTAGTGCCGTGTAGTCAGTGAACACAGTTACCTTGGACCCAATCAGGTGAGATCTGAATTTGTCCAAGGCAAACACTACCGCAAGCATTTCCTTTTCCGTAACCGTATAGTTACGCTGAGCAGGATCAAGCACTTTGCTTGCGTAGTGAATTGCAAACGGGACGCCATCTCTTCTTTGTCCCAATACAGCCCCAATAGCATAATCAGAGGCGTCCGTCATGATCTCAAAAGGTAGAGACCAATCTGGGGCTTGCAGGATGGGTGCGTCCATGATCATTCCTTGTAAAAGCTTAAAGGCCTCAACACATTTGTGATCTACAGTAAACTCCATGTCTTTGCCTAGAAGCTCAGTTAGCAGTCGAGCAATCTTAGAAAAATCTTTGATAAATCTCCTATAAAATTCAACATGTCCGAGGAACGACCGCAACTGCCTTACGTTGGTTGGTGGCTGGAGTCGTCTGATCACGTCCACCTTGGCAGGGTCAACCTCCATTCCTCTCTTGGAGATGACATGCCCCAACACTATGCCCTCCGTCACCATGAAGTGACTTTTCTCCCAGGAGAGCACCAGATTAACCTCACAACATCTTTTGAGGACTCGGTCCAGATTCCTAAGACAGGAATCGAAAGAATCGTCGTGGACCGAGAAGTCATCCATGAAGACTTCCAGGAATTCGCCGACCATTTCGGCGAATACAGCAATCATGCACCTTTGAAAAGTACTTGGAGCATTGCATAGCCCAAAAGGCATGCGCCTGAAAGCATAGGTACCAAAGGGGCATGTAAACGTGGTCTTTTCCTGGTCCTCTGGAGATATGGCTACTTGATTGTAGCCCGAGAACCCATCTAGGAAGCAGAAGAATTCTTTCCCCACTAGTCTTTCTAAGATCTGATCAATGAATGGTAGGGGGAAATGATCCTTCTTCGTCGCGGCATTCAGGCGTCTGTAATCCACACAGACGCGCCACGACGTGGGTACTCTCGTCACGATCTCCTCTCCGTCCTCGTTGGTGGTCGTCTGAATTCCCGACTTCTTCGGGACAACATGGATTGGGGCCACCCACTTAGAGTCGGAGATTGGGTAAATGAAACCCGCGTCGCACTATTTTTCTATCTCCTTCTTCACGACCTCTCGTAAATTTGGATTCAACCGACGTTGGAATTCAAGAGAGGGTTTGGCCTCATTCTCCAAGTAAATATGGTGCGAACACAGAGCGGGATTTATCCCGTGGAGATCGGAAATGCTCCAGCCTATCGCCTTGCGGTTTTTCTCCAGGATCTCTAGCAAGCGAGATTCCTGCTCCTCGGTCAATTGCGAACTGATGATGACCAAAAATCTCTTGTCTTGGCCCGCAAGGAAGGCATATTTCAAAGTAGTGGGTAGGGGTTTGAGCTCAGGAATTGTGTGACCGTCTAAGAAATCTGGCTCAATCTGCTCTGGTTCAGTGTTGAAAGTGGCTGGATCGTTTCTTGTGATAGCTGCCACCAAGTTCAGCTCTGGAGTCGGATCGTCAAAAGTTTCCATACAATCGGTAAACGCCTCGTCCGACTCGTCATCCTCATCTTCCGATTTTCCTAAAGATGTAAGGACTGACAGGCCCAACTGGGCCTCTACGTCATCGAAGATGTAGGGCGATGCAGGCTCAGAGCTGTACTCGTTCCTGAGGATCTCGCAGACTGACTCATGCACTGGATCATCTTCGAAGGAGATGGACACATCGGTGCTGGCTGGGTTCTGTCTCCATGGCCCAACTAAGTCTACCTGCTCGCAGTCTGTTCCGGTAGAAGAGTACTCGGTGCTGGATTCGGAATCTGGTCTTTGCCATCTTGTCTGCTTCATTTCGAGTTCCTCAACTCCGCCTGGAGTTTGGAACTGAATCTTCCCATTCTTATAATCAAATAAGGCCCCTGCTGTTCTGAGGAAGGGCCTACCTAGAATAATCTGGGAATCTCTCCAATTACGAGGGGTTTCCATATCCAGGACAGTGAAGTCCACCATGTATTCTTGCCCCTCGACTTTGATCACAATGTTCCTCAATTCTCCTTGGGACCTCTTAGTTGATTTGTCAGCGAACTGTAGAAGAGCTCTAGATTTCCTAAGAGGTCCGAGATTAAGCCGCTCATAGAGGGTTGTGGGCATCAAATTGATTGAGGAACCATTGTCCAGGAGAGTGCGTGCAAACGCGATGTCATCAACATGACTCACTACATAATGTGCACCCATGTCTCTTCGTTTCCGAGGAAACGAGTTCTTTATTGCACAAGTCGTGGCTACTGATAAGATGTGTTTCTCAACACGGCTTTTGGTCTTCCTGCTAACCCTAGTAGGTGTGCATCTCACCTTAAGGTATTTTTGGAATGCAGGGGTCATTTCCACAAACTTGTCAAAAGGGATTGTGACCTTGATGTGTTTATTGCAGAAGTCAACCATCTCAGGGTCATCTTTTTGGATTTTTTTGATTTTCTTCTTTCCACCTTTGAGAGCTCGGGGGAAAGGGATTATTGACTCCAACTCAGGTTCGGAAATCTTCTCATTAATTTCGGGAACTGAGTTCTTAACATGACTCTGACTCTGATACAGACTCGGACTCTGACTCTGACTAAAAAGAAAATGCTGAGGTGAAACCGGTGACGCTTCTTCCGCTTCTGCTGGACGATCCTCCTCAGATGGAGGTGCGGGCTCTTCATCGGTATCGTCTGACTCTATACGAATGTGAGACTACTGCTTCGAGGACTCAGATGTCCTCTTCTTCCGCCGGTGATGGTGGTGGTGATGCTCCTCCTCTTCCTCCTCCGAGTTCTCCTCAGGTAGAGTCCCGGAGGTTCCTTCCTTCTTCGCCCGTGCCCGATCAGGTATGGTCACAGTCCTTCCGCTCCTGAGGGACATATGATTTACATTATCGTACGAAAGGATCTCATGTTCAGATAAATAATTATCTGAATAATATACCTGATCTCGAGGTCGGTTCTGGCCCTGGTGTAAGCTGTTCGGGTTAGCCTGAACCTGTGCGGGAATTGGGGTCCTTGGCGCCATTTGTCGGTTCTGGTTACGAGAGACCCGATTGATGTCGGTTCTCATGTCCAGGTAGTCATTCTGCATCTGTTGGACCCTATCAGACAGGGTCTGGATCGCCAAGGTGAGGGACTCCAATTCGGTGGGCTGGGCTTGCTGCTGTGTAGATGCGGTCCTGTATTGGCCCTGCTGGCCGTGCCCATATTGCTGTTGCTGATGGGACGGTGCTGGCCCCTGTTGGTAGGTGCGCTGCTACGGCTGGTACCCCTGTTCTGGCCTGGACTGAAAGCGCGGTATGGGAGCGGGCCTGGTTTCTTGGTAGTCTGGGGATGGGCGGTGTGGCTGATCCTTCCCCATTTCGATCTGCCGGACAATCGGGTCACGGCTATACCAAAGCCCGTTGATCTCGTATACTGGCGGAGGCTCCTCGTATCCCGTCTCCACTTATGGGGGTGCATGCTGGTTCTGCTGGGTGTAAGTTTGGTCCCAGCTGCTCTGAGACCCCGGTGCCTGTTCCTGTACAAGATGGACTCGATGTACGGGTACAGGTGGTGCAGAAGGGGTAGGTAGCTTGATCTTAGCTACCTTCTCAGAGAGTTCCTCCACTTTCTTTGGTAGGCTCGAAAGAGACTCCATCTCTGCGACTCTCTTGTGGATCTGCTCGACCATGGTAAGCTTGTCGGAAATCATCCCCATGCTGGGGATGAGGTCCTCAGTCAGATCTGCTACAGTCCTTCGAGTTGTCTCATTGGATAAGATTGCGGGAGACAACTGATAGGCCCTTGTGGCCTGTGACCTGCCGGTTTCCGCCATCTGCTCTAGGATCTTCCATATTGCATGCTCGTTCTTGTTCAGATAGCTTCCTCCACAGGTGGCACTGACTAACCCCTGCATTTCCGGGGTTAGACCACAGAACAAGGTCTGGACTAAGATCGCCTTCGAAATGCCGTGGCATGGGCATTTCTGCACTAAATCATTGAACCTGTCCCATGCTTCATGGAAAGGTTCACTGGGTCCTTGAGCGAAGCTGGCGATCTTCGTTCTCATCTGGTTAGTCCTACTGAGAGGGTAGAACGTTTTCAAGAAAAGGTCCTTGAACTGCATCCAGGTAGTACATACCACCCCTAAGTTCTTCAGCCAATGAGCAGCCTTATCTCCTAAGGCAAAAGGGGTGGCCTTCAGTCGGATATAATCTTGGCCAACATTGGGATGGCTAAGATTGTTGCACACCAGTTCGAAGTCACGGAGGAAAGTGTATGGTTCTTCACTGAGGTTTCCGTTGAACTTCAGAAGCATACTAAGGAAGTGGGGCTTCAGCTCGAATGCCTGGGCGGGAACTGCAGGTGCTAACCAGTTCTGGATCTCGTTCTCCGCCGGGTTGTAGGTATCGACCATTGGTCGGTCGATCCCTCCAGCTACTATAATCTGTCCCATCCGCGCCGTGAGATATGCATTCTTCTATTCGGCTTCGGCGAGGCGATTAAGAATCTGTCGTATCTGGTCCTCATCAGGTGGCATCCTTGGCGGCATCTTGTCCTCTAGTTCTGGGGATTGGGAAATAATATCGGTGTTAGAGGGAAAATCAAGGAAGGGATTACCGAGGCGATGGTCTTCCTCGGCAATCTCGGAGGAGATAAAAGGGTTGGTTTGAGAGTAACCACCCTGAGCATGAGGGAACCAGGACTCAAGAAGGTCATGAGTCCTGGGTGGTCCAAGGTGCGCTCGGATCGATAAAGATGAGTTACTTGGGGGACTCATAGAGAGATCGGTGAATAATGCGTCGAGATCTCCCCAGTCACTCATCTTGATGAAGCGAGAAGAAGATATGATTTTACTCCTACCTGAAGCAAGCAAAAAGAACAATCCAAGACCCTGGGTTCACACTCAACACAGTGAAGGACTCGAAGTCGAGTCCAATTAATCTTGTAGTTTTTAAGTGTGATTTTCAAGCAAAAATAGCAAGGATTACGCAGCCTATAGGGAAGTCGGCTCAGAGCCGGATGCGTCTTCCCTGTTTATCCTGTCGCCTAAGATACCGCCGTTCCTTCCTTTCTTCGCTCCTATCCCAAGTCGATGGATTCAATGACCACACCTCTATCTACCTGCAAGCAGGCGGAGGCTGGCAAGGCCGGAACTTCACCCCAGGGGGTTACTGGCAGCTTGTCGCAGAGTACCGCAATTTCACCCCTATCTACCTGAGACAGGCGGAGGCTACTTGGTACTAGTCAAAGAATCTGAAATTATTCGGCTTGTGATATTTGCTAGGATCAGTTAGAACGTGATATGGAAGACGGGGATTTGGGCTCTACCTTAATGTGTTCACACACACTCAAGTACCCTCACTCAGCCTGAATACAAGGTCGGGGATTAATCTCCCGCAAACAATTTTCAGATTTTATTCCTCCTTTTTTTGGTCAATACTGTTTAGCAGTCCCGATTTTAAAGTTAGGTTGTCACTTATTAAGTCCACCACAAAGCACGCCTATCGGACAGTCCCAATTTCCTGTTTAATTTAAATGAGAAAATCAGAGGGGGAAATCGAGAAAAGCCGATGCACGAAAAATCGATGATGCGTATGCTGAGTAGAGAATACTTACAGTGATCCCTTCGCTTTTTTCATGCAGGATGCAGAACAGAATTGAAAACTTTATCTATATGCAAATGCAAGCGATGAAAGCCGCTCCTAGACAGGCAGTTCTATTAGCGTGAAGAACAGTTTAATTTGACTAAGTACTGCGGTCTAGGTGCGTCTTTTAAGTGTATTGTGTGGTCCTATTGATTACGAGCACAAGCAATTCCTAGATTGGCTCGGGGAGCCGCTAGTGCAAGCTAAGTTACAATTCACCCACACAGCACACGGGACACAGTTCCACTATACTTACACACGCGAGAACCCAAACGGGAACCGCTGGAAATGATGCGAAAAAGAAAAAGAAATAAAATGTGATTTACAAAGCCTCTCTTCCACTCAATAAAAAAATGCTAAGTCCTCGAAGCGTCGTCGACTCCTCGCGGTCCTCGCACAAAAACAAATTGAGATCAGAGAGTGACACAAAAATAATGCAAGAAATAAAGGAGAGAGAAAAATAATTACAAGAAGACCGGGGGTCAGACTACCCGGAGAAAGAAAATCAAACACTAAAAAATTTGCTAAAATTTAACCTAAGCCGTGCCTCCCCGGCAACGGCGCCATTTTGACAACCCGCAAGTACCCTATGTTAATTTAGTCAAATTATTGTCCAAATTAAGGTTAAGTCGTTCGTTGCAGTCGATTACGAGAGGCTAGTCAAAAACCACTTAAATAAGGTTTGAGCCAATTTCAAGCGGTGATTTTTTTTACTTGGTGAAGTCCAAGGTCAATCTCAGGGAGGCATCTGTCTCCTTAGGTGAATTTTAAGCAAGTATCCAAGTGTGTGATTTTCGGAGAATTATATTTTTTTTAATTTTTATGCAAACTTATGCAAAAATGCAGGCCAATTTAACGTTCAATTTAATTAAGATGTCAAATGAAGTCCAAAAATTCTAAAAATTGGCCAGATGATTAATTATGCTGAAAATGAGTTACCCTAATTTTTTCGGATTTTTCAGACACTAAATGGATTTACTGGGAATTAAATATGTAGACATGGTGATTTTCACTATTTAATTATTAATAAATAACAAACCACAATTTTTTTCAAGAACTAAAATTATCCTAGATAGCTCTAATGATAAGGGATCCAGGAAAATTAAAAGATCTGAATTTCAATGTGAAATGAATTTATTAAAATTAAAATTAGAAAATCACTCAACAATTTATTTAGGCCTCGATATGGGTGCAAATGACATGAAATTTTTATGGCATGTTAAGAATACTGTCCTTAAGCTACTATGAATTTTTGATGATTTTTGGAAGCACAGAGAATTAAATACAAATTAAAAGGTGTCACTGGGCAAAATATGCCAAAAATGCACCAATTAATTCATTAATAATTCTACTGAAATTACAAAAATGTGACACGTGGACCAATAGACAGAGGACAAGTTTCTCAACAAAATGCAATTTTTAGATTTTCAAAATGATGTTAAATGCAACCTAGGGATGCGTGCAAACACAAGGGTATAAATGCAATACAGATAAATAAAAATATAATAAGCAAATATGCGGACAGGGACTAAAATGCAATTACCTATAATGCTGGGGACTTGAGTGCAATTTATCCAACAAGCACGTGCTCCTCACGTGGGCTCAGCTTCACAGGGACCTTTTTGCAAATATGGAAAGTCCCGGGGGCCCCTGTGTAAATTCCCCAGGCCGCACGTGCTCCTCACGTGGGCGGCCTAGGCTCGGATGGCTGCGGAGGTTCGGGGCTAGGCTCGGGCGACTCTGGAGGTCTGGAGTGAGGCTCGGACGACCCGAACCTAGGCTCGGAGAGGAGGCTCGGACCGAGGCTACGTGGCTCGCTGAGGGCCCTTGGATCAAGATTGATCCAAGGGGTGTCGGTGCTGACGCGTGGCTTGATCAAAGATCGTCAGATCTACGTTGATCTGACGGCTCCTGGTTGCTCCAGATGTCGATGACGTGGAGGGCTAAGCGCCGTTAGATCAGGAAAGATCCAACGGTACTGGTGAAGCGCGGCTGAGTGGCGACGTGGCACGAAGTCTACCGTTCGATCAAGGTGATCGAACGGCAGCTGGAGCTTCTCCTTCAACGGGCCTCCGCCGCCTGCGGAGGAGATGGCTGGGCTCCGGCGAAGTGGCGTGAGCTCCGCCCGTTCCTCCAGATGCCGATGAAGCTCTCCGAGGTGTCGAAGATATCCCAGTAGAAGCGTGGCGACACGGCGAAGGCGCTGATGGTGTCAGGAGCTGGCGAGGGCCGTCGGAGGTTGCTGGCGACGAAGCTCGAGGACGCCTCTGGCGAGCTTCCGTTCAATGAGAAGCGGGGCACATGCAAGTGTTAAAGATAGAGCCGGAGCTCGTGCGTGCAATCGTGAAGGTGGAATGATGGTTGGCGAGGCCTAAAGCGGTGGGAGGTGATCGGGCGACGGTGCTGCGGCCAAGTGGGAGTGAAGTGTCTGAGGGTGCAGAGGGGTCAGTGAGGATGAGAGCTCCGTCACGGAGCTCGGCGGAGTGAAATGGAGGCGGGAAGGTGACCGTAGGCGGCGAATAAAATCGGAGAAGATAAAGAAAAATTAAGAAAAAGATCGGAGGGGGAATGGAAGGTTCACCTGGGGATTGGACCTCCCTCTTGGGGTCCAGGTCATCGCTCGAGGGACCGGTGGTGTCCCGAGCTCCAGCAGCTGCTCGGAGGAGTGGCTGCGACACGACGGTGGGCCAAGGATCTCGCCGGAGAAGAAGCCCTTCTTTGCTCAACGATTCGTCAAATAGCTGTCACCTATCGGAGGATCGGAGCTCAGGGAAGCTCTCTGGAGTGGCGGATGCGGCTGAAGTTGGCCGGTGATGGAGTATTTATAGGTTTGAAGGTGGCAGCAGTGTTGGCGATGAGGCGAGGTTCATGGGCGTCATGGAGCGACTCTGGTGGTCGTAGTGGGGAGTGAGGTAGACGGCGAGGATGAGGGACGAGTGGGTGACATCGTGGAGGTGGCAGTGCTCGTCTGCGGTGGTCGAGGCACTGCCAAGAATAGGAACGGGGCGCCCCTCCCGCAAGGCAGGGAACGTGGGAGAGAGGGGCACCCGGAGGTAGGAGACGAAGTCTCCACCATTGGATCTTGTGATCCAACGGTGGTGATCGAAGCGGAATGGGACGTGTGTGATTAGATCAAGGCGCGTAGATGATGGGCCGGGATCGCGCCACGTGGAGGGAGCTGGGCGAAGCGCGAGCGAGCGGCTTGGATGAGGAGATGGAGATGATCGAAGGGACGAGGGGTGCCAACGGAGGAGCGGCTGTGATGGAGAGATCAAGGGCCTGATCAAGCGGTGTACACGTCGCCACGTGGCGAGCTCTGGTGAGGGCGCTGACGTGCGGCGTAGATTTAGGGCAAGAGATGATCGGACGGTATGGATTTGAGGCGTACGTGGAGGCAGCCAAGCCGTTGGATCTAGAGCGTAATCCAACGGCTGTGGCTGCGGGCGGATGAGGCAAGGGAAAGCGGGCCGCGTGGCGCAACCAGAGGGCGCCACGTGGCCTGTTGTGAGTGGCAGGAAGAAGATACATGTGTAGAGAGAAGAGGGGGCCGAATTTGGAAAAACTCAAAACATGAAAGTTGTAGATCTCGATGAGATCTACAAGTTTCATGTTGATCAAAGACGGAGATAAGGTCAAATATGATACATAAATACAAAGATACAAATATACACCTATGTAGTATACAAAGTGGCCCAAAAACCCAACTTTTTCATACGATCTCCAAATTGGATGAAATTAGTCTCATTTTAAAGGTCTTTTAATGTGTAGTATTCTAAGAGTAAGTAGACCTAATTCGGAGTTTGTATGAGGGCTTTATGTGCATTTTAGTGTACAGGGGTTCTAGGGCTTTATTGACTAATTTACAAGGGGGATTTTTGGCATTCTTCCCTATATTATTAACTGAGGAGTACATATTATAAGGAAGAAGTTATTTTAGGGAGTGGATATTTTACAAGGGATTTTTGGCTTCTTATTTAAATGCAAATGGACTGCTAACATGCATGAATTATGTATGTATGCATGAATGCTATTTATGCAATATAGAGGGAAATATGCATCTATTTTCTCGGGAACAAGGCTCTATTTTTTACTTTTGAAGTGATGAATCACAGATTCATCAAAGGCACAGACGAGTTAGTGGAAGAAGTGTGTTTAGGTCTGGCCTTGGGTGTCTCGTAAATGTCATCAAAGTGAAAAGGCTCGAACTCATCATTGAAAAAAGTAAAGTCAAGTCCAGCCTGGCGAGTCTCTCCTAGGTCAAAACAAAAGGAACGAACTCATCTGTAGAAGTAGTTGAGTCATGTTCGTCCTCTAAAGTCTCAATCGTATCATCAATATCATCAAAATGCCCGAATTCACTTATAAAAGCAATCTAATCAAATTGGGCCTCATCGGTCTCACCAGTATATGCCCTCCTATCAATTATCTCGATCATGTAAATCCCCCGGATGTCATCAACACATCGCCAAGTACCAAAAGAGGGAACTCCAAAGTCTATGCTTTCCGGATCTTCCTCCATGGGGAGGAATTCTCAGGTCTTAGTGGAATCCAACATGCAACAAAATCTCTGATCATCTCGTGAAGGTCATAGTCCTTGGGGTCAGCTAAAATAGGTGTAGTCACATCAGATGCAGGTCTCTGGTCAGTATTGGGTGCAATGATGACCACAACACTCTTATAATCAGTACGGAAGCGAATCTCTCATTGTCCATAATCAATAACGACTCTTATAGAGGTGAGAAATGGTCGTCCCAGGATGATTGGAGAGTGCTACCCAGTGGAGGTCTCCATGGGCAATACGACGAAATCAACAGTGTACCTCATGCCTTGAATCCAAATGATAGCATTTTCTAGAATACCCTTCGGCCTCTTGATAGATCCATCAGCAAACTGAACGATCATCCTAGTTTTCTTGATAAGCCCTAAGTGAAGATACTATACCAATGAGAATGTTATGATGCTAATTGAAGCACCACCATCAAGGAGAGTGTGATCACAAGAAAAATCAGATATGGTGCATCTGATGAATGGTGTACTAGTGTTCCCTTTCTTAGAAATTGGACGGTGTGTGATGGCGTGGGCAGAGGTCATGGTCAAAATATGGCACTCAGATCTGCTCCTCTACCTTCTCTTTTTGAGAAGAGGAGCATATAAATGGGCCATGGCCTGGCAAAGTGGGGCATCAATGATCTCATTAATAGTAGCCACCACTTCGGGTTCAGTCAATATTTTTTGAATTTTTGGATTTCCTCCATACAAGAGAGGAGATTGGAATCACCATCTACACAAGGATAACTAAGAGCAGTGTGTACAGTTTCGTCCTCGGAATCAAAGGTTGGACATGGTGAGAATGGATGTGTGGACAAAGGATCTGGCATGTTGGCCCTCTCCTCACAGTCTGAATCAACCAGTTGTCTCCCACAATCTTTTTGTATTTTTAAATTTTTCTTATTTTTTTGTATTTTGGATTATTGCAAGCTCTCATGAAAATCCTCAAGTGAATTCAAGTCATCAAATCGTGAAGCATCAATATGGCTCTTATTTATGCAAGTGAGGTTGTCAATCCTCGATTTCATATGCTCCATGAACTGGGTTAAGGTCTCAAGTGCGGATGCAATAAGAGGTGACTCCAACAGATCAGTCTCGGGTGGATGTGAAGGTGAAAAGTGTAAAGGTGGTGGTGGATAAAAATCCGAGGCTTGATACTGTGGCTAAGGCGGATATGTAAAAAAACCAGGAGAAAAATCCTCCTAGAAAATGGAGATGGATCAACTGGAGGGCACGAGGATCCGCAAAATCCAGATAAAAATTGCTCCAGGCGGCCATCTCGAAACAAACGGAAAATATTTGGGAGAGCACGATGGTCAAGTCAAGAGATATGAGAAAAAGACGCAAATGCGCAGAAGAATCTAGTATGCACACAAACAATCACAAACAAATAAACACAAAACAAACCCCTAAATTCACTTACTCAACTCGGTGAAGACCATGAAAGTGCGGTCTTTTTATCTTGTCTGTTTTAGAGTTAAGTGAAAATACAAAATTGTACAAGCACTTAGGTTGGCTTATTGGATTTGGGTACTAACCTTAGTGTGTACTTGAGTAATTTAAAATGAAAATAATGAGAGGATTACTCGCCCCAAGGAAAAGATTTTTCTTTTTGGTCTATTTTAGGGTTAAATAATAGCATTCCCAAGTTTATTGATTATCACTTTTTTGTTTTTAAAAAGAATGCACGACCTAACAGGGAATCAATTCCTTTAGCAACCTAGGTGATCAAAATCAGAGGGAGAGAGTCGGAAAAGCAATGTGAGGCAAAATCAATGATGCATGCTAAAGAGAAATGCTCACCTTGCCTCTAGCTCTCTTCATGCAAGGATGCTAAGCAGAATGGAAAACTATCTATATGCTAATGCAAGATGATGAAATCGCCCTAGATGAGAGATTGCTATTAGTGTGCAAAAGTGTGTGCTAATACTTAGAATGGAACCAAAGAGTTCAGTCTTGGAGCCTCGTCGGTGCACATCATAGTGGGTCCTACAAGCGTTGTATGGAGGACTCTTGCGGCATGCGCTTCGGAGACTAAGTGGAGAGCAATTCAAAATCTAAGTCCAAACGAGACTATAGGCGCAAGCAATGGTTATTTGGTGTTTGGCCTTAATCTATCGTCAAGCAATCCTATAACTAGAGTTCAAACACACAAAATAAACAAATATAAAATCAGAAAATAGAGGAAAAAAGGCAGAAAACTGCGACAAAATTGGCGAGTCCTCCAAGGGAACAATCCCTCTAGCACTGGACCTCGTGAAGCGTGAGGTGACCTGGAGAGTCCTGAATAATACAATTAATATCTATTACTCTCACTTAAATTACAAAAATATATAACTATAATAAAGGCACAAAAATGTGTCTTCAAAAACTCCTCCAAGTCTTCATTTGTGCTAGGTCAGTAAGTAGCCTCATGTGGGTGCGCAAGCTCTCCAAATAGAGTGCCTCCTTCGATCCGTGTTCCTCACAACAAAGTCAATAAAGAGGGTGGTTAGATAGCTCAACAAGAATATCAAATAAAAGAGAAAATAAATGAAGTAAAAATATAGATAAATAAATCACAATCAAGTAAAAATCAATCTATGCATAGTTACTCCCTGGCAACGAAGCCATTTGATAACTAAGGTTTTGAGAGGGTCAAAATATGTCTCACACAATGTGGAGACACAATCATTGTGACGGCCCACGAAAAAGCAATCAATTAACAATTAACAAACAAATACATAAAGCAATGCAAAAAATTGTGTGGAGTTAAAATTTATTTTATGTAACTCTACAAAAGTGGTGTATAGTGTGTAAGTATGTAGAGTGTCGATCACAAGGAGCAAACTAGATAGATTGCGCAATGAAGAGCAAAAGATGTGATTGTGTGATTCTTTATCTATATTTCTTTTTTGTGGGTCTTGTATTTTATATTTTTTATATTATTTTTTTGGTCTATATTTTTGTATTTTGTTTTTGATTTTATATTTTGATATTTTATTTTGATATTTTAAATTTTGTATTTGCTTTTTCTTTTAAATATATAATAAAAAATATGTAGGAGTATATATACACTAATAGATGAAAGAGATATAAATATAACCAAAAAAATACAGAGTTGATTTTTTTTAGGTTTTAAATATTTTTTACTATTTTTATGAGTTTTTGGAGCATTTTTCAAATTTTTATATTTATAAAGCCAAAATACCCTAAAACATGGATAAAATAATAGCTTGAAATTGAAATGGAAACTAAAAATGGAAATTGAAGTCTAAAATTTTCCAAATCAAATTTAATAGATAGATAAAAATATAAATACAATTATAAAATAGAAAATACTATTTTTGGAATTTTTAGGAATTTTATAAACTTTTATGAAGGATTTTAGGGTTTTCAATTTTTAAATGTTTTCTCTTTCTATTTTTAGTTTTTCAAGTCATAGAGTTGCAAAATAAGTAAATACACAAAAAAATATTTTTTGGGAATTTTTCAAAAAGATTTTACAATTTTTGGTATTCTATACTATAAACATGGATTTTTAGTGCTCTTTATTATTTTAAATAAATAATTAAATGTCCTAAATTACAAAAAAATATAGCATGAAAGTGTGGGAAATAAGGAGTGTACACCTATTTTGTGGGAATTTTTGGAGCTCAATTTCCATTTTAAATAAATAAGAGACTACAAAGAGAAACTACAACCTAACAAGGGTATTTATGTAAATAAAGTAAATTTGGAGGGCCTCTGTGCAATTTTACCAAAAATTATAAAACGTGAATAAAAAGTATCTGGACCAAACAGAAATACATAGAACTCCAGGGCCTCTCCTACAAAATGCCCACCTCACGTGGGTGACCATTCGAGGTGAGCTAGCGAGGATGAAAGTGCAATTACCAAGGGCAGTTTATGCAAATATTACAAAACCAAATAGTTGCAGATGAATGTTTGAGTGCTAAATAATAAATACAAAAAACATTAGGTGAAAAGCGCAAAATACCCAAACACAATGCTATCCGAGGGTGTTCCTTCCTTTACTAATACACGTGGCGGTACGAGAGGAGACAATGACAGTTCGATATTCGACGATGGATATTAGATCACCCAAAGACGATCGACGGTTGAAGCTCGGCGTGATCTGATGGTCGTTGTGCGTCACCAAGAACATGCAAAATTGGATGAATCTGAACGATGGTGGAGGAGCTGAAGAAGAACTCGTGTGGGGCGAGTTTCAATATGTCGCGGCGCACTTCTCCGGCCACCAATCCTTCTGTCGAAGGTCCCTTGACGATGTTGTGACTCTTACGAATCTCCCAGATGCCTCAAATGGCTCCGGGAACCCTTGGAAGGTCCCTGGAGGTCTGGATCACTTCGGTGAACCTTGAAGGAGCCCCTTAAACCAAAACGCCCCCCTCAGATGGGCTCGAAGGACCTGGAACCTACATGGTTAGCGCAAACAAAGCAAATGACGACTCCAGGGGCTTTTGGAGTTGGATTGGGTGCAGGTGAAATGGATGGAGGTGCACCGTTGACATGATGAAAGTCGGGCACCAGGGTCTCGATCCTGAGGGGAACAAGGTGAGCGGAAGGTGGGAGGTGATGGAGAAGGCGAAGGGCAAGAAGGCTGAGGTGGTAGTGGGACGTGGAACGGTCGAAACATGGTGGTCCGCTCCGACAAACTACAAAAGGACTCGGTTAGGCTAAATTACACACAAAAATTAGAAAGAAAATGCAGGAAGTGAACCAAGGTTTAGATCTAACGAGATAATACAAGGAAATGAAATTCAAATCGGCTAGGCCGACGAAGCGAACTTCACGACGACAGAGCTGCCAAAAATGGGTGTAGTTATCCTAAAACCGCACCTTGGCTTCGCTGCAAGTAGCTAGAGAAAAGGGAGCCAAAACTTGGTCCAAGGAGATTCAAACTGGGAAGGAAGATGATGGTGGTGTTTTGTATCGGTGGTGAACAGGCGATCTTCATGGACATATCACAAGCGTTGCAACTATATTTGGCCCTAGAAAATTGCTCGGCGAGAATCATGGATCTACAGGAACCAAATCTTGTGATGGGTCAAATCCCCCTCGAACGACACATCATAGGATAGAAAATTGAGAAATTGGGGTAAAAACGAGATTTTGATCGGGACTACGACCTGGGGTAAGAGTTGATGCTATATCAACGGATGGCATGGTCTGATTGGGCCACGTCATCTGCAAAAAGAAAAATCCAAATAAAATTTGAAAATAAATCAAAATTAATTAGTAAATGATTTTATTTTTTAGGTTATAAAATAAAAATGTTTATTATTTTTCATAGTATTTTATTATGATTTTTATTTATTTTTTAGAGATTATTATTTACAAGTTAATGTTTAGGGGTTAATTATATGTATATTCATCGATGTTTTGGAGTATTTTATTTTATTTTGTATTTTTGATTTTATTATTTTATTTATTTATAACTTATTTTTATTTACCTAGATATACTTTTAGTATATTTTTTTGATGTATTATTTGCACTTAAATAAATAGGTATATTTATTGTGTAGGTATAATTATTGGTATTTCATCTATATATTTTAGTATTTTATTTTAATGTTTTCTTTATTGTTTTATTCTAGTTTTAATATGTATATATATTATAAATAATATTTATAAAATTATAAAAATATAAAATTATAGAATATTAAAGTACAAATTAAATGATTATTTTATTCATGTATATTTCAAAATAGGGGTCCAAAAACCTAACTTTCACACCTTAATTCTAAAAAATATGAAACCACCTTCACTAAATAGCTTATTAAAATTAAATGCAATTAAAGTTATTTTGATATATTTTGAGTTTTTGTTTGAGAGATATGGGTCTGTGAATGTGGGATTTCGGAATTTTATTCAGAGTATGACTTTAACTCTATATATTGTTTTTGTATGAAATCAATTTTGTATTTTTCTATATTTTATTATCTACAACTTTCATGTTCAAAGTTTCTTTATTTGAAGTATAAAAAGTAGAAAATAAAATAGGTCCCAAAAATGAATAAATGAATTAATAAACTTGATTTTTATGGTATTTTTGGCATTTATCTCCCGCTAATTTATTCCTTGTCGACCTAGTCATTAAGATGCATAGGTCTCGGGGTTTCGGATCATAAAATACTTTTGATATTTTATTCTTTTTCTTTTCTTTATTATATAATTTTAGAATTAAAATAATATGTTTTATATAGTATTTATACAGCAAAGAATGAATGTTAATTTATGCAAATTAAGTGTATTTACATGCATTAGCTTGGGGTTTTAAGGCCAAAATGATTTAATAAAGGTGATGAGATCATGATTAATCAATTATATGATCCTAAGTATAAGGGGGATCATCGACTTCTATTCTATTCATTTCATTTGTTATTCTTTGAGACATTGCAGTATATGATTCTTTTCACTTTTCTATACTTAGCACGATTTATGTCTTCCTGTATCACTCTTTTGATCACTATGAGAACATAGTTCAAGCTAAGTATAGGGGGTGTCAAATATATTGTATATATACTTTAGCCATAACTCATACTTTGGGGTTAATAATATGGCTATTAATTATTAAAACTGGAATAAAAATATTTTGAAAATTATTTGCAAAATACGTGCAACATTTTTTATAAACTTATGCAAAACTTTTTGTAATAATATTTGTAAAAACCTTTGAAAAAATTATTTTTGTATAATTTTTTTCAAAATATCTAAAAAATGTTTTATTTGTAAAATGCTTATTAGCTATATGGCATAAATGTTTGTAAAATGTGTGAAAGCAAAATGTTTGCAAATGGTTTTTTTGAAAAAAAACTGTTTGTCAATTGATTTGTAAAATTATTTGTGAAATTAATTTTGAAAAAAGGTTCTGAAAATGTTTTTAAATTTTGTAAAAAGGTTTGTAAAAATGTTGTAAATTATGGGTTTATAAATTATTTATGTATATGTTGTAAATTATTTGTAAATAAAACCTATACTTAATTGTAAACTTTGTATAAAAAGTTCTTGTACATAAATTCCTTTAATTTATAGATAAAATCCATTTGTAAAAATTGTTTATAACACTTGTAAATAAAGCCATTTTAAATAGGTACATATTTTGTAAATATTAAAAAAACTTTCTTTCTTTTCTTTCTCATTAAAAATACCTAAAAATTTGAAAAAAAAAAAAGATAAAAATCCATAAATTTGTGCACAAATTCTTTGAAATTATTTTTTTGCATTATTTTCTAATGTTTTTTAAATATTTCTTGCATGTGCATATGTATTTTCAGAATAGTATTGACATTTAAACTAGTCCGGAATTAAATTGAAGAATGGAGTTTGATTAAGATCTTAACCCACTTAATTTCAGAGGAACCTTATAGGAACTAGAGTTGAGACTTTTTAGGTGCTAGAAACTTAATTCTTTGAGTCCACAAGACTATGTTCACTTGTCATCTTTATTGGTCTAAGTAGAATATTTCACGACACACGCATGATTCTTCTAGACAGTGGCTTAACTTGGACAAGCACTCTACACATAACTCTTCATGGACGAGGTGGTGAGGGGGCAGAATCCTATGGCTTGGGGTGGCACACAGGTGTGTAACAATCGGTGCAACCATCCTTCTTCCTCAATGAAGGTAGTGCATCTCAACCTGGTCTAGTAGCATTGAGGTCTAACTACAGGATGTTGTGGGGTTGCGATAATGCTTCAAAAGAGGGATAGTCTACTGTCTCAAGAGGAAAATTTCCTTATGTACATGTTGCACCTTGTAGACATATTGTATATATGTCATAAAAAATGCAAAAACTCCAAAAAATGGGACAAGCCTGATTGAAAATAAAATGTATGTCGTAGTGTATATAGTTGAATGAGCAAAGCTTATGTGATACATTGTCTCATCATACGGATGCTTACAGCTGGAGACTTGGCTACACCGGTCAAGCTCCAAAGGATAAATGGCTACACTGGCAACGGTCCATTCTCTTCTTTTCCCCTCTTCTTGAGTTGGTTGCACATGAACTTAGAAGGGAATACCCCACTCCTAGAGGAAAGAGTTGCTAGACCGAGGGACTAGAGTTACCTTGTTGAGGGAGGTTTTTTTTGCCATTTCTGAGGTGGGGAGCTATATACCACTTACACAATACAAGTAAAGATTCATAGGCAAAAGAGTTTACGTATGTAGACTTGTTCTGACCTGATAATTGAGGCGACCTGAACATGAGTCTTGTGGAAATTAGAGTCTGTTAGGTTTTAAATCCATTTCCCAATAAGTTTCTGTCAAACTATCCAAAGGTCCGACCGAGCTCCATACTACAATTTTAGGAAGATAAATTTAATAATCAATACTTTTCTAAGTTCTTTATTTTTTATTTTCTTTATTTATTTTTCACTTCTTCTTTGAATAAGTGTTTGCTAGGGGACTAGCAAAGGTAAAATATAGGGGAATGATGAATCCATTAGTCACATCCTTTA
This sequence comes from Ottelia alismoides, assembly GCA_037367405.1. Taxonomy (NCBI): domain Eukaryota; kingdom Viridiplantae; phylum Streptophyta; class Magnoliopsida; order Alismatales; family Hydrocharitaceae; genus Ottelia; species Ottelia alismoides. The sequence goes on along the minus strand of JAZKJV010001153.1, from coordinate 939,210 downwards.
TTCTTTTATTTTATCCAAATTCCCTATGCAAAATACATGTAAATATCTGTCAAATCCAATAAATTAGCATTACGCATGCATTTGTTAATATTGTGTAATTTACATTTATGTATTCAAAATAAAAGAATAAAGAAGAAAAGAAAAAGAATAAAAATAAAACTGTAATTATGAAATAAGTACAGACTGACCTAAACCCCAAGAGAAGGTCAAATATTAGACTGAACGATAAGGAATAAAGTAGGGAGAGATAGGGTCCTTATTCACTGTATATATATGCATCACTACTCATCATACATGTACATAATAAATGTATATAATATATAGGTATATCATACCTATTCATAATACCATATATTGTATATATCGTGTTGATGAATCCACGATTCATCGCCTTTATTCTTTTATTTTAGCATCTTTTCCTTAGTCAAATGCCTATAAATAACCACTAATTTCATAAAATTACTATTTTGCATGCATTTGTTAATTATGCATTTTTAACACTTTTTGTGCATAAATAAAAGAATAAAGAAGAAAAGAAAAAGAAAAGGAAGTGTTTATGCAATAAATACAGACTGACCAAACCCCGAGAGAAGGTCAAGACTTGACCTGATCGACCAAGAATAAAGTAGGGGGAGATAAGGTTGTCTGTCAGAAAATCCAAAAATATCTTGTACATATTTTTCATGTATATTTGTATAAAACTTACATTATTTTATTTGTATATAATTTGACCTCAAATCACTTATTTTTGTAAATCAAAGTTGTAAATAAAACTATGTTGTAAATAATAAAAATATTTGTAAAATAAAATATTGTATATATTGTAAATAATTACACCCAGAGAAAGCCGTAATGCGATAATTGAAACATCAATTCCGGCTCCATACGAGCTCAAATCGAGCCAAACTCACTTCCATAATACTATAAATTAAATTATCTTTCAAATGGCTGTGGTTTCGTATTTTTTGGAGTTACGGTTAAAAAGTCGGTTTTCTGGGGTGTATTGTGCAATTTACCCATATATTTATTGTATATATTTTATATTTTATTTATTTTATATAATGTATATATTATAAATATTGTTTTCAATAAAAATAAAAATTAGAAAAAAAAAATCTTGTATAAAAATTATTTCCTTATTTGGACCTATGTACATTATATCTTATGTATATAATATATGTATGTCACTAACTTCCATTTATAAAATCCACCAAAAAATTTAATTACCTAACATTAATTAATTATTTTAAATTAATTCCGAATTATTTATTTAATTATTTGATTTTAATTGATTGATTTGATTTTATAACATGCCTTATATATATGATTTGATTGCATGCCCTTAATGGCCACCATTCAGGTGGCCAATTAATTTCTAATTAATTTATTAATTTATTAATTTATTAATTTCGAATTTCGTAATTATTTAATTATTTAATTTATTAATTTAATTAATTATTTTAATTCACACAATCAACACCTTCCATTTTTGTAAATATTTCCATTTCTGACCTTCGCCTTCTTTTTAATGGGCTCCTCCCCCCTCATTTCTTCTTTGATCAATCTTTGGCGGAGAGGAGCCCGGTTTCCGAGAGTTTTCTTGTTGAAGAGGGTCCTAACCTCCGATCCAGTCGGTGACAGAGATTTGTGCTTCGTTGAGGCCATCATGGCTTGTCCGAACCCCAAGGTGAGATCCATTTTATTCTCTGTCTTTTTCCCTAGGTAATCGTAGATTTAGATCTTAGCGTAGGAGTAGGGAGTAATTTTTAGATTAAAAATCCCAAGAATTCATCACACTTTAATCCACATCCGACACCGATTTTTCATCTCACATCTGGACCATCGCATTTCTTTTTCTACCTCGCGCAACCTTCCACCTCCGGTCACGCACGGTGACCGGAGCCACGGATCTATTCCATCGCATCATAAGATCCACCCATTCGCCAACTTCATTCTGTTTATAAATAAATTAAAAAAAATGTATCTTGTTTTCTAATCCTTGTTTTTGCAAGATACAATAAAAAAATAATTTTTTTATTGTTCCCTCTAACATTTGTTTTGCAGGTATAATAAAAAGAAAATAAAAAAAATTACTTTTGTATCTAACGTTCTGTTTTGCAGGAAAAATAAAAAAAATAATTTTTTTCCTTCTCTCTAACATTTGTTTTGTAGGCAAAATAAAACATAATAAAAATTATGTTTTGTCTCTAACTTAAGTTTTGCAGGAAAAACTAAAAAAAATCCATTTACATTTTTTTATTCTTATTTTCAAAAATAAAAAAAATAAAAATAAAACTGTTATTTCTTTTTGTTACAGTCTTCATAAACAAAAAATATATATAAAAAAAATCAACAGAAATAATCGGACAGGTCGAGGCCGCAGCCTTCTTCATCGCTCCAGCCGTCCGTGCGGCGGCCTGCTCCTCCCCCTTGGCCGTGCCGCCGTGCACCACCAGCCCACACGCGGCAACCACCCTGCCGCGCACGTCCGCCTCCAGCAGCGCCCCCGCGCACCTTTGCCTCCACACGCCCCCGTCCGCCTGACGACGGCCCAGCGTGCAGCGCCTCCTTCTCGCTTGCCTGCTCGTGACCGTGCTCCTCATCTCCACCGCGTGGTCCGACGCCGCCGACCGCGCCCAGACCCACCTCCGTCCCTCCACCTAAAGCCGCGTAGCGGCGACCCGCGACGCCACTCCACCTTCCCCTGTGACCGGCCAGCGGTGGCGCACTAGCCCTCCAGCTCCTCTGCAAGTCGCGCACAGGCGGGCCCGCCGCCTCAACCCTCCTGCCCCCGCGTGGCGCGACCCCACGCGCCGCCGACATCCCTTCCAGGCCGCGCCCCCCCCCCCCCCCGCGCGCGGCCGCCCAATCTCCGTGTGAACCCGCGCGGCCTCTCCATCCCGAAGCTGTGCCGCGCCGATTGCTCCGCCCCACGTCCTCCTCGTGAATCCATTGGCGGCGGCGGCGGCTCCCCATTTGAAAGAACGAAGAAGAAGAACAGAAACCCTCTAGGGTTTGGCTTTTGGTTAATAAAAAAGGGGATAATTGCGGATATGTTTTTAAAAGTTTCAGAAATTTCAAAGACACCCTTGCCAACTCCATGGGTAAATTACAAACTTTCTCCTGCATTTAATTCTGTTATCTTTTCAAGCTAAAAACTCTGAATATTTACATATCAGTCCCTACTTTTCAAAATTCAACTTGCTAGCTATCTTTGAATGGAATAAATATTTTTATGCTTGCAAAAATTCTCAGAAAATTTGTGGATGCTCGTGTTGTAGTCTTTTCCATTGTATAAATTTTTCATCTCTTTTTATTGTCATTTGTTATATTTAAAAAATCAAAACATTGTCCTTTGTGTCTTTTTGCTTGCCTATATTTTGATAATTCATAAAAATAGAAAAAAAAGCCTAAAAATTCTATAAAAATTACTGTAGGTACTTTTGAGTGTCATTTAATTTCTGTCCAAGTTTTGTGCAATTTTCATTTATAAAACTCCAAAAAAATTTTAAAAATCCAAAAACCACTAAAAAAATTAACTTTCGAAATTTGGCTACTTAGTTTTTCAATCGTGCTCCTTGTGTTCGACCCTGGTCGCTATACCAGGTAAAAAGAATAGCGAAGACCGCTTACATTGTTTTCTTGATCTATCTTATTTTGAGTGGTTTTATCATTTTTTCTCGATGACCGATTCCACGCTTGGTGATTTGGGTCACGACGACCATTTTATTTACATACTTAACCCGATTGTCATGCGCGTCATCAGAATGGCGCCGTTGCCGGGGACAAATAACATAAAGAAACATAATTTTTTTATGTTATTTCCTAAGAGTCAGGGATTTGAGTATATCTTGCTTGCTGTAGATTATGTGAGTCGTTGGGTTGAGGCCATCCCCGCCCGAATCGCAGATGCTAATACCGTTTGCAAATTCTTGAGGAAAAATATCATTTCACGGTTCGGGGTACCTAGAGTGTTGATATCAGACGGGGGGACTCATTTTATCAATGACAAGGTAAGGGCCCTTGCTAACGAGTTCAGCATAGATCATAGAGTTGCCACTCCTTATCATCCACAGACGAATGGTCTTGCTGAGGTTTCTAACAGGGAGATTAAGACTATATTGCAGAAGGTAGTCCGCCCAGACCGAAAGGATTGGTCACAGCTTTTGGACTCGGTCTTGTGGGCATATAGGACATCCTTCAAGACTCCATTGGGTACATCTCCATTCCGACTCGTTTATGGTAAGCCATGCCACTTACCAGTTGAGCTGAAGCATAAGTCACTATGGGCTGTTACTGAGATATTTTTGGATCCAGAGAGTGTAGGAGATCAGAGAAAGGCAGAATTGGCAGCCCTGGAGGAACTTAGAGACACAGCATTCTCGAGTAGCCTACAGTATAAGGAACGAGTAAAGATATGGCATGATTCTCACATCAGCCATAAGCAGTTTGAACCGAATCAGAAAGTATGGTTATTCGATGCAAGGCTAAAGCTATTTCCAGGTAAGTTGCAGAGCAAATGGAAGGGACCATACTTGGTCCGGAAGGTGCACGACAATGGCAGCATTGATATATCTGAGATGTCATCTGAATCCACCTTCCGAGTTAACGGTCAGCGCCTGAAGCCATATCTAGATCATGAACCGCTGATCGTCGATGTTGCCCCGATTCATTTTGCATGAGATGTAGTCTTTGACTCACATCATTTGCATCTCATGCCTGATTTTCACTTTCTCTCGCAATTGTATAGATCCAGATGTCCATATCACACACTCTTTTGTCTAAACACCCCATTTCCATCTTATGATTATGCTATACTTAGGGTGTACTTTACCCTAAGTATAGGGGGGTGTCAGACGTTTGATTATTCTTTTGATTCTTTTTACCTCCGTTGTGCTGCCTATACTTAGGGATATTTTACCCTAAGTATAGGGGAGGTAGACTTTGTATATTCATCTCCTCGGTTTTCCCTTTGTGTACAGTCTGCTATACTTAGGATTACTTGATCCTAAGTATAGGGGGATCACCGACTCCTATTGATTTTATTCTTTTATTCTTCGTTGTAGTATACTATTCTTTTCACTCTTCTATACACGGCACGAGTTATGTCTTTCTTTCCAGCTCTTTGATCACTATGAGGACATAGTTCGAGCTAAGTATAGGGGGGTGTCGTATATATGGTATATATACTTTAGCCATAACTTGTACTTTCATATATATTTTTATATGGCTAAAACACTGTGTGAATACTCAAAAAAAACTTGTAAAAAATGAATTAAAAAAAACCAACTCTGTATATACTTGTATAAATTACTCAAGTTGTAAATTCTTGCATCTCATTCTTGTAAAATAATCAACTCACTCTTGTGTAAATACGTATCTCATTCAAAAAAAAACTTTTGTATATATTTGTATATATTACTAACTTTTTGCAAAAAAGAAAAAAACTTTTTTCATATGCATCATCATTTTTCAAAAATCCATAAAAATTTCAAAATTTTGAAATTTGTTTCACAAAAAGATTTTTGTTTTCTTTTCCTTGCATGTACATATTTTCTTGCATTTGCATTTGCATGAGCATTTTTCAGGATGATTTTGACATTTAGACTAAGTCTGGAATAAATTTGAAAAATGGAGCTTAGTTAGACCTTAATCCACTTAATTTCAGAGGAACCTTATAAGATTTGGAGTTAAGACTTTTCAGGTCCTAGTGACTTAATTCTTTGAGTCCATAAGACTATGTTCACATGTCATCTTGATGAGTCTAAGTAGAACATTTACCAACACACACATGATTCTTTCAGACCGTGGCTTACCTTGGACACTGCACTTTACACGTAGCTCTTCATGGATGAGGTAGTGAGGGAGCAGAATCTTTTGGCTTGGGGTAGCATACGAGGGTAGTACATCTAGGCGGAACCTCTCGTCCTCCTCTAGGGAGGGAAGTGCGTCTCAACCTAGTCTGGTGATGTTGAGGTCTAAAGATAGGAGCTATGGGGTTGCAATAATGCTTCAAAAGAGGGATAGTCTACTGGCTCAAGAGGAAAAACTCCTTATGTACATGCTGCATCTTGTATATATTTCAAAAAAAAAAAGAAGCAAAATCTCCAAAAGTGAACAGGCCTGAAAGAAAAATAAAATGCCTGTAAAAAAAAAAGAATAAGAGCTTCAAAGTCATATATTTATGAGCTTGCAGCGGGTGACATGGCTACACTGGTCATGCATCCAAGGATAGGTAACTACACTGGTTACCGTCCATTCTCTTCTCCATCCCCTCTTCTTGAGCTGGTTGTACTTGAACTTAGAAGGGAATATCCCCGCTCCTCGAGGAAAGAGTTGCCAGACCGGGTTATTGAGTTACCTTGTTGAGAGAGGCTGAATCTTTGCTACTTTTGAGATGAAGAGCTAAATTTCACTTACACGTACAAGTAAGAATTCATAGTCATAAGAGTTTGTGTCTGTAGACTTGTTCTGATCTGACTGTTGAGGAGACCTGAATAGGAGTCTTATGGAACTTAGAGGCTGTTAGGTTTTAAATCCATGTCCCATTAAGGTTCCGACACATTAATAATCCAAAGGTCCGACAGAGCTCCAGACTACATTTTTATGAAGATAAGTTTGAAAGTCAACATTGTTCTAACTTCTTTTCTTTTTCTTTTCTTTATTTTTATTTTCACGTGTATATATATATATATATATATATTATTATAAATAAATAAAAATCACAGAAAAATGTTTATAAAATAACTAACATTTTTCATTTTATAACTTTTTATTTTAAATTCATTTATTAATTTATTTCTATTTCTCTTTATTTATTTTCCCTATTTTTTAGTTTAGTCTATTATGCATATATCCTCCGCCTCTTCTGGTTGATCCACCTCAGTTTTGTTGGTCGAGTTCAAGTGCCCTCCCTTACATTTCCTCCTCGAATCAGATTTGCCCCGATCTTCTCCCATTTTTCTTGACCCGAGCCAAGCGAGATGTACTCCGTTCTTCAGCCTCGATTAGAAGGCTAGAATCCCTAATCCATGCCCGATGCCAACCTCCAGGGTCAATGCCTTGATTCACATGATTTCACTCGATCATTCTCGAATCTGTTACGCCTATAAAACCTCTTGCACCACCTTCTTTACAGGGACCTTTGGCTGCTCTACCCCTTCCGTTACACTCAACCTTTCCTCGAGAGTGATAGTGAGAGAGAGAGAGAGGGCTGAAGGATACGGGAAAAATCCTCAAGCGCATCACGGAAACGTGATGATCGCATCGAATGTGATCGGGAGCGACTAGTCACACTAGTTGCTCGATGCAGTGGAAATTAAAAATTTTCTATGTGACGAAACCACATCCAAGAACACTTCTCAGATCGTTTCGTCTAAACCAAAAACAAGTAATAGGATCACCTCTTGAAGCGTGGTTGCGATCGAGTCTCTAAACAAAGAAACCTCCTGTCTCAAGTCCGATCAACCGGATGAGACACTTGCGAGCGCGGGGATGAATCGCGTGCTCCTCGCAATCCATGTTGACGGATCTCCTGATCTCAACAAACGAGATACGATGTCTTCTTTAGGAGCAAGGCACGCTGGAGTAGACGGAGATCCACGAGCGAACGATCGGGCAGCATAACGACGATGCTACAACGATGGAGGATCTCTCTAGGGCATCCATGGTGGACAGCCACATGAGAGATAGAGAGAATGAGCGTGTAGAGACAAAGAGAGAGAGAGAGAGAGAGAGAGCATTCATTGATTCAAGTGTATGGAAGAGCAAGGGATGCCTCCTCTTATATAGGGTTTTGGGAGTCTATGGATCTCAATCCATGGACAACACACAATCAACAGATGAGATTGATTGTGTCCCTTTCAACGGCTAGGATTGTTGTTGGTAAAACACAACAACAATTGCTTTAATTTGAATTAATTCATATTGATAAATCAACATAATTAAATCCAATTTAAATCACATTTGACTAGAGAAGAGATAATGAGAAGACTAAACCAATCTCCTAAAATAGGGGGACGGCTACCATCATCTCATGAGATCTCAATATCTCATGAGATCTCATTATCTCATGAGATCTCATTATCTCATGATTATATCATGATCACTTGTCGATAATATTTTCACAAAAAATAATTCCAAATTATCTTTTGGAAAATATCAATCAAGCCATTGAAAAAAATGTGAATCTCATTCACAACCCAAAACTAAATGTAATTATATTTTCAATTAATCATTCATTGTGAATCACATTCACATTAACAATTAATCAACAAATATAAAACACAATATGCCTGTCTCTTATATATTATAAATCACATTTATAATATATATGATTAATATGGATAGTGCTATCCACATTATTCATATCCGTGATAATTAAATCACATTTAATCGTCTTGGATCTCTTTTCTCATGTGCCTAAATAACATGAATCACATTCACATTATTCATATCATTGATAATTAAATCACATTTAATTATCTCAGATAACTCTCCTTATAATATGAATCAAATTCATATTATCTATGATAATTAAATCACATTTAATTATCACTTTTCTCGATGCTTGGATACATATATCAACAATGAAATTATCCGTGAACTCTTTCAAGGATAATGCACTTTCTCCGCGGATACTTGGAGATAAGGACAGGGCGATTGTATTGTTCCACGTATAGTGACATGGATATTGAGATCACATCTCAAATCCATATCGAGGGCCTCCCACGGATGCTTGATTAAATCAAGACCGCAACTTCTCATTGCATCTGAATCACATTCAGATCAATGTTCAACAATTGGACCAAGATCAGATTACTTCTCTACTGAGAGGAGTCACTAAAATCCGGACCCGTTTCATCACTCCCTAGGAATGGAAGCATCATTGTTATACAATCGTTTATGATCACATCACCCTCATGTATTCCCAAACATGTACATCCTGCATACTGGAAGACTCAGAATAAACCCGAAGTATTAGATCAACTTTATACTGTCTACTTCAGAGTTTTATCATTAAGTTTCTCATTTGATCATTGGGAGTTGGTATCGATCATATACTTTCCAAAAGCATATATCATACCTAGGTCTTGATCATTTACTTCCCAAAATATATATCAAGCCTACAAATCCAGTCAAGCTTCCAAAGCGAGACGACCGTGCATGGAATTTGATTCTTCCCAATATCTCATGAGTGAGCTCATGTCTTCCGGTTCAGTAGTGAACTTGTATGATCCCTTTGAGAGATCGTATTACTCATATACCCTTATATGCACATCAGTGCGCCGGTGTATCGACCTTGGTTAGGTCATCGACCTATTGGTCTGCCAAATGTACATACTCAGACATATAGTAACACATCTGTCTCCGGTCAGAGGATGTGTGCATGTATCGTGACATCATACGATATAGGACTTTCATCTCGATCTCGCTAAGTCAACTCTTTGACCTAAGTAATCTGACACATTTGAATCTCTATTCCCATGCAGAGGACATGCATCAAGAGGTCGGTCAGATATAAACCTATGTGAGAAAGGATTGCAATCTCCTACTCAGGCTGGAGATCATCTCTTAACAATCATTTGACTGTGTTTGATGAGTCCTCAATCTAACTCCTTAGATATTCATCCAAACACCAGCCTCTATGATTCAATTATTGAATCAACAACTGTATGATTATTAAGATGGCCATGGTACATAATCCTAATTGTACTGAGGGACCTATTATGCAAATTGTTTATTCTTCATTTCAGATCAGGGAATGATATTCACAATAACATTTATTGCATAATGGCTCGTTGTGGGCTCGCATGTCCAACAATCTCTCACTAGCCCAAAGAGCCATTAACGGGCTAATCATTTAAACCCACACTCATGTGACAAACATAGGCTATTTAGAAAATAACTAGGTAAGCTGATGAGTCACTCTGTTCCCAAAAGACTATGCCAAGTCCTTTTACGATACTTGCATATCTCCTAGTAACAGTGTTCGCATCCAATGCGAATGTTGCATCTTATGCAACCAATACTCAATCTTGATAAAGTAGTTATAGTGTCCTTGACACTATTGCTTAATCATTATCATAAGCAGTATTTCCATAATCCTTATCAGAATACCCTTATTCCTGGAGATCACTATCTCTTAAGGTATCCACAATTAAGACCTTTTCGATCACTATATGTAAAGTCTTAATTTCTTGAAGATAAGACTTGGAGATCACTATCTCTAAAATCTTGTCATCTACGAAGATTTTGTTATTACTGCAATCAAGTATTTTCTCTCCATGATAGGATTAGAAACATTTTCCTACTCCCACTGCATGGCAGATATCTGGCTTTTGTACATATCTAGCATACACTCAGCTTCTCGTAACTGATGCACAAGTGCAAGCATTTCTAGCATTCACTTCCTCAACTCTTTGAGGTGTTGTCCCTTCAAATAGGTCAGTACCATATCTTAAGGGAAGGAAGCCTTCCTTGGGATTTTCTAAGAATGGAACATGTCCAAGGTGTACTACAAATGTGACGGTTCCAATACCCTCTTTTCATTACTTCTGAACATCTTCAGAACTAAGATTTAAGAGGTAACCTTGAGATCGCATCTCAAGGTATGGAATAGCCATATCATAAAACACTTATTGTCATCCTCATATCATTCCAAATGATTAGGATATTAATCTACATTTAGCACGATGAACACAAAGGCACTCCCACTAAGATTTATATGGTTCATCAAGATTCTATCTGAAGTCATAACAATTATAATTTCATCAAATCTTATGCTCCAACTACAAGAAGCTTATTTGAGTCCATAGATGGATTTCTTTAGCTTTCACATCTTACTTTCCCCAATCATGAAGCCCTGGGGCTACTTCTTGTGAATATCCTCAAAGAGGCATTCATAGAGGAATGTAATCTTGACTTTCATCTCGAAGATGTCAAAGACAAGTTGTGTAGCTACAGTTAGCAATATTTTTATGGGTATAAGCATGGTTACTGAATAGCAAGTCTCATCGCAAGCAATGTCTTCTCTTCCGATGTGTAGCTCATGGCTACGAGTCGTGCTTTGAAGGTCTCTACCTTCTCATCAGGTTCCATTTCTCTTGAAGATCCATTTACACCTTAATGTGTCTAACCCTTATAGGTGGATCCTCGAGGGTCCATATACAACACTTGTATATGAAGTCTACCTTAGACTTTTATTGCTAACATCCATCTTTCCATGTCATGATCCTCAGGAGTTTCATCACATAAAATCCGATCATTGTCAGACTTAACTGACACATGGAATACATCCTCAAACTCATTTGAAGAGGTATTAGTGCTTCATCTTTAATTATCCTTTTAGTTTCCGATTTCAGGAGCCTCATGAAGATTAAATGAGTTCCTTTACTTCATTTTCATCTTGATTCTCAAGAAAGTCATCCTCTAAGAATCACATTCTTAGAGATGAGATCTTTTAAGAATCTTAGGGTTATAAAGTAGGCATCCAATACCATCCTTTATTTTCCTAATGAAGTAGCACTTTCTAGTGCTCGATTCCAGCTTACTTTCATGGAATCTTATTAAGGATATATAATGTAGTCTCTACTACATATATACCAGGAAACTAAGAGGAAATTATGCTAAAATTCATCATTGATCAAATCATGTCACATCCGATCCAATTGTATCTCCCTACAACTCTATTGAGTTTAGGTGTGTTAGGAGGATTGAGATTGAAATGATATTCATATCTCCATAAGGTACTCTTTGAATTTATCTAATAAGTACAAGCTACCTAGATTAGATTTCATCTTTATTCAAACTTTGGTTCCAAACCAAAAATATGAAATCTTTGAACATTTCAAAGGTTTCTTAGGTGAAGAGAAGAAATCTCATATCATACATACTCATCAGTAGATATCACATATCCTTAATGTTTATTATGATATAGATGATCCACATACATCAATATGTATGAGATCTTAAATACCTTGATATTAGACATTTTACTTTAAATACAATATTCATAAGTATGTAAGATTTGAAATTTTAGACATTCTAAAGTTTCATATCTTACTAGTCCATTGATCTCATCAACAAACATATGCCCAAAACTTGATGCCAGATCATTGTCAAATGATCTTCATCCTCCTATTGATCTTTTAAGGTTCAACTTTCTGTATTAGAAATCTTAATGAACCATTCATTAATTTTTTAATTTTGTGGAGTCCACTAGATGTTAGATTACTATCCGAAATATATCCATCATAACTCTTTATGATAGGTTTATTCCAGAATTCATGTTTATTTCCAACACTTAGAAATAAATAATGAGTGTATTCTAATATCTAGGTCATAGAGACATTCTCTAAGACTAAGGGCTCTCCCACTGAGAATATGAAGTCCATTTATCCAATAGAGATTGTTGCAACAATTGCATCAAAATCCATGTGGATAACTACAAACCTTAAGATCAAATTTTCCAGTCTTCTAAAACATATGCAACCCATTGCAAGAGTTGTTAGAAGATTGAGATACAATTATAAGACTTTATCTTATTCAAATAAGCAAGTCAATTTCAATGATCAAATGTAGATATAGATTATTATGATGCACTATCTGAGTCCTTCTCTAAGGATTCTAGTCAGACTTAATAGTCATACTATCAATACATCAACTTATTGCAGTATAGGCATTCATCTAACTCTTTGGATGTCATATGGAAGTCAAAGAAATAAAGTCAACTCTTTGACTTTCCTTCTTACTTGGGTCCGACCCATGCTTCCACTGCGCTCCCTTCATCTATAAACAACCATTGCTTAAGACTAAGGATCTCTTATGTTGAATTCAAAAGAATTCAATGTATGAGTATTTCAACATTTATACATGCTTCATTAAATTCATACAATATGAATATTATGAAGCTTCATGAATGACTAGAGTATAGACAGTAGAATGATGACATTCATCGTATCTACATCCATCTAAACTCTTAAAACATTGGTTCAGGTAGGTATTCAAATATTTTGAATACATCATCTCTTATAGAGCTACCATTCTGCATGATGCAGTAAACCATGTCATTCATGATAAATGTCAAGAGCACATACGTATGCCAGAACATCTTCTTAGATTTTATAAGGATTATTTGACAATTGCGATCATCATCGACATGTCACTTCCAAAGTACACTTGATGAAAGATCAAGACTATAGAGACATACAAACCCTAAGGTGATGTCTTATTGTCTTATTTAATTGTCATTCCTCATTATATTGAGGAAACTTGCACATTGCAACCACATACATTATGTGTCCAACTACAAGTACAATATCTGAATTATGAGTCCAATCCATGATATTTTACTGTTTATTATTGAGTATAACATTGAGTGGGTTTTTTGAATGATTATCTGAAATAAGAAATTTGCATAAGTGTATATAGTTTATATATATATACATATTCTACTTTGATTTAGGAGTTTTTATATCAAAGTTGTCTTGCCATTATATCTCAAGCAAGATTTGAGATCTCCTTCCTTATCTTTGTTACATCCCAATAATATGAGAACCTGTAACTTGGATAAAAAGAAGCGGGGACACATTCCGCCTTACAAGTCCAACTTGCATCTCCCAATTCGGTCTTTAATACCCGGGCCCACCACCCCTAAGGTGATGTTGACCCATCATTAATTGAACCAACTGTCAACAAGCTTAATACTCGCTATACGCAATCCAATATCACCGCAATAATATGAGGACCCGATATTGGGGTCACTACATATACGGCCTTACTCTTTCGAGAAGCGAAGAGCCCGATCCAAATGGATTGCATGCAGGAGCTGTCATTTCGGACAGGCATCTCCTTACATACAATATCTGGCAACGGAACCCTTCTCCTTGACGGGAGACCATGGATGTCACTTATGTGATCCTCCATATCATATTCAAATTCTAATTAATCATTATGAATCATATTCATTATGATTAATTCTTCCAAAGGAAATAACAACTCTATTCATAATTGAGTGTTTTAATTTTAATTGGATTCCAATTAATCTAATCATATTAAATTAATGATCCAATTAATATCCAACAAACATTCTTAATAGTTACTTGAATTATGGTATTATCTCAACTACGTATTATTTTGAATTTTAATAATTAGAAAATACATCATGATCTCTCAGGCATCATTCGTTCCCTACCCGCTGTCATGGCCAGTACCAGCGGGAGTGGGATGGACCGCAACCGGTACGATCCTCTACCCCAGCGATCCCCAACTAGACACCATATCCGCCTCAGAAAAAAGCAATGCTGAGTCAATCACTTTGTATTTGAGATGATCATCGGTCTTTCAACTGAAATTATACCATATAATATTTATCAAAACTATTTTGATAATATTATAAGGATATTTGCTAAATAAATCCTCAATCCTATTCAAGCAACAAGGTTTTGCATGTAAAAGTTGTCCTACAACTATTGTAGGATAAACTATAGTTTTCATGAAAACAATGTTTGATGGAATGTGTATCAAGCAACCAATTGGTGATCTAGATCTAATATAATCATTGGTTGAGTCAATGTCATTTAAGTGAATAAATATTATTCTAATATTTCTCAAATATTATCCACAATTATTCCAGGAAATTACCTATTAATTTCACAATTTTTCTTAAACGACAATCACAAGGTTTCGCATAATGATGCAATTTCCAGTAGTGACCCTCACTAACTAAAAATAGCATATCTCATTCATTTTAAATCCAAATTAAGCAAAATCAATTTTCAGAGATTGATAACTTGATTTAAAAACGAAACCATGTGATAAACACACATTTCTAGGTGTTTTAAAAATGTAATTAACATCTTAATTACGTCTCTAATCGCCATCCCCGAAACAATGGACATATGGTCAATAAAACGATCATATCTTGAGCAAACGGAATCCAAATTACGCAAACTCAAATCTTATTGTTTCCTTAATTAATGGGAAACATTATTTAATTTAAAATTTTGTGTTTAAATATTTTAAAAGGGTCGAAATTTTATCACAAGACAGGGCTGCGAAAATTGAAATGATGATATCTTCACGAACCCAAACGAGCCCAAATCTTCGTAGTTTCATGGATCTCATCCAAAACCTTCGACAACTTGGCTCAGAAACCACTTGAAGGATACGGGAAAAATCCTCAAGCGCATCACGGAAGCGTGATGATCGCATCGAATGCGATCGGGAGCGACTAGTCGCACTAGTTGCTCGATGCAGCGGAAATTAAAAATTTTCTATGTGACGAAACCACATGATCCAAGAACACTTCTCAGATCAATTCATCTAAAACACAAACAAGTAATAGGATTACCACTTGAAGCATGGTTGCGATCGAGTCTCTAAACAAAGAGACCTCCTGTCTCAAGTCCGATCCGACGGAGGAGACGCTTGTGAGCGTGGTGATGAATCGCGTGCTCCTCGCAATCCATGTAGATGATCCAAGCCACAGATCTCCTGATCTTGACAAACGAGATACGACGTCTTCTTCATGAGTAAGGCACGCCGGAGTATAGAGAGATCTACAAGCAAACGATCAGGCAACATAACGACGATGCTGCAACGATGGAGGATCTCTCTAAGGCATCCATGGTGGATGGCCACATGAGAGATAGAGAGAATGGGAGTGTAGAGAGAAAGAGAGAGAGAGAGAGAGAGAGAGAGAGAGAGAGAGAGAGAAAGAGAGAGAGAGAGATAGCATTCATTGATTCAAGTATATGGAAGAGCAAGGGATGCCTCTTCTTATATAGGGTTTTGGGAGTCTATGGATCCCAATCCATGGACAAGATACAATCAACGGATGAGATTGATTATGTCCCTTTCAACAGCTAGGATTGTTGTTGGTAAAACACAACAACAATTGATTTAATTTGAATTAATTCATATTGATAAATCAACATAATTAATTCTAATTTAAATCTCATTTGACTAGAGAAGAGATAATGAGAAGACTAAACCAATCCCCTAAAATAAGGGGATGGCTACCATCATCTCATGAGATCTCAATATCTAATGAGATCTCATTATCTCATGAGATCTCATTATCTCTTGATTATATCATGATCTCTAGTCAATAATATTTTCACAAAAAATAATTCCAAATTATCTTTTGAAAAATATCAATCAAGCCATTAAAAAAATGTGAATCTCATTCACAACCCAAAACTAAATGTAATTATATTTTCAATTAATCATTCAATGTGAATCACATTCACATTAACAATTGATCAAAAAATATAGAACACAATATGCCTCTCTCTTGTATATTATAAATCACATTTATAATATATATGATTAATATGGATAGTGTTATCTACATTATCATATCCATGATAATTAAATCACATTTAATCATCTTGGATCTCTTTTCTCAAATGCCCAAATAACATGAATCATATTCACATTATTCATATCTTTGATAATTAAATCACATTTAATTATCTCAGATAACTTTCACTATAATATGAATCAAATTCATATTATCCATGATAATTAAATCACATTTAATTATCACTTTTCTCGATGCTTGGATACATATATTAACAATGAAATTATCCGTGAACTCTTTCAAGGATAATGCACTTTCTCCGCGGATACTTGGAGATAAGGACAGGGCGATTGTATTGTTCCACGTATAGTGACTTGGATATTGAGATCACGTCTCAAATCCAGATCTCGGGCCTCCCACAGATGCTTGATTAAATCAAGACTGCAAATCTAATCTTCTCATTGCATCTGAATCACATTCAGATCAATGTCCAACATTTGGACCAAGATCAGATTACTTCTCTACTGAGAGAAGTCACTAAAATCCAGACCCGTTTCATCACACCCTAGGAATGGAAGCGCCATGGTTATACAATCGTTTATGACCTCATGTATTCCCAAACCTGTACATCCTGCATACTGGAAGACTCAGAATAAACCCGAAGTATTAGATCAACTTTATACTGTCTACTTATGAGTTTTATCAGTAAGTTTATCATTTGATCATTGGGAGTTGGTATCGATCATATAATTTCCAAAAGCATATATCATACCTAGGTCTTGATCATATACTTTCCAAATTATATATCAAACCTACAAATTCAGTCAAGCTTCCAAAGCGAGACGACCGTGCACGAAATTTGATTCTTCCCAATATCTCATGAGAGAGATCATGTCTTCCAGTTCAGTAGTGAACCTGTATGATCCCTTTGAGAGACCGTATTACTCAAATGCCCTTATATGCACATCAGCGCGCCGGTGTATAGACCTTGGTTAGGTCATCAAGCTATTGGTCTGCCGAATGTACATACTCAGACATATAGTAACACATCTGTCTCCGGTCAGAGGATGCGTGCATGTATCGTGACAGCATACGATATAGGACTTTTGTTATCTCGATCTCGCTAGGTCAACTCTTTGACCTAAGTAATCTGACACCTTTGAATCTTTATTCCCATGCAGAGGACCTGCATCAAGAGGTCGATCAGATATCAACCTATGTGAGAAAGGATTGCCATCTCCTACTCATGCTGGAGATCATCTCTTAACAATCATTTGACAGTGTTTGATGAGTCCTCAATCTAACTCTATAGATATTCATCCAAACACCAGCCTATATGATTTAATTATTGAATCAACAACTGTATGATTATTAAGATGGCCATGGTACATAACTGTAATTGTACAGAGGGACCTATTATGCAAATTATTTATTCTTTATTTCAGATAAGGGAATGATATTCGCAATAACATTTATTGCATAATGGCTCGTCGTGGGCTCGCATGTCCAACAAGGGCGAGTAGGGAGACCTAGGCCATGAGTTTGTCATAGGTCATGTGGCTTCAAACATCATGTTCTACCACGAGGAGCCAAGCCTCTGGTTACGCCGACCCATTGAGGGCTTGACCCTCGGAGACCACCTATCTCCAACACAGGTAACACCATTCACCATCAGGTATCTTAGCTTCATAGGATTGATTATTTATTCGTGATTTTTGATATATCACAAAGCATCTGTGCTTAGCTCAGATCGATGATAAAAGCTTTGTTTCAGTCAACTTATCACTCCAGCTTCCTCATCCGCTTCTCCATACTCTTATGCCACCTGATCATCAACTCAATCATCGGATTGAGTAGAATCTTAGGTCCCTTCCCTCACAATACCCTAGACCTGACCCATCTGCTTTCCCCCATTTACTTCTCTGTTTCTCCACCCTGACCCTTCGCTAGAGTGCCATCTTTGAGAAAGAACCTCTGTGCATATCCGACGCTGAAGGAGACCTCATTTGGAGGTCAATTAGAAGAAGGACAACAGACCCATGTCGCCATGACTCTC
Source organism: Ottelia alismoides (assembly GCA_037367405.1). Lineage (NCBI taxonomy): Eukaryota > Viridiplantae > Streptophyta > Magnoliopsida > Alismatales > Hydrocharitaceae > Ottelia > Ottelia alismoides. The sequence goes on along the minus strand of JAZKJV010001153.1, from coordinate 920,848 downwards.
CAGGACCCTTATCTTGGTCTTGGACCCATTTGAGAGCTTCCACAGCTATGAAACCCCATTACGAAGGCTTTGAGCATCTTATCAGCTCGAGAGATTGTTGGAGACGTGAGGGAGGCTGGATCAAAGCAACCATCAACGCTTATTCTTCCCCATTCATATGGGCCTCGTCAGCACCGTCAGATCATCTGCTCGCTCCAGGTGACACACCAATCATCGGATGGGAGCCCTTCAACACCGCTAGATCCATCCCAAGATCTAATATGGGTCCTCCACGGTCAAATCGCCATTAGCAGATCTCCACCATCGATCACATTGAGTGATCCAACTACAATCATTGATGAAAGCACGATTACGGGGTAATATGCTCCTTTAGCCTCTTTTGTTTTGTATTTATAGTTCAGCCCTGTAAATATATGCCGTTGTGTAATTTGGCTTGGATATTTCATAGTAGGATCTCATAGTCTCTTTATTTGTACTTTAGTCCAGCCGAGTCGCACTCACGTGCGCATTCACACGTGTTTTTGGGATAATTGCAAACTTACTCCTATGCTTTTGATTGGTTAACGAAATAGAAAATATTTTCAGTATTTGCATATATAACCCTCTGTGCCTGAATCATGTGTGACACACGTTGTCTCTAGATTACATGCATTGTTGGCCTTGAGCTTTATATTTGTTACTATTTGGCCCTGAAACTTAGAATCTTTGGGCATGAGTCCTCCATGTACTACTTTATGTGTGTGCTCTTTAATTAGTTATAATAAATAATTTGTGTCCAAAAATTCTCAAAAATCCAAGTTAAGCTCCCGCTGTCATGTTTTATCTTGCATAAAGTTATGGTTGCAAATTAAATATATTTGCTATTATTAAAAATACAAAAATAGTACAAATCCCCTTGTTTTCCTTAGAAAATTCATAAAGTTTCGATTTTTTTTTAAATTCTAAAAAAAGAGTAGAGTTATCTTGATTTATTTGAATTTATATCCATTTTCATTGCATTTGCTTTTATAAAAACCTAAAAATTTGCAAAACCCTAAAAATACCATAAAAATTATATAAAATAATAGGAAAATCCAAAAATTATGATTCCGATTTTGTTTGTAGACATTTTCATATAGTTTTTAGAAAATTGATTCTCGAGAGTTTTGACCATATTTAATATTTTTAGTTTGAAAAACACTCCTGATTGCGCACCGTTTGATCATTTTCTCAGTTTCTTATTTTTATAAAATCCCAAAAATATCCCAAAATTCTCTAAAAACTACAAAAACATTATAAAATTATTTAAAAATTCACAAAAATATTTTTACCTGATTTTTTGGTTATTTTTTATCTTTTTTTTTAAAATATAAAAAGAGTGTGTGTTTGCCTTTTTATTCATTATCTTTATTTGTCTTATTTGCAAAAACTAAAAATTTACAAAACTGAAAACCACTAAAAAGAAAATAAAAATCCTTTATTTCTCTAGAATTGATTACCTAGCTTATCATAGTGCTCCTTGGTTCGACCTTGTGGTCGCTATACTAGGTTAAAAAAGTAGCTAGACCACTATATGTGATTTGCATGATTCCTTTAGTGGATAAATAAAAAATTTCTTGAGATTGGCTTGGTTGATTTTGGGATAATGACACCTTGATTAATTAACTCAACTTGAATTAGTTTAAGTCATGTCATCACTTACCAATGAAGAAAAATGAATTGGTTGTGAGCTTAGCAAATTTATACGTGAATAAGATTGTAAAGCTCCATGGTATACTGGTGTCTATTGTTTCTGATCGAGATCCAAGATTCACGGGAAGATTTTGGGAAAAAAACTTCAGGAGGCTTTTAGTTCAAAGCTGAAATTTAATACTGCTTTCCATCCTTAGACAAATGGAAAATCTGAAAGAACTATTCAGGTTCTCGAGGATATGCTTAGGTCATGTTCATTAGATTATGCATGAAGTTGGGATGAAAACCTTCCACTTATTGAGTTTTCCTATAACAGTAGTTATCTGGTTAGTATTGGTATGGCTTCGTATGAAGCTCTCTCTGTGAGGCATGTTAGATCTCCTCTTTATTGGAGCCAGGTAGGTGAAATGAGATTGCTTGAACAAGAACTTGAGCAGAAGTGTGCAAATAAGATAAACCTAATTAAGAAAAGGTTCTTGATAGCTCAAAGCAAAAAAAAGATATATGCGGATAACCATCATAGAGAACTAAAATTTACAATTGGTGATCATGTTTTTCTCAAAATTTGTCCGACCCCTAGGGTATTAAGGTTTGGATGAAAAGGAAAGCTTAGACCAAAATACATTGGTTCTTTTTAGGTGTTGGATAGAGTATGCGAGGTAGTCTACCGCATTGCATGACTACCATAGTATTCACACATCCACAACATCTTTCATGTTTCCATGTTGCGGAAATACATTCATGATCCCTCTCATCAGATTCATTATGAGCCTGTTGAAGTTCAAAAAAACTTATTGTACAAGGAGCATACTTCTCACATTGTTGATCATCAAGAACATCACTTAAGAAGGAAGACTATCAAGATGGTAAAAGTTGTTTGGCATAATCACTTAAATAGAAAAACCACTTGGGAACTTGAAGATGAAGTTTGAGAAATATATCCTGATCTTTTAGGTAAGTCTTTTGAATTTCAAGGACGAAATCCCTTTTAAGGAGGGTAGAGTTGTAACATTTGTTTTTCAAGAGGGTTTTTAAAGAAAAAAATTATATATTTGAAACAAAATCAAATAAAATCAATTAGAGTTAAACTCTATAAACATACATATTAAAAGAAAAGGATTGATCAATTGAAATGACATAGCCGCTCAAAGAGGGGGATGTGGAAGTAAAAAACTAAATATACTAAAATGCCTAATGCCGAGTTAAAAGAAAATAAAAAAACGTTGCATGTTGTTATGTGCTTTTATCATTATTCTTTCTCTTTTCCAAATTGTATTACCGTTATTTTCAAATCCTAATAAGAGTTGGGCACTATCTACGTGCCTTTTCAAGTAAAGCATGTGACACCCTCTCCCTTTCTAGAATCTATAATCAAATTTCACCATTCCTTTATGTGGTGGTGCTCTCTCGATTCCATTGTATCGTGACTGCTTACACGTAGTCCAAGGGGTTTTGACAATTAGATCTGAAGGAGGATTTATGTCCAACTGCTTTGCGGAAGAGACTTCTGTGTAATGGGTAAATTTATTGCATGTTCCTTTCCTAAACTAAGATATGTTTTTTGTTCAGGATTGGCATTACATATGGTAGATTTTGATTAATCATGTTTCAAATCATTCAAATGGTCATTATCTGTTTAAAGTCTAGCGTCTTAGATTATTTATTTGTTAAAGTTATCAACCTAATTAGAATCTCTGTCGATCTTGTGGGTGTGAGTTCTGTGTATAGTATCACGTTCCTTAATACATTGCACGTGATTATTCTCATTAGAAATTTGACATCGAACTTCATATCTTGTCACTAATAGAATCTATTGGACTTTATAATCGCATGCATTTTACTTTCCAAACCCTCTCTTCAATTTTTTGCGAGTACTTTCGGCTACATAAATTGGGAGAAATAAAAATATTCAATATTAGAAAATATGATAATTGAGATGCAAATTGTATTTTTTGTATCCAACGTACGAACAATAATCAAATACTAGTGTAGTAATGCATACCTTGTAACACCGACATTTTTCTATTATACCCCTGTATGATTTTCCTAACATGTATCTTATAAAATCCAAACATGTCTTTTGGTAGGACTAGGTCTGATCATCTACGATCATGATTGTTAATAATAAAAAATTTAGATGAGCATCATATATTTAAACAAAAAAAACTCTTGACGATTGGAAATTTGGATCCTAAGATGATGTATTAAGGTTTGTGCATGGTGTTAAGATACATTTCTTGTGTTTAGGTGATAACTGACTTATATGGTTGAAGAACAATACAAATATATCCCTTTTATTTTTTAAAAGGTATGTACATTAACTTATATCACATAATGTTGTTATTTATACCCCACATTTAATTTTGGAATGTTGCTTTTATTTTATCCCACTAAAAATGCTTTGATTATATTTCTGTGTTAAAATGCTAGGCAATCAACTGCTAATTTGATATTTAATCATAATACCTATCTAATCATTACTTTTCAAATGTTGCACAGATAAATACGTCATTGTTTATATATAGGTTAGTTTGCATTTTTGTAAATACAAATATTTTATTGAAAATTTATTAATGATTTTGACAACACAATTGTGCAGGGGTAGACATGGTTCATTGTTGGTCCATTAAAGACTTTGACTCGGCTGGGTGCTGCGCGGACGGTTAATTCAGCCAATTGATCGTTGGAGACGTGTAATTTTGCACTATCCCCAACAATTTCCGCTAAGGTGGTTGAGTCAGTACATATGTCCATTGCATTGGGTTCGGATAGGAGACCTCATATTGGAATATTTTATGATTTAAATTGTTAATTTACGGAAACGAGGTGGCTCTTATCTGAGCTCGAGCTGCCCGATGTCGACAGATGGTAATGATTTTTCCTATTGATATTGATTCCTTGATATTGAATTCATTGTATCAAAATAGGTGATCATTCAAGAAAAGTTTGTTGTATTTTTATTATTATCTCTTGGTATTTTGTAGAGTTGGAAAATCTTGTTCAAGTTCATTGTTTTGTCGACATATATTCCTTATTGCATGGAAATGCCATTGTATTAGCATTTTTAAATTTTCTAGGTATATGGATAATTATGGCATGTGTCGTAATTTAATAATGCATACTTAGTCAACTTCGTTTGATTATTATTGATTACAACCTTGCATCTTAGTGGAAAGCAATGTGTTGGGTCGTCAGCTACCTTGAGGAGGCATTGCTTTATTCTAGTCACTTAAGTTATTGTACGGAATCAGATTGTTAGACTTTTTAAATTTTATTTTGTAGTTCAGACTTCATGTGCTTTTGTTTATTGATTAATTTCCTTTATTCTTCTATTATTTTATGGCACTCTGATGGTTATGGTTAATGGATCATTGAAAATTTTTCTCGATCCTGGACTCGAAAAAAATCTTTGTTTCGGGATGCTTTCGCATTTTCTCATGCATCGAGATCTGGGATGTGATACCAGCCCTTCCCTATGGTCTCCCGAATCTTGCCATCCCATCACATCGAACCACCTGATTGCCAAAGAGTGCCCAAGCCTCGATAGATCTCCTGCACTTGAAGAAGAGATGATCCGTGTCTTCTACTTCTTCCCAACACCGTGAGTAGGATGGCACAACACCCATAATGAAACGCGTTAGACGACCTCCAGTCAACAGCCTTCCCCGTCTATGAATCCATAAGAATATCTTCACCCATGTTGGAACTCTCCACTTCCAGATTCTTTTGCAGTCCATCATGCAACCTGTCGGATCCTAGGGCACAGTTCCCCTCAATGATTTATATGCCTTCCCAACTGTGAAGACACCGTCCTGCTAGCATCAACAGTCTCTACCCTCAGTGGGTCCCGTCACATTGTTAAGATCCTCCAGCATCATCATCAGCTCACTCACACGTTGATCTGATAGCACATATCTAAAGAGAGGGAAGAACAAATGTTCATCCTGGATCTCAGCCACTGATGCCTCCGGGTTGGTGGCTAACACCATCAGTCGTGGATACCTCGCCCCTAGAGCTTCTCCCTCATACCAGTCGTCTGTCTAGAATTTTGAAACTGAAAGTAATGAAATCAACATGTTGGTCTATGATAACACAAATAGAGTTTGACTAACTAGCTAACTTTATAAGTTGCTTAGGTGGCTTTCTTCTCCGAGCACCAATCTTACTCCTAAAAAGGGGAATGAATGGCATGGATGATCTTTGAGGGATCCTGCATCATAATCTTAAATAATATTAGTAGGAATTTATTTGTTGATTTTAGATCTGAAAGGGGTTATATAAATCTATATAATTAGGGTTTCAGGGAGATGAGAAGGTCGAAATTCTAGCAGCAGAGGATTTAACTATATAAAATAATGGTGCCAACATTGTTTAGGGAGTGAGAGAAAGACCTCGATCTGGCAATAAGCGTTTGATACTCCACACTGAAGGTCAAAGCCCTCTTTGGTAGAAAACATAAGAAATGGACCTATGTTGCCAATTGTGATATTAGTTATCTTCTATTCTTTTTATGTATTATCTTTTCTTATTTTCTATACTATATAATTTTCCCAACAGATTTCTCAACTATATAAGGGAACTCATTACATTCTCTCAGCTCTCTCTCCACATGGTATCAGAGGAACATACAACATCGAGGTTTGTACCTAAAACCCACCACAACCCGACTTCGTCCTCCTCGAGCCTTGCGTGGATACTTCTTCCTCGTCTAAGGATCTCGCGTAAGGCCTCGATGGGTTCCCCAGACCTACCCTAGCACTACCCAGCTAACTTAATGCTGCCCAAGCATTATCCAGGCAATACCCGGTGCCTCTCAGCACTACCCATATCACGGACGAGTTTGCTTAGGCTTGGTTATGGTATGAGCATACACCCAGAACTACCCCTTGATGTCATCCTATGACCTATCTATGGTCTCAGTCCTATACCAATTTGACACTATTTTAGAAAATAAAGTCGATATTCCATCCATAGGTGCCTTTAGGATGGCATAAATTACGAGTTGCCGGAGATACAGTTCATGAATCTCTTATAGAGCTATGGTAAGAAGAATATTCTAATGCAGGATGAGCCGACTGACAAAATTGGGGTCAATGCCTCATAGGAGGCCGATGGTGCTTATGAAAAATTTGGCTATCTGGTACCATTTCTGTGGCAATAGTGAATGATATCTTGAGTTAGCCCATAACGAAGGCAATGTGGGACATCCTCGCAATAATGTACTCTAAAGCGAGGAATATATCAAAGATCTTGCAACTCCGTCACGATACTTTCACAACCAAACATGTTGATCGTCCTCTTCATGCCTTGTACACATCTCATAGGGGTATGTTTGAGAGACTCCATGGCTACATACCTCTGACAACCTCACCAAATCAACACAAGGTCTATCGTGATTTTGTTATGACTGGAGTCATTCTGGTAGCCATTAACCCTGAGTATGACTCAACCCATTCTCAATTACTCGCATATGCTACTATACCATTTATGAAGGAGACCAAGGTTCGAAATATCTATTTCGATTTTGCTCCCCCCCAAATCAAAATTTTGGTGAAATTTTGACCGTATCAATGGAAACGTCAAAAATAGTTCACAACCCCACTTTTCGACCATTTTTTTCAAATTAAGATGTTTCAAGTTATTACATGTAAAGTCTTGAATTTGGCATTTCTTAGATCCTATATCATTAGATCCAGCTCGTCAAGAGCAAACCAACAGAATTTGTTTCATGTGAATCAGACTTCATTTTGATTTGTTATGATTTTCAAAAGAAAGAGAAGTAAGGAGGCTTGAGATGTTATTACCCGTAATGATCGTCATTAAGACTAATTAAATACGATTAAAAAACTAATGATAGATTGAGTATCACTAATTACCATTAGCAAACACTAATCGGTTGTTACCAAAAGTTAAGTGTGAGCTGTGAAAGATAAATCATGATTAGTGAGAGTTAATCATGATTAGCATTAATTAAGCATCATTAGTAAATATAGAATCCTCTAGAAATTTCTAACTTAAGCTCTAAGTTTTGGATAAGAATTGTCCAAAACCATGAGCCGCTAATCGCAGTTAAGGTGTAAACCATGGTTTACTAACCATAGTTAGTGGTTTTCTGAAGCCTATAAATACCCCCATTCATTCTCTACGATTCCCACTACCATCACTACCCCGAGGGTTAGGGTCGAGAGGTTGGGAGGAGGAGAGGGAGGCGGGGAAGGAGCGGTAGCAAAGCGCTGCCGGGAGAACGAGGAGGAGGAAGGTACGATCCTCTCTTAGTTTTCTTCGTAAGCTATCTTCTTTTTCCAGCTTTGTTTTCGATTCATCTTTCTTTCCGATTCATTTTCTATTGTGGTTCGAGGAGAAATCTGTGTAACACCCTACGTATGTTTAGGCAGCTATGCACATCAGTGAACCTGTGATTCGTCACACTTTCACTCACCTAAGACGCGTGGTGTCTACCGATTCTCCATTGCTTATGCTTCTATTCTTTCATTTCTGCTTTTATAGTTATTTTGATGGAGAAATCTGTGTAATACCCTACTTAGGTGTGGGCGGCTATGCACGTCAATGAACCATGTGATTCATCACACCTTCACTCACCTAAGATGCGTGGTGTCTACCAATTCTTTATCTCTTGTAGTTTGATTATATTTTTTCATATTCATTGTTGTTTCCCTCTCGGTGATTTTATAGAGGAAACTCTTTCCGTTTTTCTTTTAAAATATGTCCCGATATAAGAGGAAACTCTGTCGAATATTTATAGAAATATGTCCCAATATAAGGGGAAACTCTGCCGAAACTTTCCGAGAAATATCACCCCGTTTAAGGGGAAACTCTGCTGAAATTTCAAGAGAAAATATGTTCTTTACGTTCTTTGTATTTTTGTGTGTTCTTTGCGTTCTTCGTGTTCTTCATTCGTTCTTCACGTTCTTAGCGTTTTTTATACGAAAATAAAATTCGATCATTTCAGGAGCTATAAATCATCCTTTTTGAAAAAAAATCATGATAAAGCACTCCATACGCGAGAGAGAGCTCGATTAGGTAATGAAATCCTTCATTTTGCTATTAAGTTCTCATATGAGATCGTTGAGATTTCTGTATTTATGCTCCTTGCTACGAAGAACCTTAATTTGGCTATTTTTGAGAAAGTATGAAACGTTGCTTTGTGATTTCAACTAAAATAAGGTCTAAGCATCGAATGGATGCAATGGCTTGGAAAGTTAGGATTTAGAAGTTAAAATGAGCATAAATATGAGTATATAAATATATGAATTAATATATGTGTAAGTTTATACTCGGTATTTATGTTTATACAAATCTAAGGCTTAACGGAGGAACTACATCAAGGGAATTTATGTTTTTGAGTTGGATCCTGAAAAGGATTGTCTCTTACGTTAATAATGACTGGGAGTAGAACTACAGGTTGGGCATGCAACCTGTAGGTTTATCGGAAGGAACCTGTATTGGTGTTGCCCTACCTAGGTGGTACATGGTTGCCCTGTTATGATAACTACGCACGAAATAAATGATTTGTGACGCGTGGTACCGAGAGTCAATATATTTGGGTTAAATGACGGAAGATGTGTCCGTACCATGTGGAGGAACGGGTGGTTCAATAGCGGCTGGGTCACGATGATATGTATTTAAATCTACTAAGTTATGTGATTAAAGGTTAGCCTGAGGTTTTAAGCAATCGGATCCTCGAGGACGATGTGATCCTTTATTTGCTAGGTTGAGGGCTTGAGATCCTGATTAATAAAAGAAAAGAATATTGTCGGGGTAGTATTGGAGGATTGGTTGAGGCGATGTGCAGCGGTATAAGCTTACCAGATCAACACAATCTCCAATCCCGAAGTGTCTACAACTTCGGAGTCCATATAGTGGTGAGATAATTCTCTGGACTACTCTCCGACGTGGAATATAAAGGAATATGACTTAAACGAATGAGAATAGATGAAACTTTTTGTGATAATAAGTTTTGAAAAATTACACATTTGTTTACTTTTCTCTTCTTCGTTACTCAGCACTCGTTAATTATTATCCTATGATTTATAGAAAATCCAACAGGTGTCAGTGAGCCATCACAAGGACTTTAATAATCCAGCCAGCTAGCATAGTCATCTAGCTAGCCACAGTAGATTTCCTCTGTAAGGTAGTTAGTAATCGTTTTGTGTATTTCCTTTTGAGCTGATGTACATGAAAATGGTTATAGTGAGCAATGTATCATGTAAACTTTATTTTGTGAATAGAAAAATGTTGAAATACTTTCTTCTAATTAGTTTTAATTGCAGTCTGTTTCTGAATGTTAGTTGTGGTTGTTGAATAAATTATTGTACAGTAACCAGATCCGTGTCTCGTGAAATTTCAATCCAATCTTTTGACTAATTGCTCACATCAAATGCATGTTTAGATGTTATTTTTACAGATTAGATCTTAAATATTGGCATGCATTTTTCATATTTGTACCTATGTTGAGGAATTTGTACAAATCATATATTAATCTATTCATACGATAAACATGCCCTTCCACATTTATATTGTATGAATGACCTACTTTATAGTCCTTGTATCGATCAATACACAAGGATCCTACTACATATGCAATGTTTCAGTTGAGTTTTGCATCATTAGTATTTTGTGTATATGTGTTCATGAAAGTATAATGGGTAACTATTTGCTGAAACATATTTTTTGGTGCAGCGCACGAGGTAATACTAGTATATATAATATGAGATAAATGAGGCGAATTAGATTGCAAGGAAGAACCTTTGTCTTTTCAATGGGATGATGTAAGAATAACTTTATGGTATCATCATTTTAACTCTAAGGTAATTTGTTGATCTCTCATGCACGGATCAAGTTCTGTGAACTATAAGACCCACGAATCAACGTCACTTGTAGATCCATAATTGGTATCAAGGGGTCTACGAAGAATCTAATATTCATACAATGCAAGAAGGAAGGAACTGATGAATCATGTGAAACTAACAAGAGAAAGTAACATCGTTGCAGTTTAAGATTCATGGTATAAAGATACCTAATGCTCTAAAAATGTTCCAACATAAGATCCAAAATCGTGTGAAACCAACGGTATGGAGATAAAACTTAGTTACCTCCGAAGATGTTCCCTCTGGATCTCCTCCTGCATGGAAACCATGCTTCCGTCCCCCGATCACAGTGCACATGGAGGTGGCCTCGCAATCCCCTACGCAATGGCTGTAACGGATCGTTGATTGGAGCACCTTCTCCGACAATGATGGCAGCTCTCCGCCAAGAAATCCATCCAAGAAGGTGGTTATCCGGTGGGGGTAGAGAAGCTATGAAATGACAATATCTTAAAATGACAATATTTTTGAGAGGCTATGAAATGACAATATCTTAAAATGGCAATATCTTAAAAGACCCATCATCTTAAATGACAATATCTTAAGCTAGGAAGCTCAAAATTTGATATTTTTGAGCTCGTTGAAAAGGTCTCGACGAGCTCTACGAAATGATGCACTCATTTATATTTTTTGGATATTAAAAATACTCCAGAAATTAAAATGAAAATATGGAATTTCACAATTAAGATCACTGAATTTGTGCTCTGGTTCCTCACATCTCATTTGTTATGACCCCAATTTTTGGATCATCAGGTCCTCCCATTCACGTAATCCAATTGCTCAACAAAAACTTTATTAATTATGAAAGATATTATCCAAATTCTATCTGCATTGAAAAAAACCTGTAGGAAAGCACTTAACATTTTTTATTTACGAAATAAAAGTTTGTTGATTGTATGACAAACTATACTGTGACTTTATTTTTTTTATTTCACCAAGTTGAAAAAGGAATAATCAAAAGTACAACTAACCTACTTAAAGTTGAAAGAAGTGAGTTAGTTGTTGGATGGATAGGTGGATGCAGACTTTGTAATGGTTATGCAGGACTTGTTGGAATTTCAAAAATATAGGAGATGTGAGACCGAGTGTTCAATAACAAATAAAAAAAAGTTAAGCGGGTGTGGGTAATTTTTATATGATATTCCTTTTTTCTGTTCAATAAAAAGATATTTCATCATGTTTATTAATTTTCTTTATTTTCCTTTATTTAATTCTATTCATTTCATCCCACGTTGATGAAGAGTCCATACTACAATATCTCCTCATACTCACATACTGTAGATGCTAAAGTTGCTAAAACTCTAAGATGGGCATTGCATTGAGATTTTCTTATACTAGTGCACACCGTCTCAATCAATCCTCTATTGTTACGCCGACATCGTTTACTTTTCTAGTTTACATATCTTTAAACCTCAAGATGTATGTAAAGGAAGCCCACCATTCTCAAAGATGTAGTTATCCAAATCTCTACACTTATACGTAATTAATGTTCTTTAGTAATGACATGATTTGTAGATTATTATGATGCAGTCATTTTATCCCCATTCATTCCTCCACTTGATGTGAGAACATGTATAGTCAAGCAATACATCTCATTGCGAACAAGTACTACATGTTGCAAGTACGTTATTTTGCGTTCTACTTATTTCGAGATCACCATGTACTAATGATTTTTCACGGTGCATGCTTGACCTCTAAGTTCTACTCCAAGTCAACCTCATGATAAGAGACCAAAAACTTAGTCTTTCTATTCATTTAGAATCATGCCAACTTAATCTGTTTCATAGTCTAAAAACATGGTAGATGAATGATATAATTTGTTGTACAGATATTGGGATTTAACTTTCCCAACATACACACACATGTATATATGTATGCATGCATGCGTATATGTGTATACTTGTGTATTCACATAAACATGTATCTTTAGTTCCATAGTCGACATGTTTCAGAAATCTAGATTTTTATTATCCAAATGTTATCTTGTTTCTTCTTAAATACAACCTTTACAAAACATGCATAAATTCATGGTAACTATATGTATAATTATAGACACCAATTTAATATTTAACCATGGATTTTAATTTCAACATGAATTGATCAGTCAAAAGTTTCCATCATAAACATGTAAACATTCTTCGTAATGTAGAACATGCACAATCGAATATATGATTTGATTCAACTTAAAAAACAACAGTTAAAAAAGGATCTCGTCACCTAACATGTTATTCTTCATGTAAGCTTCAATCCACTTAGATTCACATTTAGTTTGGATGATTAGCATTTCCTAAAATGGATGAAATTCATTCGTGAGTCATGAATACATAGATTGTATGAAGAATGTAGAAAGAACTCAAAGGACACCAAAAAGTGATACTTTAAAGGATTTTTGTTAGTAAAGTTCTCCCTTGTAAAAAGTGATATTTGAAATAAATTTCAATCATATCTTAGCATGTAAAGGAAGGAATAAATAAAAAAATGTATATAGAAAAAACCTTGCTCCATTACATTAAGATCGATAACTCGGCCAAATCTTTTGTCACAAGTTAATGAGTTCTTGTTCAGGACTCCTTGTAAAAGTGACAATGGGTAGTAGGTAGTGTCATACATACCCCAATATGACATATTCAGTGGCTTAGTCACCTCACTTACAAAAGAGTTTAATTTGTTCTTTCGTCGTAGTGGATCTTGTATTAACATTAAAAGAAGAATCAACATGCATCATATCATGGGTGGGTGAATTGCGTGAAGAAGTACATGTTCACCAGAAGCCGTCATTTACACGAATGTAGGTTTTTAGTTAAGTTTATGCATCGCATGTTAATATTAATGCACTCTAATATTAACATATAGTGAAGAACCGGTATGCTTCACGATATTGGTATGTGAATCATGTCTTAAAACATATGTTCACCATTGAGATACCATCTGCAACCATGTAGAGCTTAACTCGGATCTCTTCATTGCGTGTTAATATTGATAAACTAAAAAATGGTACTTCTATTAAGATTATAGCTCAATATAGCTACCTCTTAACTATATCCTGGCAAAATCAACTCTTAACTTACTCGTTTCTCTTGGTGGAATGTCTCTTTGCACGTCTTCCTTGTCTCGTTCCCCCTTTCTTAGCCTCTTGACCTTAGGCATAGGGGTGGTGTATGGAATGGATAGGTAAGAATGAAGGGGTAGGGGGTATTGATAGGATCTCTCCTTGCATGTGTGGCATTCTACTCATTACCTTATCATCGGGACAGGTGAATCGCAAACAACTTGTTGTGTGGCACGACGCCATGGCATCTCAATCAATGGACATGCCATTGCAAAAAGCATGGGCTATCTTAACCACAATGTTGCCAAAATCTATCCCAATACCTATGAGTTTGCTAATAAAGTTCATTAATGTTGATTATGACGTGTTGGTGTTAATCGAGAGTAATTAACCTTAATTATGATTAGCATGCACCAACTATGGTTAGGTTCCCACACTATGATCGATGGATTTAATCATCATTTAACTCTTTAATTATGATTGATTAGAGTTGTTGGTCGAGGTGATTTCAATGAATGCCAATCTTATTTATTTCAAAATACATAACAGTTCACACTAACATTAAATATGAAATGAGATTAATTACACTCAACTTTATCCAAATGGATCCATTGAATCTTGATAAGTTGAATTTGGGGCCTTATAAGTAGTAAAATCTTATTGGAAGTCTCACCCTCGAGGCTTATCTCATAGATATAATAATCTCAAAGAGGGGTGACGTCATAAACATTATGAAAGTCATTTGTTTTTTTTTGTTGGGTAAGATTTTCATTTGTATTGAAGTATGAGAGGAGTATAGAGGGCAAGCCTTAGTCAAGGGTTACCACATTGAAAGGGGGGTTTACAAAAATGGGAATTACATACAGATGAACCAAAATGGGTGAGCTATGGTGCAAAATCTGCTCTAGAATTACTTAACCAGACAACGTTCTGGAAGAAGCAGACCATTCTTTGCGGCGTGGACCAGTTCCCCCCACCCCCCGGTCCATATTTGGTTTCGTTCTCTCCAAATTTCTCCCACAATACCAGCTAAGGTGGCACAAAACAGATGGCACGAGTCCCCGCCAATCGAGGTCGAGATCCAGTTCAACGTATCACTCAGCGAAGTGCACGGCGGACGCGGAAGCCCAAGGCCAGAGAGGACCAATTCCCAGGTTTTAGCGGATTGCAGCAAAAAAATATGTGATTACAGGATTCACTCGCTCCCCCACAAAGGTAGCAGTGTCTCGGCTGGCAAATCCCATTTCGATCCAAAGTCGGAAGCCGGTTGAGGGTAGCACGATATAATGTACAAGAGTGCTTAGGGACTGAATGCTTGCTCTACACTAATCTAGTCCATGAAACCAAACCTGCATGAGGTCTAACCAATTCGACGACCTCCCTAAACGAGAATCGCTTGGGATAGTGAATCCAATGGTGGCGATTATTGCAGGAGGAGATCGCTCCTCAAATGATGTCCCTACCCCCAACACTGCCTTCCAAAGGAGTGAGTCCTTTCCTGACAGTGGAAAGTCCCAAAAAGAGAAATCATGCAGATATTTACGCCGCATATATTTAAGCCATTTGTGTTCGTAACAAATGTATAGAAAACTAAATGCACAATGCTATCACTCGAATAGATATAAATATTCATCTGTCATATCAGACTCTAACTTCCATTTGGCATCTTCAAAATCCTAGCCATTGCGTGCATCTATATTCCATGATTTTTTTCATATATTTATCTAATATTTATACTTGAGTTTTGGAGAAAGTCAAGCCCACCTTGACCCATGAATCATCATAAATGATAAAATGCTTGCCCTTCAATACAACTCCTTGTGATTTTATACATGAATGACATTATATATTAAGGAAAGGTATATAGGAAGTGCAAGTCTACGTGCACCTTTACTGACTCATTGAATAGACTTTAAAAGGTCGCACAAATTAAGTTGCCCACTTCAAGCTCGAGGTTTCTATGACTAGTATTGTCATATCCTTTTTGGCACTCCACGTAAGTAACCGTCTTTTTCAAGAAAGTTCTACAATTTTGCATGACTCAGTTGGCTACATATAAGTCGATGTAATTCCTCTAAAGTCTTAATGATATGTTTCTATCGACCATCATCTTGACGACAATCTGTTGTTGTACTTAACAAAATTATCTGTCTAATGCTTTCATGATGTCGTCTAATTGATGTGAGGTAAATTGTGAATCCCAATATGAAACTATCTCCTTTAGAATATCGTTGAGATGAATCACCTATGCAAATGTAGAATTCGACGAGTCAGTGTGGTGTAGGATTCATGCGTATTGCAATGAGTTGTGTTACCTTTATTAAGTAGTCCATTTCTACCCACATAGTATACTTGATATGCGTGGTTTGTGATAACTCGACGATGAAATCCATGGAAATGAATTCACATTTTAACTCATGGATAAGAAGATGGTGTAATAATCCTGATGGTCGCTGAGTGTGAAGTATTTACATGTTGACAAGATAAAGTACAAATTTACTTCATTGGAAGTATGAATGGAGATACCTACATATTTTTAATACTAGGATTAATTGATAATCTTGAGTAGTGCGCGTCATGCATAATGTCTATCCTTAACCCATGAGTGTCATGTACACAAACTCTGCAATGGTTGTACAACAACCTATCTTGAAACTGAAACTCTCGATATTATTACTTTCCACGCGATATTTTGAAAACTACAAGTATGGGGTTGCTAGACATTATCTATTTTATCTCAAATATTATTGTCTAAAGTGAATGGAGTACTAGTTTTGTCCCACTACTTTCAAAGGGTTGTCTCTCACCTAGTATGGACAATGCATCCTAAAATTGGATTGCAAGATGAATAAGACTTCCTAATAAGAGCATTTGTATAACGTAATGGATGTTGCATAATACCATGGATTACCGAATCTCTTTTGTGTGCTTCCTCTCCCCCATAATTTTGGAAAGAAATGAGACGTCCAGTTCATTCGATTCTCTTAACTACCCAGACCTAGATTTTAAAAAATAATCATACCAAGTACATATAATCATTGTTCATATGATAAAAGAAAGAAGAAGAATACATCAATCTCCACCATTTTAAGTACATGTATACTTCCATGATTCTTTACACAAGCCTACATAAAGTTATGACATGGCTAACATGTAGAAATAATTTGAAGTATAAAAACTTATGAGTCTTGTACATGATCTGAGAATGTGTCCACTCTTGCCTAATATCTTACTTTCTTTAACATGTGTATCTTGCAACTTGATTAGGAATCCAAGCGTCGAACAGATAAGCCAAAATAGCTTAATAACAAAGAATAGCATAAAACACATGTAGCAAGTATTTATATGAAAAGGAAAAAAATCTTGCTAGTTGTTTCATGGACAATCATGTATATAGAAACAATACATGCAACAATACATGCAACAATTCGTAAGCATCTCAAGTTAGAAGAATGAATATATTTATCAATAAGATTCACAGTATTGTAACAGTATGGTACGATCTAAAGGGTGTATAAGAAGAACAACAACTATTGTAGTATATGAGAAGCAATTATCTTATGTATCATCTTTCACTTGACTTATGTTTTATGCTTTAAAAATATAGAATTTTGTTCTCGGAATATATTTTTAATCATGATTCCCATATAACAAATCAAAGAGTTAGCCAATATTTAAAAGCTAGTGTTATCGCACTCATACTACACTTGGATATCTTGCATCATGTAGGGTACTAGAAATAATCCATCAACCCATGGTCACACTCCATGTTAAGGGTTAAACATATGATTCACATCAGACCACATCATTTTTTCCTTGAGATATGTAAATATTATTCTTTCAATATATTTTCTTAGATCAATATCATAGATACAACTTATTTATTATTGTTTTCACCTCATTATTTATTTTCGAACTCGCTTTCCTTGATAATGGGTGGTTTAGGACACAACCTCCCAATAGAATGCTACAACCTAAGCTCAGTATTCAAAGACAAACCTGGATAATAGACATGATTACATAACTGATTTTAGCACGAAATAAGGTAAGATTTAAATTACAAAAATTAGAGAAATTAAGTACTTGTGAGGGTTTAACTACATGGATGAATTAACTAATCATTGTGAGAGCGCAAATCCTCTACAGTAATGCAGAGGTCTGTTGTAAAACCAAACCGCACCAAGTCGATAGATCAAGATCGAGCGGTTCACACGATCTTTAAAAACTTGAATTTCATATGAACACCTCGATCTTGATCGAGCGGCTTCAGCACAAAAGGTTTTACAACAAACCTCTACATTACCGTATAGGATCCGCTCTCTCATTGCGATCTCACAAAATTAAAATAAGAACTGAAAGATCATAAACCCACGCAATGGTGAAGCACAATATTGAATACATGGACATAAAAGGTGAGATCCAAAAGCTAAGCAAATTATTATGCAAATCTTACTATAATATTAAATTTGCACTGTTTATGGTAATTTCATGTAATAAGAGAAAACAAAGATATTTTTTTGGATTTTTCCCTATTTTTTACTCTAGGTAAACGTGCTTACTTATTGAAACTAAGTGCCCACTATCAACTCTCTGCTCACTACAAAAAAAGCGCGATTGGCGTGCACGTTATGGGGTGCACTTGGTGAGCACATGTGCTCGCGCATATGAAAAACCACCTGATCACTTATCTTCTGAACCCGTAAAAGAATCAGAGAGAGGTTTCGATCGTCGTATCGACCAGGTGGATTTTGTCAGAAAAGATTAATTTGGAATTAATCTTCTTTATTTTATTTATACTCCTAAACTTAATGAATATCGGTTAAGCACGAGAGTGTCGAACTTAGGGAAGCAAACTGTTTAGAACTAAGGAGAATCGGAGGAGAAACTTAAGTTTTGGGTTTCCTAATTTTTATTTTATTTTTAAGAATTTTTCTGGATTTTTATTTGAATTTAAATGAATTTTATATTATTTTTGTAATTTTTAGTTATTTTATGATTTTTTTATTATTAGAAAATGTTTA
This sequence comes from Ottelia alismoides, assembly GCA_037367405.1. Taxonomy (NCBI): domain Eukaryota; kingdom Viridiplantae; phylum Streptophyta; class Magnoliopsida; order Alismatales; family Hydrocharitaceae; genus Ottelia; species Ottelia alismoides. The sequence goes on along the minus strand of JAZKJV010001153.1, from coordinate 902,222 downwards.
ATTTTTTTATTTAATTTTTATTTTGTTATTTTTATATTTTTAATGTGTTTTACTATTTTTATGGATTTTTATAAAGTTTTAGGCTTTTTATGGACTTCGTTTATTTTTATTGTGAAGAATGTATGTTTTTATTGAAAAAGGGATGTATTTTGATTTTTTAAATTGAAAATATGCTAAAATATTTTTATTGTATTTTCTGTATAAATTAGATGAATTTCCCTTTAAAATGATAGGTTGTGCGTTACTAGGGAATTTTTATTGAGTTAGTTAAGAATTTTTGATGTTTAATGTGTTTTATATTTTTTATGTTTTATTATTTATTTTTTTGATTTATTATGTAAAAAATATGGTAAAATATATCAAAAATGTACTATAGGTATTTTTTGTAGGATTTTTAGGTCGTTTTTTTATATTTTTTTATTTATTTTAGAAGTTTGTTAGAAATTTGTTTGTGTTTTTAAGACTTAATGAAATTAGAAAGTATTTCTATTTTATGAAATTATTTAATTCTGTATATAGAGTAATATATGGTATTTTTGTGTGTTTTTATTATGTTTTTTTATTTTGAAATTTTATTATTATGTATTATTGTATCTATACAGTTTTAGGGGTATATGTGCAATTTTACGAAAAGTATGGGGTACGAGTGTAAATGTGAGAAATGCGAAGGGACTTCTGTGCAAAATGCCTAGGACCATGTTTTGGATCACGTGATGCTCCAAATGGAGGGACCTGTATGCAATGTTGCCAGGTTTCATAGGCCTTTTGCAAAATCACCAACCAGACACGTGATAAATCACGTGTTCCAACTTTGTTCGGATATGTGCGCAATTAAGGAAAGGCTCGAGGACATGAATGTAGTTTGCCCCCAAATATCTCGCATGACCTCTGCGCATGAGCCAACTCGAACGGTGGGGCGATGGAATTGCTTTAGTGGCGACACGTGGCGCGACTTCGGCCCTGCGATCAAATCTAATCGCACGATTCCTAAGTAATTAAGTATTAATTAAATATTTAAGTATGTAATTAAGTAATTAATAAATAAATTAATTAAACTAATTAAATAAAAAATAAATAAAAGAAATATTATTTATTTATAAATAAATAATAATATAAGTTACGGTTTATGGTACAATATACCAATAAGACCCCGAAAATCATGTTTTCACATTAACTCCGATTTTAGCGAAACTAATGTCATTTTGTAGATAATTGAAAAATATAATTTTGGGGACTGAGTTTGCTAATTTCGGAGCTCATACGGCCGAGTCATGAGTCCCGGACGAAAAAAATAGCAGCTTCGGGCCTCCGGATTTTATTGGTATTTTAAGTTACTTTTATTTTTTATATTTTTATATACAATTTTAGATGATTTCAGGAAAAAGAATTAAGTTAATTTGGTTTGTAGTTATTTAATTAAAAACCCGGGAATTTTCTACATATAATACATATATACAACAGGTCCAAAAAGCTGAAACTCACAGGTTTTATACGAATATTTTTCTGATATTTTTAATAAATAGTATTATGTACAAAATGGATTTTAAAAGTGAGTTTGGTCATTTTAGAGTTTTCTATAAATAGATATGAACCTTGGAAGTCGGCTTTTGCGGCTTTTTCAGTTCATTACGGTTGTTTTATTTTTATAATGAAATATTTTTATGATATTCTATAAAATAATATATATTTTTATGAACAATTTTTACAAAAAAGAGTATTTTTATTTGGAGTGGTTTTGATGATAAATAAAATAGGTGAAGTATTTATAAAGTGAAAATGGGTAATTTATATTTTTGGTCTTTATTTTCTTGATATTTTTAGTAAGTTATGATCCTTATCTCCCCCTACTTATTTCTTTTGTCGACCCGGTCAATATTGACCTGGTCTCGAGATTAGGATCAGTCTGTATGTTTTCTATATACATCCTTCTTTTATTTTTCTTTTCTTTTTCTCTTTATTCATTTATTTTAGATAATTTAAGTGTTAATTATATAATATTATTATTTATGGTTAGAATGTTAATTAATTAGAATTAGTGGATATTTTTATGTATTTTACCAAGGATTTTAGCCAAAATGAAAGAATAAAGGCGATGAATCATGGATTCATCATTCCCCTATACTTTACCTTTGCTAGTCCCTTAGCAAACACTTATTCTATAAATAAGTGCAAGCAAAAAGAAAAAGGAAAAGGAAAATAAAAAAACTTAGAACATGCTCGTTTCTTTAAACTGAATTTTACTTCGCCTAAAATCTGGAGCATGGATTTAGACCTTTGGATTAATAGTGTGTCGGGACTATATTAGAATTAGGATTTAAGCCTCGACAGCCCTCAAGTTCCACAAATCCTTATCCAGATTCACCTCAACAGCCAGCTCAGATCCACCTATCCATCACGCAAACTTTTCATCTTTGAAAACAATCAGTATTGTGTGTGAAACGTTTTAGCTCTTCCCGCTTAAAGAAGCAAAGGAACCGCCCATCCAGCTACGCATTCCCATTGGGCCCTTGTCCAGCAACTCAATCCTTGAGGAGGGAGGTATTTCCTTCTGAGGTCAGGTCGTGATGTGTCCACAATCGAGTGTAGAAAGAAGATAGGAAGAATTGGAAAAGAACTTGAGTGTGATCGGTGTAATCACATCTCATGTGAAGCCTGGCCAGTTTAGCCAAGCCTCCACGAAGACATGCATGCTTTTCTGAAGCTCAAACCATTGTGGTCAATTTTTAGAATTTGGTGTATTCGGCTTCTTTTTGATAGAGATAATGATTGTTGCACTGCATAGGCCTTTTATGCCCCGACGGATATAGCATCTATTCGTTCCGCCCATTTTTTGGGGTCTTGGAAAATTTGTGCCAGCAGATCCTTCCCACATCCGAAGCTTTATTTCAACCCCAATCTCTCCCGTCTTTAGACCTCATCACTGCCAGACAAAGATGGAAACGCACCACCAAAATGGATTGCCCTTCACAGCCCCAGGCAGGTCGAGCTAAATGCAGAGTGCATGAGTTCAAAATTGATTCAAATGGAGAAGAGTTCAACGTATGACACCAGGTGTCCTACTCAGGCACTTTCAAGTTGAATTCCGAACAAGGTCTCATGGAACCCAAAGAATTAAGTCTACAAGACCTGAAGAGTCTCAATTCTCGTTCCTAATAAAGTCCCTTTAGAATTAAGTGGATTAAGGCCTAAATTAAGCTCCATCTCTCGGACTTTGATGTATTCGGTTCAAGAATCAAACTTGTTATGAAAAATGCGAATGAATGCACCAATTTTTTTTATGAAATGAATTTTTTAGCTTAAATGATTTAAATGATTTTTAAAGGATTTTGCAAATTTTTAATAGATTTTAAAACTTTTCAATTTTATGGGTCTTTTTGAAAAAGTTAGTGGATTAATTCGATTTATACAAATTTTATACGGATTTTTGTGTATTTTACAAAGGATTTTATACAAATTTTATAAACAAGTTATACGGCTTTTATACAAGATTTTTATAAGAAATTTATTTTTCAAATTTTTAAGGATTTTATCCAAGAATTTTATAACAATTTTTTAATACAAATTTTTAATATTTTTTTATAAAACATTTTTACGGTTTTCTTGCGGCTTTTAAAAACCCAAAATATACACCCATACTTTTAGGAAGCCTTATTATTAAAAATACGATAAAGTACGAGTTATGGCTTCTAAAGTATATATAGCATATATATATGACATCCCCTATACTTAGCGTGAACTATGTCCTCATAGTGACCAAAGAAGCAGCAAAGGAAGACATAACTCGAGCTAAGTATAGATCAGTGAAAAGAATCTATACTACAATGACTCAAAGAATAACAAATGAATGAATAAAAGTCGATCATCTCCTCTATACTTAGGATCAAGTGATCCTAAGAACAACAAATGCAAAACCGAAGATGATCGAGGTCAAGAGAATGTACATACTCAACAGCTCGGCTTGTCCCCCCTATACTTAGGGTAAAATATCCCTAAGTATAGAGACGAAACTCAAAAGGTGAGGGACAAACGAGGGAGCAGACGATACAAAACACGAAGACGATCAAAAGACGGTATGAGCGAGATCACCCCCCTTATACTTAGGGTAAAGCACACCCTAAGTATAAGCAACAACAAGGGTGATCGAACAGGACGACGAACAACACGGTGTCTACACCCCCCCTATACTTAGGATAAAGCGCATCCTAAGTATAGCAAAGCTAGATGAACCCAAGGGTGTAAGACAAACGAAATAAAGAAAGAATGAAATCGAAAATATATACATGATGATCGTTGAAATTCAGGTATGAGATGCGAAGTGTAAGAGTGAAAAGATCATCTCATACAAAATGGATTGGGGCAATTTCAACGGTCGACGGTTCATGATCGAGAAAGGGTTTTAACCGTTGACCGTTGACTCGAAAGGTGGATTCATATGACAACTCAGATATATCGATGCTACCGTTGTCATACACCTTTCATACAAGATATAGGCCTTTCCACTTGCTCTGAAGTTTGCCTGGAATAATTTCAGTCTCGCATCGAATAGCCAGACTTTCTGATCAGGCTCAAATTGCTTGTGGCTGATGTCGGAATCATGCCACTCTTTCATTCGCTCTTTGTAATGTAGGCTACTCGTGAAGGCTTGATATCTCAGCTCTTCCAGGGCTGTCAATTCGGTTTTCCTCTTATCTCCCGAATCATTTAGACCAATGATCACTTCTTTCACTGTCCACAAGGATTTGTACTTGATCTCAACAGGTAAGTGGCATGGCTTGACATAAACGAGTCGAAAGGGAGATGTGCCCAATGGAGTCTTGAAGGATGTTCGATATGCCCAAAGAACCGAGTCCAAAAGCTGCGACCAATCCTTTCGGTCTAGGCGAACAACCTTCTGCAAAATCATCTTAATCACCCTATTCGAGACTTTGGCTAGACCATTCATCTGAGGATGATACGGAGTAGCAACCTGATGGTCTATACCGAACTCGTTAGCAAGTGCTCTTACCTTGTCGTTGATGAAGTGGCTACCCCCGTCTGAGATCAGAACTCGAGGGACCCCGAACTGCGTAATAATGTGCTTTCTCAGGAACTTGCAAATCGTGTTCGCATCCGCGGCTTGGGTAGGAATAGCCTCTACCCAACGACTCACATAATCCACATCTAAAAGGATATACTCGAACCCCTGACTTTTCGGAAGTGGGCCCATAAAATCGATACCCCATGCATCAAACACTTCACAAAAATGAATCGGCTGCATCGGCATCATGTCTCTATGTCCGCAAGTGCACATCTTCTGGCAGTCAGTACATCTCTTTACGAATGCATGAGCATCCGCAACGAGCGTAGGCCACCAAAGGCCAGATTGGAGCACTTTTGTATTGTCCTCTTCCCTGAATGGTGTCCTCCAGCTTCTAATCGATGACAATACATGAGGACACTCTGGTATTCCTCCTTAGGAATACACCGATGCCAGACGGAATCTGCTCCTTCATGATAAAGGACTGGTTCCTCCCAATGGTAAGACTTGACTTTCGCGAGGAAAGTCTCAAGCCTCTGTCTGGACCAACCTTGCGAGACTTTCTTAGCAACAAGAAAGTTCACAATGTCGGCATACCATGGCAGCGAGACGACAGCAAGAATCACCTCGTCGGGGAAGGTCTCGGTTATTGGTGTATCAAACTCAGCAGTCTCGGGTATTTCTAACCATGAGAGGTGATCCTCCACCACATTCTTGACTCTAGGCTTATCCTTGATTATAATATCAAATTCCTGGAGTAGAAGGATCCATCTGGTCAGACGCGGCTTCGAATCATTCTTATCCATTAAGTACCGGATGACGGTGTGATCAGTGAAGATTGTAACTTTGGATCCTAGAATATGGGACCTGAATTTGTCTAAGGTAAATACTACAGCTAGCATTTCTTTCTCTGTAATCGTGTAATTCTGCTACGCGGAATCCAAAGTCTTGCTAGCGTAGTGTATGGCGTATGGAATACCATCTCTCCTCTGTCCCAACACAGCCCCAACGGTAAAATCTGAGGCATCCTTCATGATCTCGAATGGGAGAGACCAATCGGGTGGCTGAAAGACAGGAGCCTCTACAACCATGTTATTGAGAGTTTCGAAAGCCGAAAGACACTTATCTTCAACGATAAACTCGGTGTCTTTTTCAAGAAGATCAGACACTGGTCGGGCAATTTTACTGAAGTCTCGTATGAAACGTCGGTAGAAACTGACATGCCTGAGGAATGACCGTAGCTGTTTCAGATTGGACGGTGGATTGAGTTTCTTTATGATATCCACCTTGGCCGGATCCACCTCCATGCCCCGGTTGGAGATGATGTGACCAAGGACCGTCCCCTGAGTCATCATGAAATGACTCTTCTCCCAAGAAAGCATGAGGTTAACTTCCATGCACCTCTGAAGAATGTGGTCTAGCATAGAAAGGCAAGAATCGAAATCATCGCCATAGACCGAGAAGTCGTCCATGAAGACCTCCAAGATATCTCCCACCATGTCTGCGAATATCGAAAGCATGCACCTCTGCAATGTAGCCAGAGCATTACATAATCCAAAGGGCATCCGTTTGAAAGCATACGTTCCGAACGGACAGGTGAACGTCATCTTTTCTTGGTCTTCTGGAGCAATGGCCACTTGATTATATCCCGAGTACCCATTAAGGAAGCAATAATGGCTCTTCCCGTCTAATCGTTTGATGATCTAATCGATGAACGATAGTGGGAAGTGATCCTTCTTGGTCGCCTGATTCAAGCGTCTATAGTCCACACAGACGCGTCAAGAAGTCGGTACTCGGGTAGCGATCTCCTCTCTGTCCTCGTTGATCGCTATCGTGATACGTGTCTTCTTGGGTACCACATGCAAAGAACTAACCCATTTCGAGTCGAAGATGGAATAGATAAAATCGGCGCTCCACCACTTGGATATTTCCTTCATAACCACCTCTCGAAGATTCGGGTTCAGCCTGCGCTGAAATTCACGAGATGGCTTGGCGTCATCCTCGAGAAAATGTGGTGGGAGCAGAGAGCCGAACTAATCCCATGGAGAACTGACCATCCGATCGCCCTACGGTTCTTTTCAAGAATCACCATCAGACGGGATTCTTGATCTTCAATTAGATTGGAAGAGATGATGACCGTAAACATTTTGGATTCACAATCAAGGAATCAGTACTTCATGTTCTGAGGTAAAGGTTTAAGCGCAGGGGGAGAAGGAGCAGGAAGGGCGGGTTTGATTAGATCCTGGGTGTAGGGTGCTAGATCGATGTGCGTAAACTCTGCCTGCTCTGACTCAGAAAGATCTGGAGATGGTTGGATATTCTGTTCTGATTCGATCTCCAGACTGGTTGTAGGCTCTATAAATGAAGTCTGAAGTGATAAGAATTCAGCAAAGCACTGCCAATCAACATCGTCGGAATCGGAATGATCTGCAGATGATTGATAACTATGATGGTTCACTTCGGACTCGGAGGGGTATAGAATGTATGAATGATCTGAAAAAAAATATCAGAATCGTCTCTTTCAAGATTCTCGATGTTTTGTTCTAGGATTGTGCTCTCCAATCTCCCATCCTCAGATATCTGAATCTCGGCTTCAACTGAAGGTGGAATGAAAGATTGGGTACTAGTTTCGACCCAGATGGCCTCATCATCGGTTTGTATGAAGTCACAATCCTGATGACTGTCGGGCTCGTCATCAGATGCTCGCTCTGATCCAGTTTCTCTAGATTTCTGATCTTGAATCGTCTCTATATGTATACTTTCGCTCTGGATGCGAAAGTACACCTTCCTAGTTCCATAGTCGGAAACAGCCTTTGCTGTCGCTAGAAAAGGTCGTCCTAATATGATCGGGGTATCGGTCACACATTCAGGGACCGCCATTTCCAACACTACGAAGTCCACGGGGGAATTGCAAACCCTGAATGGTGACGATAACATCTTCGATTAAACCGTTAGGACTCTTGACCGATCTATCAGCAAACTGCAAGACCGTTCGGCTTGGTCGAAGAGGCCCGAACTCGAACTTGTCAAGTAAAGAAAATGAAAGGAGATTAATCGAAGATCCGCTATCTAATAGAGTCCGATCAAAAGTCTGGTCGAGGATCTCACATCTGACATACGGTGCTCTCGTATCTGATCTCTTGGCTGGGAGTCGATTCTGAATTGCATAACATTTTCCTTGGTCAGCACATGGATCTCAGAACAATGATTGAGCTGCCTCTTCTTTCTGCGGACTGTGGTATGTTCTTTTAAGCCTTTCTGAAGAAGAGGTATGTGTGCCAAGGCTTTCAAACGAGTGAGTTGGATTGTAAATTTCTCGAGCACCTCTTTCGTCATATCATTCATTTGAATCTTTTTAGGCTTTTCTTTTTTAGCGCCTTTTCCTAAGCAGAGTGCATTGGGAAAAGGAATCTGTACATCCTCCGGGTTAGTCTGTACAATCAGAGGATCAGAAGAAGAAGAAGCAAATGTTTTTGGAGGACGGGGACTTGCTTTTCGAATAATCAGAAGGACAAAGATCTGAATCAACAATCTTTTTATTCCTTTTTCGATTTCTTCTCTTTTGTACATTTTTTTGTGATTTTCTATCATCATCACTATTTACAAAGAATGGTAAAGCAGCTATGTCAGCGTTCGGCTCTGGCTGCTCTTCAGACTTGGTGGCTTCAATGCCACCATCTTCATCGTCAAAGGTTGCAGTTGCAGCACCGCCATCAGTGTCTTCTACAGGCTCGCTTATGTTATCCAAAATATCTTCCTCGAGCCTAGTAGAGTCTCCGCCTACTGGAATCCTACCGCTCCTAAGAGAGATGAAATCAGCGTCATCACAGTAAAGATAGTCATCAGAGAATACCTGTGATTGGAGGGTGGGCTCGATCAAATCTACCTGCTCAGACTTTCGCTTTAGGTTGTTCGGGTCAGGCTCTATCTGGGCAGGTAAGGTGGACTTCCCCTCGACGAGGTCGGTGACATGGGTTTTAAACTCATCTATTTCTTGCCTAAAAGAAGAGTGTTGATCAGTGATCAAGTTAGCGAGATACTCTAAAGCTGGGTTGTCATGGAAAGGTCCATGAGACCCGGATGAGTCGCCTCGATGATACTGAGGCTGTTGTGGAGCTGGCTGCTGCTGTGGAGGATATTTCTGCTGCTGATGAGGCTGGTAAGTGCTCTACCTCCACTGATGGTTCTGATACTGACGAGGACCGTAATGCGGCTGTTGATCTCTATTCTGCCCCATTAGTGCCTGTGGTTGCTGCTGGGAAGAGGCACCTCCTGCTGACCAACGGAAACCAGGGTGATCACGACGGATCCTTGGTTGCTGCGGACGGTCGTACCAAATCTCATTGACCTCGGTCAATGTCTCAGGCATCTCAGAGTATGCTGAGGGCATCGATGCCAAAGGCTGATTGCACTGATAAACCACCATCTGGGCGTCAGACGATGGTGTCTGCTGGAGTTGCGGGTACGCCGAGGGATGATGAGCAGGCTCAGAATGCACATGGTAGATGTGATGTACTGGAGGCCTAGGAAGTATGCCTCGGTCTCGGCTACCTGGGTCAGCTTGTGATCTAGAAGATCGGTTGGAATCTGTGTGTAGTTCTTGAAGGCACATAATATGTGTCTTCATATCACTCCGGCATCGTTCAAGCTCGTAAATCTTATTGAGCTTATCTAAGTTCTGGCACTACTTTTCAGTTATCTCCATTCAATCCAACTTCTGGCAAATGATCCCCATATCAGCTGATGGAGATTCGAGAGGATAGAAACGGCAGAAGATGGATTCCCTTCTATCTGTGCCACTCAGGAATGATGGTGGTAAGTTGGTGGCTTCATCTAGTTATATGCTCGAGTCTGAGACATCGTAGTGTAATTCTCTGCCATTTTTTCATAAATGGCTCAGACTCGATCTTCGTGCATTGAAAAATACGAACCACCACAGACTGCATTCACCAGTCCCTGTAATTTCGGTGTCAGCCCACCGAAGAAGCTCTGTACAAGAGTCAGCTTCGAAAGATCGTGGTGGGGACATCGATCAATGATCTCTCGAAATTGGTCTCATGCCTTGTAGAACTGCTCGTTCTCGATCATGGTGAAGTTGCTAATCATAGCTCTAGCAGCATTCGTTCGACTGAGAGGGTAGTATTTGTTCAGATAAGCGGTATGTAATTCCTCCCAGGTCAAAATGTATCTCCCTAGATGTTTCAACCAGTAGGATGCTCGGTCCACAAGGGAGAAAGGAAACGTGATCAACTTGATCATGTCCTCATTCGCGTACGCATCATACACCGTGCTGCATATCTGCTCTAATTCCTGAAGGTGCAAGTGTGGCTCCTCAGTAGATATCCATTGAAACTTGGGTAACAGCTGGATCGTCTGAGGCCAGAACTCAAAGTTCCCGTGGATGACGGGGAGACGGATCCATCGGTGGGTTGTAGTAGCTCCAGGGTTGTAGAGCTGCTGCATCCTACGGTTCGGGTCCTCTAGAGGTCTCTCTGGTCCATCTTGCGGCTCCGGATCCTCAGGTCCCGGGTTCTCAGCTGCAGGTTGGTCTCTTTGTGTGCGTAACTGAGTCAGCTCAGCCCTGACATCGTTCATCATTCTACCTTGCTCCTTAATCTGATTCTGTATTGCCTCAAGGGAAGCAAGTAGACTACTGTTGATCGCAGCCTGATCTATGACGACAGAAGTGGTCTGCGGTCCTTTGCCAGCCATGTCGTCTGGAAAGGAGAAAGAATCTAAATCAGGCTCTGTCAAATCAATGTGTAGCTGTTGATGATGATTTAGAGGTGATGATGGTAGAGAATGGATAGGAGAAGAAATCGACGACGAACTTCCAAGGCGAGAGTCACGCCTGGAAGGAACAACTCGAGTGGATTTTGGTTTGGGACGAGAGTCATCCCGAACCGATCTGGATGAACGAGAAGGCTCGTGAGAGAGAGGATTGTTCAGAGTCGAACAGAGCGATCACCTTCACATCATCTTGAGAGATTATTGGTTGATCAGATCTAGAAAACTTAGACTCACACCGCAATCAAACACAAGACAAACCCCGAGTTCACCAACGCAACCCTGGTGATGACCGTAAGAGTTCGGTCATTTATCTTTTCGGTTTTATGGTTGTTTGGCAGACAACATTCTCTCAGATTAACGAGATTAGATAGGTGCACGAGACTTCAACGTCGTACTGTTCCTAGTTCTCACCAGAACTCACCAAGTCTCAGCCAGTATGGAAGTAAGTACGGACCGTTTCTGGCAACCCGTGTTACTTCAGGACGGAGCCTTACGCAGTGTCTTCTAAACCTTCCACTCTGCTAAGTGAACTCGGACCATTTCCGGCTACCCGAGAGCACCAATTGAAGATAAGGTGAATCAAGGCGTGAACTAAGTAGTATTTCGATAGAAGCCCGGACTCTGGCTCTACTTATGGGTCGTCTCTATCTCGTTGATCTGGAGATGATATCTGATATGCAATTTCGAGGATTGCTCTCCCAAAACAAGTGAGTCCTTGCGTTTATTTTATGATCAGATAGATTAGCAGTCCCTGTTTTAATTTTCAGTTTTCACTTTTTTGGATATTTTCAGAGAAAAATCGTCTAACGTATTTTTGTTTTCGGGATCATACCTAGATACAAACACCTAGGTGTCGAATCCTAAGCAAACAACTAAGCTACGATTATACAGAGAAGGGAAAACTGTAAAACACCTAACAAGCACCTAACTCAGAAAACTGCAGAAAAATCGCGATCGAAAAAGCCGTGGTGGATGCCCTGCTCCACCAGGAGTACAGCCCTGATGAAATAGACCCCAAGAAGATTACAAGTCGGGATGCCTTTACGAGGCCCCTTTCTACGACACTTTTTTATATGTTTTTTTAAAAAATACAAAAATTCTAACTACTCAGCTTCGCGGTTCTCAACTGTGCGGCTCAAGTTGTGCTGCACAAATCAGAAACAAGAAGTCGTAAAGTCAGAGAAATAAGATCGTGAAAATAAAACCTAATCCTAAGGTCTTCGTGATCCGTCCTACCACTGCCTCCCCGACAACGATGCCATCTGAAAAACCACCTGATCACTTGTCTTCTGAACCTGTAAAAGAACACAGAGACGTTTCGGTCATCGTATCGACCAGGTGAATTTTGTCAGAAAAGATTAATTTGGAATTAATCTTCTTTATTTTATTTATACTCCTAAACTTAATGTGTAGCGGTTAAGCACGGGAGTTTCGAACTTAGGGAAGCAAACTGTTTAGAACAAGGGTGAATCAGAGGAAAAAATAGGTTTTGGGTTTCCTAATTTTTATTTTATTTTTAAGAATTTTTTCTGGATTTTTATTTGAATTTTAATGAATTTTATATTATTTTGTAATTTTTAGTTATTTTATGATTTTTTAGTATTAGAAAATGTTTTAATTTTTTATTTAATTTTTATTTTATTATTTTTATATTTTTAATGTATTTTACTATTTTTATAGCTTTTTAGAAAGTTTTTAAGCTTTTTATGGACTTCGTTTATTTTTAATGTGAAGAATGTATATTTTTTATTGAAAACAGGGACGTATTTTGAATTTTTAAAATTGAAAATATGCGAAAATATTTTTATTGTATTTTTTGTATAAAGTAGATGAATTTCCCTATAAAATGATAGGTTGTGCGTTACTAGGAGAATTTTATTGAGTTAGTTATGAATTTTTGAAGTTTTATGTGTTTTATATTTTTTATGTTTTATTATTAAATTTTTTATTTGTTTTTGATTTATTATGTAAAAAATGGTAAAATATATCAAAAATGTACTATAGGTATTTTTTGTAGGATTTTTAGGTCGTTTTTTATATTTTTTATTTATTTTAGAAGTTTGTTAGAAATTTGTTTTAGTGTTTTTAAAGACTTAATGAAATTAGAAAGTATTTTTATTTTATGAAATTATTTAATTCTGTATATAGAGTAATATATGGTATTTTTGGTTTTTTTTATTATGTTTTTTTTATTTTGAAATTTTATTATTATGTATTATAGTATATATACAGTTTTAGGGGTATATGTGCAATTTTACGGAAAGTATGGGGCGTGAGTGTAAATGTGAGAAATGCGAAGGGACTTCCGCGCAAAATGCCGAAGACCACGTTCTGGATCACGTGATGCTCCAAATGGCGGGACCTGTATGCAATGTTGCCAGGTTTCGGAGGCCTTTTGCAAAATCACACCAACACGTGATAAATCATGTGTTCCAACTTTGTTCGGATCTGTGCGCAATGAAGGAAAGGCTCGAGGGCATGAATGTAGTTTGCCCCCAAATATCTGACGACGCATGAGCTCCGCGCGTGAGCCCAACTCAAACGGTAGGGCAGTGGAATTGCTTTGGTGGCGACACGTGGCGTGATTCGGCCCTGCGATCAAATCTAATCGCACGGTTCCTATGGAGTCTGGAAGCTCGAAATCTGTTCGTCCCTCTTTCAAGTCCGCAGGCGGCGGGATACTGAGGCGATCTCCAATGGCAATGGGTCTTTGCTTGGCTCCAAGGGATGATGTTACGAAGACGGTGGTTCTCGAACTAATCCCCACGACGGTGATAGCTTCGAATGAGGAAGAAATTCTATCTCCAGCCGAGGATTCGCGACGACGTTCTGATCCTCTTTTTTTTTAACAGATGGTCCGTAAACTATTACGTTGTGATTCGTATCGAGGTACCTATTCCGTTGTTGATCTCGATAAAGTTTGTTGCAGATCTGTTTTTTTCCAATGCTTCGTGCATGGTCTTCAAATGCCTTGGTGATTCTAACAAATACTACGGGAGATCTCTGTCGAAGGGGAATTCCTTATGCGCCAGACCTGCCAGTGATCAGATTCCAACTCCACACTAAATGTATCGATCCAAATCGGAAACGGAAGGGTGAATGGGTGAAGGAGCTTCCGAAGACGAGGTGAAGGAAATAGCTCCAAATTCTCTGATTACCGTCCATGGCAGAGTTGATCAGACATGGGAGATAGAAGGAGAAATGAATAGAATTGGGGTTGGAGGTGGATTCGAGTAACAGCAGCACATGATAGAATGAGGATAGAATGGAGGGCGGAGAAGAGAACAGAAGAGAGGAAGATGAGAAGAGGAGATGGGAGAAGATAAATGGATTGTGTGAGATCTGGACAATGGAAGGATGCACGGAAGAGACGAAATCAAATCAGAGAGAGAGAGAGAGAGAGAGAAACATGAGTAAAGTGACCTGGAGGATGATCGAAGTTGCCTGCGGCGGAGATGGCAAACTTCGAAGATCGTAGCCTCGATGCACGGTCGAGCAGAGGCTTAGTGCGACGGAGTGGGAACTCGACTCCAGAAACAGATCGCGTCGACTTCCCTCTATCCCTCGCTGCGACGAGGATCCGGGACGCTGTCACCCACTCCCTTCACTCGGAGCTCACCGGGAACCTAGAATGTTAGGAAATGGCGGATGGAGCTCTGTGGGGGAGGGACCCGAAGAAGATGACGGGAGGGGAAATTGGGAAAGTAGGAGAGAGAGAATAAAGAGAGAAAAAAATAATGGGGAAAAAGAAAATGAAGAAGGAAAAAAATTAATATAATTAAATAATTTATAATAAAATTAATAATAATTTCGAAATTAAATAATTGCTAAATAAATAAATGTAATTAATAAATTATTTAAATAGTTAATTAAGTAATTAAGTATATAATTAAGAAATTAAGTATTAATTAAATATTTAAGTATGTAATTAGGTAATAAATAAATTAATTAATTAATTAAAATAAATAAAAAAAATAAAAGAAATATTATTTATTTATAGATATAATAAATGTATTAAATAATAATATAAGTTACGGTTTATGGTACAATATACTTATACGGTCCCGAAACCGCGTTTTTCGAATTAACTCCGATTTTAGAGAAACTAGTGTCATTTTGTAGATAATTGAAAAATATAATTTTAGGGACTGAGTTTGCTAATTTCGGAGCTCATACGGCCGAGTTATGAGGCCTAGACGAAAAAAATAGCGGCTTCGGGCCTCCGGATTTTATTGGTATTTTAAGTTACTTTTATTTTTATATTTTTAACACGGTTTGCGGATATTTAATTAAAAACCCGGGAAGTTTCTACATATAGTGCATATATACAACGGGTCCAAAAAGCTGAAACTCACAGGTTTTATCCGAATATTTTTCTGATATTTTTAATAAATAGTATTATGTGCAAAACGGATTTTAAAAGTGAGTTTGTTCATTTTGGAGTTTTCTATAAATAGATATGAACCTTGGAAGTCGGCTTTTGCGGCTTTTTCAGTTTATTACGGTTATTTTATTTTTTTTGCTGAAATATTTTTATGATACTTTTATAGAATAATATATATTTTTAGAACAATTTTGATAAAAGGAGTGTTTTTATTTGGAGTGATTTTGATGATAAATAAAATAGGTGAAGTATTTATAAAGTGAAAAATTGGTAATTTATATTTTTGGTCTTTATTTTCTTGATATTTTTAATAAGTTATGATCATTATCTCCCCCTACTTATTTCTTTTGTCGACCCGGTCAATATTGACCTTCTCTCGGGGTTAGGATCAGTCTGTATATTTTCTATATACATCCTTCTTTTATTTTTTTCTTTTCCTTTTCTCTTTATTCTTTTATTTTGGATAATTTAAGTGTTAATTATATAATATTAATATTTATGGTTAAAATGTTAATTAATTAGAATTAGTGGATATTTACATGTATTTTGCCAAGGATTTTAGCCAAAATGAAAGAAAATGCGATAAATCATGGACTCATCAGCATACCCTAGCGAGCACTTAGGTTACACATGTGCTCGCATGGCTGGTCGCCCTTTTGTATCTGGAGGCGCGACATATTTTCGTATATGGGCGAGCACTTGAATAACACAAGTGTTCGTCAGATTGTGCTCGCCATTTGAAATTCAAGGTGCGGCTGGACCGACGTGTGTCAATATCCGGACGATCACCTGGATAGCAGTGAGCGAGCACATAAGTCTGCTCGCTCGTGCCTGTAAACAGAACGTCGAGCATCCTCTTTTCCTCATTCAGCGTGATTTCCTTCTCAATTCTTCCCCTCCGGTGATCCGTGCTCGATCATCCCCGCCTTGATCGACCTCCGTTTGAGTATTTAATCACACACACGCCCTTGTTTAGGTATATTTATCATCTTTTCTCTCATTTTTTTCATATTTCATTACATTTCAAACTAGTTTTCATGGTTTAGGGTTTTGATATTGTTGATTGTTTTCTTGTTATTTTTAATATTATTAGTTCTTAAACTTGTTGTTTATGCTTCATATAGTTGATTAGTATGTAGTTGTGGTTAGATTTGAGTATATATTTGTCTAATATAGATGGAATATCATAGACATGTCAAGTATTTGATTAAATGTCACAACAAGTAAAGTGCTTAAATAAAGAAATAGGTGAATGTTGATATGAAAATAGAGAATATTGAATTATACCTAACACTAGTTTCGTCACAATGGTTCATGTCTTGGGATTTTAAGATTGCAGTTGGAAGTGGAAAAATATAAAGAAGTAGATGAATGCTGATATGAGAGAATGAAAGAACAAACACATGGGAAGGAGTTAGAGGATGTATTTGTCGTATTGAACTTGAATTTGAAGTAGGGTTAGAAATTATACATTGAAAGAGGGGATGAGAGATACAAAGCCTTTGGGAATAAGAACTAAATAATGGATGTCAAATTATTCATTGATTTAAGTCAAAATTGTTGGAGCGTGGAAATAACTATAAACACAAACATTTCTTTTGTGATATTTTATTATCACATTAAACTCTAGTTAATGTGATCAAGTATATCACATTAACTTATAGTTAGATTATGATAATGCTAAAACACTAACCATTAATTATTATAAAATCGCACAAAATCATTCACATACAGCGTGTCCCTCCACATCGGGTGATGTGTGGCCCTGCACACCGGGAGGCGTGTGCAACACATTGGAGGATTTAATCACCTCCAACTGTATTATATTTTTTTGTTTCACAATACTATTGGACTCATTTTGGGATGTTTATCCAAGATCAATGGTTGTGGATTTTGATGTTTGCAGGTGTAAAATTCGATTTTTTGCAGGTACCCATCTAATATTATTGAGTCAAATACTTTATTAGGCACTAATTTAGGATCACACTTATCCCTATCCTCATCGTTAACCAATCAAATTTACGTAAATATCCAGCTAACATAAATGAATAAATATTTCAAGATTACTTTATAGTCTCATTTGTAGCACGTACAAATATATGACGTAAAATGATCTTAAAGTATTACATTTATATTAGCTTTCCTTAGTTCGGAGATCCCGGACTAAGGGGGTCTGTAAGGATTCAAACTTACTAAAAGGTAATCGTTGTTACAAGTTGTTTATTGCTGATGGAAATTCGATGCCATAACCCCTGAGAGACTGTTTGAGATGTTTCTGATAAGAATAATTTCTAAGAAATGATATAGAATTTTTTTGACACATTTTCTTTTGATATTTTACAGTAATTTTTAGAGTTGGTATCGCCTAGTTCTGGGTATGGGGAAGGAGGCTTATCGTCGAGCCTTTATTCGTTTGGTGGAGAAGAGAATGAGCGATACATTTTTCAAGGAAAGGAGAGACTCGTATGCGAAGACGAGATGCGAGGAGATGAATTTTGACGAGATGAAGAGGTTCCCGCCAGCATGGTGTACGGAGGATAGGTATTGTATTTCTTAAATAATTTATGATACACTTTTTAAAATAATCAATATTCATAACATATTCCTTACAGATGGGAGGGTTTCTGTGATGCATTTGCGGATGCGGAGTTTGGAAGGAGATCCACGGTGGGAAGGACGAACCGCCAAAAACAAATGATTAAATCGACAAGTGGCTCTAAAAGCCACAATCACATTAGAGCGGAGATGGTACTACAATATAAAAATTAATTTTTCAAATCTACTTTAATATAATTCCATGTTGTTATTACATTTTAAAATTAATTTTCATGCAGCTAGGTTGGAAAGAGAACCCTCATTTTAAGAGTGGTAGTCTAGGTCTCACATGAGTGGGAAAGAAGGAGAGTCGCAATGGTCCACTCTTGAAGCAGGAGAATTGTTCGTAAGTCTTTTAATTTATTTGCAATTAAAAGATATATTATAACTTATTCTTCTTTATTTCATTTTGTATTTCAGGATCGTTATTTGGCACTGTCTGCAGAAAAATAGGATGGTATTCCAACTGGAGAGCAACCACCATTTGATAAAGCAATCTGGAAGCATGTATAGATAAACATTAATTTACTATATTTATTTTATATATAATTTCATATTAAACAATGAAACTTTTATAAGGTGTTGGAGGAAAGGGACGTTGTGGCGAACAGGAAGCAGATGCTTGGTAGTCTTCCTCCATACTATGTGGAAAAACATCGTCATTCCTATTCTGTGTACTCCCAACCATCGTACACACAACCACATTTGTCCCAACCATCATTGCCAATTGAGTCGTAGATGGCGATGATGGTGGAGCAGGTGACGAAGCTCTGAGAAGATTTCACGGCGTACATGTAAGTATTCTACTTAGAATGAGTAATAATTTTGTATTTCTATATCTTCAAAATGCAAATAACATGTATATATCCTCCATATATAATATAGGTCACAAGGGTGTGCATCTCAACATGAGGAGATTGAATCGGATGATAAAGAGGAGGAGGAGAACGACCATGAAGAAGAGGCAGTATGTATGCTAGGTTCAAAGAGAAGGAGAAGGAGAAAAAGAAAGCAAAGCAGAGTTTAATATCTAAAATTTTTAGATCAAAGAGAAGTGATTTTTGTTGCTATTGGCTTGTTTTGTTCTTGAACTTTTAGCACGTCTTTTAATTTATATGAACTTTGATAGTATAATTCGTTGTAATTTTACTTGTGGATCCTTTCGAACATATATTTGTAGTATTTAGCTCTTAAATATGAATGTTTAGTCTCTAAGTTCATGTATATTGTGTGAGTTCGATATGTCAATGTTAGTTAATTTAGTTGACGAACCGGTATACTATATATACTCTTATCGACTCTATTAAGCACCTACAGTGGTTTATTGGCAGGCTATACAGGTTTGACGGGGCATCTAAAATCCGTCGAATATGTATAATTTTTCTTCTGCACTTCAGTTTGGGCGAGCACATGTGCTTGCCAGGGGCTCCGTAAATGATCGTCATTTTTATAGGGGCAATCATTTCGGCGAGCACATATGTGCACGCCTACAAGCGGACGAGGACATAGCGTCTCCATGTGCTCGTCCACCTGCCCGGGCGACTCTTGTATCGGCGACCACGCATTGAATGAGCACATATGCTCGCCCAGTGTACGGGCATGCACATGATGTGCAGTTGGCGTGCACATTACGAGCCATCATGTGCATGCCAATCTCGTCTTTTTTTGTAGTGGCTATTTCTAGGAAAATTTTCGTATATTAGGACTTTTCTATAATTTCTATTTAAGAAATAAATAAAAAAACACCACAAAATAATAATGTGATGAAAATTTATACAATATAGAAAATGCAATAAAAACATAATAGTTATTTTTATTTATTTTTTAGAGATAACATGAAATTTTTATGACATTTCGTAAATGAAATAAGTAAGAAAACATAGTTTTTAGTCTTTATGAATGGCTTGTGAAAAATCTATATAAATTGTCAGATGTGTAGAATTATGTCAATTAGCTTCACCATTTTTTTTGTAAAAAGAACTTCATATCAACATTGGTCGATTAACTAAAAGTTCCCGTAATAAGCACGTGAATATTCTTCATAATGAACAAAAGTAACATTAAAAATTCTAGTTAGTTTAACTTGAAATCATAATAGTCAAAAGGAACACTACAAAACAAGATGCGATTGGCATGCACATGGTGGCTCGTTCTGTGCATGCCAAGTGCACGCCCATACGCTGGGCGAGCACATGTACTCGCCCAACGTGTGTTCGCCTATTGGAACGTCACTATGACAGGCAAGCGAGCACTTGTATACGCCAGGTGCTTGTCCCACCTAAGCGCGGGCACAATTGTGTTTGCCAAAGGCTCGCCTATGTCCCTGTTGGTGAGCCAACAGAGAGGACTGGGTGAGCATATGTGCTTGCCCAAACTAAAGAGCAGAAAAAATATACAAGTTCAATGGGGTTTAGATGCCTCGTCGAACCTGTATAGCCTGCTAAGAAACCACTGCAGGTGCTTATTAAAGTCCAGAATAGTACCTTTAATGTGCCATCCATCTAATTAATTCAAGTATCTTGTACCACCAAACTCACAAAATATATATGAACATACGAACTAAACATATAAGATAATATATAATTTTAGTATATGCATCACATTTAGCATCTAAATATAATATCAATAGATTTTCGAAATGTTCATCAAGTACAAGTACATGTAATTCTATTTTCAAAGTTCATACATATTAAAAGAGTTGCTAAAAAACCATAAAAAACATGATAAAAAAACACTAATCATTTCTTTTTTTATCTAAAAACTTTTGAGATTAAACCCTACCTTCTTTCTTTTTCTTCTTCTCCTTCTCCTTCTCCTTAAATCTAGCATACATGCGTGTCTCTTCTTCTGGATCATTCTCCTCCTCCTCCTCTTCATCTGATTCAATCTCCTCATATTGAGATGCATGCCCTTGTGACCTATTTTATGAAAGATATATATATATATATATATATATATATATATATATGCAATTGAAGATATTGAGATATAAAATTATTAAAGTTTAGAAGGACAATACTTACATGTACGCCGAGAAATCTTGCTGGAGTTTCGTCACAGTCTCCACCATCATCGCCATCTGGGACTCCATATGCGATGATGACTGGGGTTGTGAATACGACGGTTGTTCATAAGAAGAATAGGAATGACGATGTTCCTCCACATTGTATGGAGGAAGATCACCAAGCGCATGCTTCCTATTTGCCACAACATCCCTCTCCTCCAACACCTATAAAAATTTGAATGGTTTAATATGAATATATAGTTAAAAATCTATTATACTAAATTAATATTTATCTATACATGTTTCTAAATTGCTTTATCAAATGGTAGTTATTTCCTATAATGTTCTCCACCATTTCTCTGCAGTTAGTGCTAAATAGCATTCCTTAAATACAAGTTATAAAACAAAGAAATAAGGATATTATGTCTTCCAAATTACTTATATATAAAAAGACTAACCAATAATTCTCCTACTTCAAGAGTTGACCATTTAGACTCTACATCTTTCCCACTCATGTGGGACCTAGATCACAACTACTGAAAAGATGGTTCTCTTTCCAACCTTTTCGCCTGAAAAAAATATAAAAATAATTACAGAATGAAACTATAAAAAGATAGTATTCAAACTCTAATTTCTAATAAGAAATTAACAGCTTTACTCTAATCTGATTGTAGCTTTTAGAACCACTGGTCGATTTAATCCTCAATTTTTGGCGGTTTGTCCTTCCCGCCATCGTTCTCCTCCCAAACTCAGTATCTGCAATTAATGCATCACAAAAACCCACTAACTTGCAACAAATATCTTATAAATATTATTTTCTAAAAAAATTACACCATAAACTATGGAGGCAATACAATACCTATCGTCTATGCACCATGTCGGTGTAAACCTCTTCGTCTCCTCAAAATTCATCTCCTCGCATTGCGTCTTCGCATGTGAGTCTCTCTTTGTCTTGAAAAAGGTATCGCTCATCATCTTCTCCACCAAACGAGTGCTCGATGATAAGCCTCTTTCTCCAGACTGGGAACTAAATGATACCTACTCTGAAAAAGTATTGTAAAATATTAGATTAAAGAGTAGCAACAAATTTAAATGAATGTGCTAAAACATTACATACCAGAAACATTTTAAACAATCTCTCCTGCTTAGCAGCAGGAATGCGACACCAACTAAATTGTATGCTAGTCAAATATGTTTTAATTATGTTGGTAATGTCCTCTGCCACCTTATTGCTATTCGAAAAACACCTGCATATTTTGTAAATTTTCTGAATAATATGAAAGTTTAAATGAGAAGATTTATTTATATAAAAGTTTAGAAAATTATAAAAATCGTACCTCCTATCCGTAGTAACCTCCAACACAGGGTAAGACTTCGAAGTCTGCCCACCTCTAGTGGGTAAAGGTATGTGGATGCTCGGACGTGCAGAAGAAGGTAAATCATAATCTATCGAGGTTCGTGCCGGTACAGGTACCGGGCATGCATCAGGCTATGTAAGATGGCTCTCCAAATACATCTTCATAAAAGGGAGGAGGAGGATAACCAAGAGACTCATAGTAGGCTATAACCCGTCGAGTCTCCTCAGGAAGTAACTCTAAAGTAACAGGTGGGGTCGGCTGCCTACTAGAAGAAGGTGGGTCTGACGACGATGGATGAGTGGATCGATGAGATCCATGAGAGTCGTCACATCCAAAACTTACCATGACTATAATGATGATGTAATAGTTAATTACAAAGTGATTACTGAACATTTCTGGTTTATATTCTATAACTTACTGAACTTACGGTTAATCTTTGTCATGTGATTCGGAGTAATTAAATCATATTTCATTGATTTCTAAGTTATCTGAATCATCATTTGTAGAGTCTATATCGACTTGTATGTCAACACATAACACCTCATTATCCGCCAATTGAGTTGATTCGATGAGTGGGACTTCTTCTGCAACATTTATTCGCTCATGAGCATGTGTGAAAGCTTCATCTATAACATCTTCTAGATGAGTGTATTCATTAGAAATATAACCTCGAGTATTTATCTTCACGGCATTGAAAGATTCGATGCTCTTTCTCTTCTTTGACACTTGTAGGAGATAACAAACTTGGTCCACTTGAGAAGCTAAAACAAAGGTTCAAACTTCCATGTAAATTTTCTTGGTATCACATTCAATCGCTACGCCTCCATTGGGGTCGTACCAGTCACACAAAAAGAGAACTACTTTATTATAGCATGGAATACTATATTCTACTTCTAGTATCTCTTTTAATATTATATAATAATCCAAATGATATTCCTCGTAGCAAGAACCATGAACCATCACTCCGTAATTATGAGTTGTTAAATATCTACCAGAATTAATGTATGAAACCAATAACCATTACTGCAATAGGAGTTGTAAGATCGGAACTTATAAACCGGACCTTCTCCAAAGTATTTTGATATATGTGTATGATAATCACCATCATCCAATTGTCTTGTTCAGTTCTTAAATCATTCCGAAAATTGAGTCCTATATATGCTCACAACTTCATCATCTG
Source organism: Ottelia alismoides (assembly GCA_037367405.1). NCBI lineage: Eukaryota > Viridiplantae > Streptophyta > Magnoliopsida > Alismatales > Hydrocharitaceae > Ottelia > Ottelia alismoides. The sequence continues at coordinate 878,894 of JAZKJV010001153.1, read as the reverse complement.
AATCCATATGATTTTGTTCGATAATTTTCCTTTTAAATTCACTAAAATAAGCTTAAGAAACATTAGAAATAAGTGGAAGAAAATTTACATATCATTTATAAAGTAATACAGAGATGTGCTGAACAAATGGTGTTATTTCCTCGCAATTGTCTAATACGTATAGTTCTGCAGCATCTTTCTCTTGTTTTGATAATAGACGTTCTGTAGACTTTCCAATGAGCTAAGTGGATTAATGAAATACATTGATATTAGGTTTATCCTCAGAGTAAATTGACTCATTCCTTCTTAATCTGTTGTGGATAGTTTTCACATCTTCCATAAGATACCTACCACAGAATGTTGCGACTTCCTTGTAAATATACTGTGAACTGATTGATCCTTCCACTTTACTTTTATTTCGGACCTTTCTTTTCAGAAATAACATGAACCTACATAAAACATGCATATGTTTCATATATCAAAATACTAAAAAATATATTAGAAATGCCTCTCAAATAGATACATCCATCAATATTTTACGAACCCTCCAACCTTTGCTTCGTAAGGAAGATGAATCATTAGATGCTCCATTGAATCAAAAAATGATGGTGGAAATATTTTCTCCAAATTACACATAATTACAGGAATATTTTTCTCAAGATATTCCATCTCCATCCGGTGAACATGTGACGAGCAGAGAATATGGAAAAATATGCTAATATTTGATATAACATCTACAATATTTGTTGTTAACAATCCTCTAAACATCAGCTGTAGAAGTCTTTTCATGAAAATATGACAGACATGACTTTTCATTCCCTTAAATGAGAACTCCTTTAAGTCGATCAAATTTGAGAAATTTGATGCATATCTGTCTGGAAACTTCAATTTACTTGTCCATTCACAGACAAACTTAACTTGATTTCTATCTAATGTATACTTTGCTTTAGGAATTTCAACCCTTCCATTATCTTTTTCCGTTATATACAACTCCGGCCGATTGAATATTATTTTTAAATTACGATGAGACTTTATTATATCTTTTGTGCAACTAGTTACATTCATAACTGTATAGAAGATGTTATATTTTTCTCTATTTGCATAACATCAAGGTTGTGTCGTATCAATAACTTAATCCAATATGGTAATTTCCAAAATATACTCTTCTTAATCCAATTGTGACTATCTCCGCTGTTCAAGGCTATATTTTCCAATTCTTCTGAACTTGATAATATCATTTCGTCGTCTTAATTGTCGGAGGATCTGTAAGATCGATGACATTCTTTTTAAATGCTCACCTCTATCTTCGATAGGGATGATTTTTTGAAAGAAAACGTCTGTGACAATAAAAAATACGATTTCTGACCATATTGAAGCTGGAATGATTTTGTACCTTACATACAATACAGACAACTTTTACGTCCATGTGTACTCCATCCAGATAACATTCCATATGCCAAGAAGTCATTTATAGTCCATAGTAGAACTACTTTCATATTAAATGTTTGACTTTTACTTGCATCATATATATCTACTCCATCGACCCATAGCATTTTCAGCTCATCTATAAGAGGACGTAGATATACGGCGGTGTATTTTCCCGGATGTGTAGGTCCTGACACCAACAATGATAGAAATATAAACTGTCTCTTATTATATAACCATGGGGAAAGATTGTATGGTGTTGTCATTACTGCCCAGCAAGAGTAATATGTACTTCTTGCATGAGGAGTAAATCCGTCTATACATAAACCATATAACGCAACTCCTTTTTTCTTCCGAAAACGAAGAAAATGTTGACATCAAAATTTTCCAACAATCAGACTCGGATCGATGCTCCATGCACTCATCAACAGAATGTTCTACATGCCATATCATATTTTTCGTCATTTCTTTATATTAATATAATCGTTTTAATCTCAGCGTCAACAGGAAATAACGTAAAACCTTTATTGAGCTTTCTGTGTTGTGCCATTCTTACTTGATTCCCGAAATCTTTGCTCATCACATTCCTGGCAATGTGTCAAATGTTGATGTTCACCATAGTATAAAATATGATGATTTATATAGGGGTCTATTTTAACTTCCGCTAAACCCATGTTCTACATTTCTTGGTTTCGTAATAAATACCTGGTAATTCAGCATCCTCTGATAACATTTTCTTGATAATTTTAAGCATGGCATCAAAATTACGATCAATCATATTATACACCACCTTCATCGATAAAAGATTTGAAACCACGGAGAGTTTTGAATAGGTCTTACAACCCAACTATAATGTCTCTTCTGCTTTTTTCAACAGCTCGTAGAAGTCCACAGACTCTCCATATGGTTCCTCATCATCTGGACAAGCAGTGTTAAAATTAAGACACGCAACATCCGTAACCATATCTACGAATGGGTTAATATTGTCCGCTTCTTTTGACTCATTCATCATATCTTTGAAGTCCTCACCATGCCTCCACCAAATCTTATATCCTTCCATGAAACCATTTTTGTAAACATGCAACTGAGTTTCATCCTTAAAACTCTTCTTCATTAAACGACACTTTGTATACAAACACAAGACAGCAGCATCTGAATCCACGACACGGGAACCTTATGCGTAAGCAAATTCTAAAAAATTTTTAACACCTCTTTGAAAGATATCTATAACACGTCCATATACTATACACTTGTACGTCCATTCTCAATTAGTCATCTTTATCACCTGAATATAACAGTTCATACGGTCAAATGAGAGGAGAAGATTTAACTTTAGCTTATTATCGTACATCAAAAGAAGAAAACCTAAACCCTAACCCATTGATGGCGTAAACCTATCATACTTATTCTAGAAGATGAGAAGAGAAGTTTGTTAATTATGTTATTACTTTAGCCCATCCATAAGGATTCAAACTTACTATAAGACGATCGTTGTCACATGCTTGCTTATTTCCGAGGAAAATTTGGCAGCATAACCCTGCACCTCCCCAGTATACCTCAAAAACCAATCGCAATCAACTTTCAAAACAGTCACCGTAGTGAATATTTCGACAGTAAATTACAATTGGTTTGGTATACCGAAGAGGAAGGGGTTCTGTAGCCGAATTTCCATAAGAAACAAACAACATGTGACAACGATCACCTTTTAGTAAGTTTGAATCCTTACAGACCCTCTTAGTCCGGGATCTCTGAACTAAGGAAAGCCAACATAAATATAATATTTTAACATCACTTTACATGGTACATTTGTACGTGCTCCAAATAAGACTATAAAACAATCTTAAAATATTATGCATTTATGTTAACTGGCCTTTTATGTATATATGGTTGGTTAACGATGGGAATATAGATAAGTGTGATCCTAAATTAGTGCCTAATAAAGTATTTAAATGAACATTATTGAAAGTGTACCTGCAAAAAAAGATTTCTACACCTACAAACATCAAAAGACTGAGATATCTCATCCCAAAGTAAGTCCAATAATATTGTGCAAAATATAAAAATATATAACACAATTGGAGGTGATGAAATCTTCCAATGTGTTGCACATGCCTCCGATGTGCAGGGCCACACACCATCAAGTGTGGAGGGATGCACTGTGTGTGAATGATTTTGTGCGATTTAATAACAAGTTGTTAGTGTTTTAGCCTTATTATCAACCTAACTATAAGCTAATGTGATACACTTGGCCAAATTAAGTAGATTTTAATGTGATAATAAATTATCACAGAAGAAATGTTGGTGTTTGTCATATCTCAAATCCACACTCTATGAAATGGTTTATCTCTTATCTACACTCTATGAAGAGGATGTTTCGATGCATGGAGACATAAATAAACACACAATGAAGAATATTCAAGTAAATTAATCCTAATTGGTAATTAAGAATAATTATACCTATTGTTATTCACAAGTTATACCGAATGTTAGTTAAGCATAATTATACACTATCATGGCATGATATTCCTATTTCATAATTTTATTCATTGTAAATAACCAACAAGGTATACTAACAAGTACAAAAGTGACAGGGGTTTCCTATTCTTTATATACTACCAAGTTTAATCATATTGTTGGTTGTGGCATTTCATCGAACACCTACCACGCATATGAATTTCCATATAAATGAGGCAACCATCATCAAATATAATAAGAAGATATTAAACAAGTCATATCCTAAACATAAAAAGTATATTCAATCACTCAAATATATACAAAATAACAAATAATATAACAACAATTTGAAAATCTAAAACTATCCAAACAAGAGGTATATGTAATGAGATGTTAAAAAATGAAAGAAAGGATGAAGTAATATACTGAAGGGAAGATGCATATGTAGTTGAAATACACAAAGGAAGGTCGCCGGTGGCGAGGAGGGCCGTGTAGGGATCACCGGAGGGGTTGTTTTGGGGGAGAAAAGCGGGTAGAATGAGGAAGGAGGCACTGGGTGGCGTTCTGTTTAAGGGCTTGGGCGAGCACATAAGTGTGCTCGCCCATGGCTCTGCAAGTGTTCCCCCAAATATTGAAACGCGCTCGCATGAGCCGCGCATAAATTTTCAAGTGGATGAGCATAACGGGACGAGCACATGTGCAATACAAGTGCTCACCCATATTTTCATAGGTGTGCCACGCGGGCGCGCCTCATAATTCAAATCGGCGAGAAGCATAGGCGGCCACATGTAGTCCTCTTGTGCTCGCCCAGTAGCAAGAGAGCACATGTTCTCGATGTTTAACCTGAAAATCGAGTGATCTTGTGTTCCACACAAGGAGGGAACACAGTCGTCAAATCGATCACACGAAATCCTGATTAAAATAGCAATTAATCCACAACAATGATCAACCAATGAAAAGCGATGCGGAGTTAAAATTTATTATAACTCTACAACAAAAGTGTGTATAGGTGCAAGCATGTGTAGAGCGTCAAACATAGGTAACAAGCAGGTAGATGGGCAAATCAATGCTCAAAAATGAATGTGATGTATTTGTCTATATGTGCGCTATTTTTGTGGGTTTTTAATTTTATATGTTTTTATTTGATTTTTTATTTTCTATTTTTATATTTTGATTTTTAATTTTCTGATTTTGTATTTTCTTTTTATATTTTATATTTTTATATTTTCTTTTTCTTTTAAAATAGATTAAGCTATATATACAATAAAGGGAAGAGAGAGATAATAAATATACAAAATAGGTAAAATAAACAAAATATAAGAAATAAAATATTTTTTGTTTTTCTATAATTTTTTATTGCTTTCGTGATTTTTTAAGAAATTTTACTAATTTTTATAGCTTTTTAAAGTTAAAAATACCCAAAAACAGGGTTTAAAATAAATACCTGAAATTAAATTGGGATATAAAATATCAAACAGTAACAAAAATTCTCCCAAATTAATTTTAAAATAAAGTTAAGAAAATGAAGAAACTTAAGAAACAGAAAATAGAATTTTTGGATTTTTTTTCTGATTTTATATATTTTTATAGATATTTTTAGTTTTTTTTTCTATTTTTGATTTTTCTTTTATATTTTTTTATTGGTTTTTAGTCTGAAGGTTAAAAACACAAAAATACACCAAATATATTTTTTTGAGAATTTTTCAAGAAGTTTTTATAATTTTCTATATATTTTCTAATGCAAACAGGGACGAAAATGACTCTTTTTGTTTTTTTATAAATAATAAAATACTTCAAAAATGCAAAATAAAAATATGGCATTGAAGTTACAATGTAACAGAGATTTAAATCTATTTTTTAATATTTTCTAGATTTTTATAGATGCACGAAATAAATGCAAGAAATAAAGAGAAAATATACTCTTAACAGGGGTATTTTTGTAGATATCGGAAAAAGCGAGGGCCAAAGTGTAAATTTCCTAGAAATTTAAAATGCTACAAAAGTTTCAGGGCCAAACAAAAATAACCAAAGGCACAAGCCCTTCCTCGCAAAATCGCCAAAGCTCATGTGTCAAGCACGTGAGCCTGGCAAGGATCAGATTGCAAATAGCAAAAATCTGGGGCCCGATTCGCAAATTTTAAATAAATTATAACACTTATTACAAAACGTTTATCAAGATGGTGTGCTACGAAATGGGAATCGATTGTGTGTTCCAGCAGATGTACAATTGAGGGAATCATCCTTCAATGGGAATCGACTGTCATAGTTCCAGATGTACAATGGGAATCGACTGTCATAGTTCCATCCCCTTCTCGTCCAGAGTTAGTTGAGCGAATCATCCAAGGGCAACAGGAAGACCTGAGTATGCGGAGACTCAAGGAGAAGGCTATCGCAGGAACCTTAGTTGGCTTTTCTTATCAAGATGGTGTGCTACGAAATGGGAATCGATTGTGTGTTCCAGCAGATGTACAATTGAGGGAAGAGATCATGCGTGAGGCACATAGTTCACGTTTGTCGATACATCCTGGTGGTACAAAGATGTATAAGGATTTGAAAAAGAATTTTTGGTGGAAGCAAATGAGAAGGGATGTGGCCAAGTTTGTGGCAAAATGCCTGACGTGTCAGCAAATTAAGGCTGAGCATAAGAGGCCACCTGGACTTTTGCAATCCCTTCCTATTCCTGAGTGGAAGTGGGAGGGTATATCTATGGATTTTGTGACGGGTCTTCCTAAGACCACTAGTAGTCATGATGCCATCTGGGTCGTGGTTGATAGGCTTACTAAGTCAGCACATTTCATACCTGTGAGTATGGCATGCACTCCCTTACAGCTTGCAGTGGTCTTTATTAAGGAGATTGTCAGACTTCATGGGTTGCCTAAGCAGATTGTATCTGATCGTGATCCAAGGTTCACCTCTCACTACTGGAGGGAATTCATGAGTTCTTTAGAAGTACAACTATGCCTCAGTTCTGCTTACCATCCACAGACCGACGGACAATCCGAGAGGACGATTCAGACGCTAGAGGATCTTCTACGAGCATGTGTGCTGGAGTGGAAAGGGTCGTGGAAGGATCATTTGCCGTTAGCAGAGTTTACGTATAATAATAGTTACCATGCCAGCATAGGTATGGCTCCTTTTGAAGCATTGTATGGAAGACGATGCTCTACACCTCTGAGTTGGCAGGAGATTGGACATAACCTTCTACATAAGGTAGAGTATTTGGAGGAGACTGCTAAGGCAATCAAGATAGCTCGGAAGAAATTGCTTACTGCACAGAGTAGACAAAAGAGCTATAGCGATAGACGACGCACTGATCTTAGTTTTGAGGTTGGAGATTTTGTCTTCTTGAGAGTTTCTCCCATGAAGGGAGTTCAGCGGTTCGGAGTGAAGGGAAAATTAGCACCACGGTTTGTCGGACCGTTCGAGATTCTCGACAAGGTTGGTAAAGTTGCATACCGGATTGCTCTTCCTCCTCACCTTGCCGGTGTGCATGATGTTTTTCATATCTCCAACTTGAGAAAATATGTGCATGATCCATCGCATGTGATTAGTTATGATGACCTTCATGTGGATACTGACCTGAGTTATCCGGAGGAACCAGTTCGGATCATCGATCGTTCAGTGAAGAAGTTAAGGCACAAGGAGATACCCTTGGTGAAGATCCTTTGGAAACGACACAACTCTGAGGAGGCCACCTGGGAACCTGAGGCGGATATGCGACGGGACTACCCATACCTTTTTGAAGGTAATTTATAAGCTACTTTCATCCTTTTTTTTTAGGTTGTCATCTTTTACTCGATAGGATCCAACCCTTTTAGGTTGTTATATTACACCGTTTACATCCTAAGTCTCGGGGACGAGACTGTTTTTAAGGTTGTTATGATGTAACACCCCGTAATTTTCGGATTATTCTGAAGCTTTAAAACCTATTCAATATTATACTCAAAAGAAGCGTCTCGTCGCAAGCTTTCCAACGAGCCCAAAAACGCGAATTTCCGAGTCCGGATGTGGGAGATATGCCTGTTTTAGTGAAGAGGGGTCAAGGTTTTTGAGGGAATTAAGGGTTACGGGTTTTGGTTAATTAATTTCGAATTAGGGTAGTTTTAGGGCTTTTAAAACCAATGTCTTAATCCCCAACTATATAAAGACCCACACCCTTTATCTCCCCTCATTCCTACTCCTTTTCCAAACCCTAATCTATCCTTTCTTCTTCCCCAAGTCATTCTCTTATCTTGTTCCATCTCCTTCTCTAGAGAGCCAAAAGGATAATGGTGCAAGCTCCGTAGCTTCGAGACAAGAAGAAGACGAGGAAGGCCATCGCAAGGGAAAGGCAACCCTCTCATCGGATTCTTGATCGAGCGATCAAGAACGCGGATTTGGAGGCGTACGTTAACATAGGTAACGGATCTCGACCTTCTCCACTCAACCGTTTCTTATGCAATCATGGAGAATGTTGTTTCGGTGGATGATTATCGACTTTGATTCGACCCACCCGGATCTTCTTTTGCTGTTGGTACACCATCTTATTTCATATTAAGACTATCTCGTGATTCCGTTGTGCAAGGATAGAGAGTGTTTCTTTTCATGAACGGATTAATATTGTCATGGATTAACATAAGAAAGTGCCTTACGTTTTGATATTGGAAATTAATTAGTACCATCCTATATTTTTTTTTTGTTTTTGATATCTTGATATGCAATTCTATGTATGTATATACACGTTGATATCATGTTATAATATTGAATATATGAAGTACAATTCATGACGCAGATCCATAACCAATTCTTCCCCTTTTAAAATTTTCTGATATTTCACGCTCTGTAGATTATCGATTTTAGGGGGATTGATAACTCGGTCCCAATCCGAGTTCCCTCCAGATTGCCTCTTGTTATTGGCATATCATCATGTCCTCCTATTAAACTGTTGTATAGATATATTTTTTTTGTTTTTGTGAGAACTCACTTAAGATTTAATTTCATTCTTAGATTTGTTTTGTTTATAGTATCAACTGACATCTTATATCAGGGTGTTTGACGTAATGAATATCAGTGATCATATGAATCTTATATTAGCATTAATATAAAAATGATTTTTCTTAAAATCCCTTGCAGCGGCCAAATTCGCAATGCACAGATCTTTCTTTACAATTAGTAGGATTGTTTTGTTTATGAACATTATTATCTTAATAAGCCTTCTAATTCTTACAGAAATTTAGTTTTCTACCAAAGGTGAGAATAAATTCTCTTCTATATGTCACCATATGCATTTCATATATTAGGATTGTAACCATGTCAAGGATACTGGAATCCTTTGAATATATAGATCAAGCATTATTCCTTAATTGCTTATTATTGTCATATATGCAAACCTTGATCAGCCTCTTATGGGATATTATATTTAGAATGTTAGTAAGTTTTCTTTAATGGGGTTAACGGCAACAGGGTAATGTTTATTCCATGCCGAGGTGGGTGATTATTGATGGTTTTTCCATTTCAAGATTTCAATCTATACAAATAAATTATGTATCTATCATGTTTGCCCCTTACTTATATGATTACAACTATTATCCCTGAGAATGTTTAGACATAGATTGTTATGAGTAGATGGCCTTTAAACAAGCTGATGGTTAAATCATGTATTCTATTTATACGTCCAACCACTTCCAGGATACTGTTGGATTCATCTGAACACGAGATAAGGTACTCAGTGTTTTTGATCAACAAACTGGGTATCGATGAAGTGTTGGGTTTTTATTGACGGAAATAGGTTTAGAAAAAGGAAGGAAGCAAAGTATGCTTTATCAGTAGAGCATGTCTCTGATATGAGGGTTATATTTGTTAAATAGACTTGCTTCTATATCATGTAATCAATATATTTTAGCTGTACAATAAGTACTTCGAGTAAAGTAAAAGTATAAATGTGGGAATGAGAAAACAAATACTACAAGGTGGGTGCATACCCTTGTAGTCCGGCTGAGCCGACAGTGAGTCACCCCCACTCGAGGGGCATCATAGAGTGGGGTGGTGGTAGGTACTCTGGTGGAATTGAGGTGGATGCACGCGTGCACCGTACCGTACGGATCTTTTTTTTTGGCACTTGTTTGGAGCGAGCAAGACTCCTCCGGCAGACTCGATTGACAGGGTTGCGACTCATCGGACATATATGCCCGTCTCGAGTGTCAGAGTACTATCAACTAGACTAGCTGAAGGATCGCGTTTGCGCACAGGTTTTGGGTTGCACTTTAAATGAAGTGTTGCAGGCTTCATTTCTGGTGTAATCTTTCTCCTTTGACAGGCGAGTCCGGGATAAGTAAATGAAAATATGATTATAGATATGTCAAAGAATTGGTTTGATTGCTTACGTATTAAAGGCCTAAAATATAAGTGATTGTATAATGCTAGATGCTTTTAGAATGTTCTCTTCTAAACTTGTTAAGTTACTGCATTTGCATTGCCTACCTATACTCTCTCTTGATTTATAAGTTATTTTATCCTTACTGAGTCAGTTGACTCATGAGTTACATTCTTTGGAAATCCAACAGGAAGTGTAGAGCAGGAGACAGAGGCTCATATCTTTGGTGGTGCATCTGCAGGACGTGGTTAAGGTTGAGGACTAGTTCTTAGTAATTGTTGCTATCTTTCATTTTCAAGTATTTATGATGTAATAAAGAGACTCTGAGGATTTATTGCTATTCCTATGTGGACCTTTGTTATCAATGAAAACTTAGATTTTCTTTCCCATGTTTTTTTTGTATAAATGGTATATCATGCAGGTTGTTTATGACTGTTGTTGGGTAATAATGCGAATGGGTGTTGAGATGCGCTCCCGTCGAGGTGGGGCGTTTCATTTGGTATCAGAGCCCAATTACCCCATCAGTCATATACAACTGTATGGTAGGAGAAATACCATTGTACATTGGATAAGTAGTCTTCTGACTACTGTAAAAAAAAATGATCAAGGTTGACAAATGACATCTTCTCTTGGATCTAATCACAATTTCCTCTTATTTCTACTCATGCAGATCATGCCGCCTCGTAGGGATCAGACTGCGCAGCAATTGGCTGCAATGATGGCGATGCTGCAGGATGTGCAGCAGAGACAGCTTATGCTCGAGGAGCGATTGTCGAGATCTGCATCTGAGGGGGGGTCTGGAATGGGTGGGGGAGACGGTGATCCACCAGCACCGCCGCCACCTCCTCCTCCTCCCCCCTCGCCGCTACCACCGCGACAAGAGGACATATTTTCAAAATATCGCAAGGAGAAGGTTCCGGAGTTTCTGGGCAATACAAGCCCAGATGTGGCAGAGAGGTGGCTGAAGCGTGTGGAATAGGTATTTCGCACCATACATGTACCGGATGAGGAGAAGGTTACCCTTGCCACTTACTCCTTAGCAGGCTATGCTGAGGAATGGTGGAGTTCTATGGAGCCGCAGATTACAACGCCAGTTACTTGGGAGAAATTTACTGAGGCGTTCCGGGAGCATTTCTATCCGGAATACTGGCTAGAGCAACGCCGCGTGGAGTTCACACTACTCGAGCAAGGGAACAAGACTGTGACTGCTTATCTAAACAGGTTCACGGAGTTGCTGAAGTATGCTGCTAGCACTGTGCCGACTGAGGCTGACAAAGCATTCAAGTTCTTTCGAGGTCTCCGAAAGGAAATTCGCGAGAGACTAGTACCCCTTAGATTGGTTACTATGAAGGAAGTGGTTGATGCTGCATCACGAGTGGAGGAGGACTTACGTGAAGGCAGGTCAGTACAAACCAGGCAAGGAGGATCGAGCTATTATGGGAAGACTGCTCGTAGTGATCGTTCGACAGCACGAAGAGGACAACGTATCCACCCCTACCGGCATGGCATGTCTACCAGGTCCGCGCATGGAGGAGCTCCTACCTTGGGGCAAGCACTTTCTGAGCCATCACGACCAGCACATCCTATGGTGAACAGCATAACCGATGCACGTGTTTGCTACCGATGCAACCAAGAGGGGCACATCAGGTCCAACTGTCCGTTGGGAGCTTCACAGATGCGAGGTACTGTACGAGGGGGACGTCCGCAGCACCAGGGACGTGGTTCTACCTCTCGTGGTGGCAGGGGACATCCCAACCAGACTCGAGGCACGACAGGTTCCAGTGGGCCACGAAGAGAAGGACAACTCCATGCCATCACCGATGGGCAAGCACATGCTTCGGGATCAGTAGTACGAGGTATGATTTCAGTAGGCGACTTTACAGCTCATACTCTTTTTGATTCGGGTGCATCTCATTCCTTCGTATCATGGAGTTTTGCGGATACCTTAGGCCGAGAGCCTACTGTAGTTCCAGACCCTTATCTTATTAAGGGACCTGGAGGTCAGGTGTTTGTTGTACATCGGGTGTTTCCCGATTGCCCGGTCTATATTGGAGGTTATATGCTCGAGGCCTACTTGCTGCTTATTCAGATGGAGGATTTTGATGTTATTCTCGGCATGGACTGGCTTGAGAATCACCACGCATGTTTAGATTGTTTCCAAAAACAGATTATTTTCAGGATTCCTGAGCTACAAGAATTCATATTTGATGGAAGCATCTCGTCGAGAGGGGTAACCTGCATATCAGCGTTGCAAGCTCATCGCCTGCTATCTCAAGGGTGTGAAGGATTTATTGCTCACGTCATTGGGAATCAAACTCCCATGGAAGGAATAGAGGATGTTGAAATAGTAAAGAACTTTCCGGATGTATTTCCTGCAGATTTGCCTGGGCTTCCCCCACCTCGTGAGGTGGAGTTTGAGATTTCTATCATTCCAGGAACTCAACCAGTATCCATGACACCATACCGGATGGCACCAGCTGAGCTGAAGGAACTCAAGGTGCAGTTACAAGAACTGCTGGAGAAGGGTTTCATACGCCCTAGTACATCTCCATGGGGAGCGCCTGTCCTTTTTGTTAAGAAGAAGGATGGATCTATGCGCATGTGTATAGATTATCGGCAGTTGAATAAAGTAACGATCAAGAATCGTTACCCTTTGCCGCGCATTGACGATCTCTTTGATCAGCTACAAGGGTCATCCATCTTCTCCAAGATTGATCTGCGGTCTGGTTATCACCAACTACGTATTCGGGATGTGGACATACCAAAGTCTGCCTTCAGAACCAGATATGGTCACTATGAGTTCTTGGTGATGCCCTTTGGCTTAACAAATGCCCCAGCAGCATTCATGGACATGATGAATCGGGTGTTTCAGCCTTTCCTCGACAACTTTGTTGTAGTTTTCATTGACGATGTCCTCATATACTCTCGAGATGAGAAGGAACATCGCACTCACTTACAGACAGTGTTGGAGACCTTACGGAGGCACAAGCTATATGCAAAGTTTAGTAAGTGTGAGTTTTGGCTTCAAGAAGTATCATTTTTAGGCCATGTTATCTCAGGTGCAGGAGTGTCAGTGGATCCGGCAAAAATCGAAGCAGTCCTTAGTTGGGAACGACCGAAGAATGTGTCTGAGATCCGAAGCTTTCTTGGCTTAGCCGGTTATTACAGGAGGTTTGTGAAGGGATTTTCTCAGATTGCCCTTCCCCTCACCCAGCTAACCAAGAAAGAGATGCCATATGCTTGGTCAGAAGAATGTGAGAATAGCTTCCAGACTCTGAAGGAAAGGCTCACTACAGCTCCCATCTTGACAATTCCGTCGGGCCCAGACGGATTCATGGTTTACACCGATGCATCAAAGGAGGGTCTGGGTGCGGTTTTGATGCAACATGGTAAGGTTGTTGCATATGGATCTAGACAGTTGAAGCCCCATGAGAAAAATTACCCAACTCATGATATGGAACTGGCAGCAGTTATCTTTGCTCTTAAAATGTGGAGACATTATCTTTATGGTGTTGCTTTCGAAATCTTCACAGATCACAAGAGTCTCAAGCATCTTTTTGATCAGAAGGAGCTCAATATGAGGCAAAGGAGATGGCTGGAGCTGTTAAAGGATTACGAGTGCACCATCTCTTACCATCCTGGTAAGGCGAACGTGGTTGCTGATGCCCTTAGTCGTAGGCCTCATTCAAGTGAATCTCGTCCCCAGCTTAAAGCATGGGATCTTCTTGCAGCTTTCAGTGATTGGCATCCATTTCAGAGTAGTCGAGAGACTGTCATAGTTCCATCCCCTTCTCGTCCAGAGTTAGTTGAGCGAATCATCCAAGGGCAACAGGAAGACCTGAGTATGCGGAGACTCAAGGAGAAGGCTATCGCAGGAACCTTAGTTGGCTTTTCTTATCAAGATGGTGTGCTACGAAATGGGAATCGATTGTGTGTTCCAGCAGATGTACAATTGAGGGAAGAGATCATGCGTGAGGCACATAGTTCACGTTTGTCGATACATCCTGGTGGTACAAAGATGTATAAGGATTTGAAAAAGAATTTTTGGTGGAAGCAAATGAGAAGGGATGTGGCCAAGTTTGTGGCAAAATGCCTGACGTGTCAGCAAATTAAGGCTGAGCATAAGAGGCCACCTGGACTTTTGCAATCCCTTCCTATTCCTGAGTGGAAGTGGGAGGGTATATCTATGGATTTTGTGACGGGTCTTCCTAAGACCACTAGTAGTCATGATGCCATCTGGGTCGTGGTTGATAGGCTTACTAAGTCAGCACATTTCATACCTGTGAGTATGGCATGCACTCCCTTACAGCTTGCAGTGGTCTTTATTAAGGAGATTGTCAGACTTCATGGGTTGCCTAAGCAGATTGTATCTGATCGTGATCCAAGGTTCACCTCTCACTACTGGAGGGAATTCATGAGTTCTTTAGAAGTACAACTATGCCTCAGTTCTGCTTACCATCCACAGACCGACGGACAATCCGAGAGGACGATTCAGACGCTAGAGGATCTTCTACGAGCATGTGTGCTGGAGTGGAAAGGGTCGTGGAAGGATCATTTGCCGTTAGCAGAGTTTACGTATAATAATAGTTACCATGCCAGCATAGGTATGGCTCCTTTTGAAGCATTGTATGGAAGACGATGCTCTACACCTCTGAGTTGGCAGGAGATTGGACATAACCTTCTACATAAGGTAGAGTATTTGGAGGAGACTGCTAAGGCAATCAAGATAGCTCGGAAGAAATTGCTTACTGCACAGAGTAGACAAAAGAGCTATAGCGATAGACGACGCACTGATCTTAGTTTTGAGGTTGGAGATTTTGTCTTCTTGAGAGTTTCTCCCATGAAGGGAGTTCAGCGGTTCGGAGTGAAGGGAAAATTAGCACCACGGTTTGTCGGACCGTTCGAGATTCTCGACAAGGTTGGTAAAGTTGCATACCGGATTGCTCTTCCTCCTCACCTTGCCGGTGTGCATGATGTTTTTCATATCTCCAACTTGAGAAAATATGTGCATGATCCATCGCATGTGATTAGTTATGATGACCTTCATGTGGATACTGACCTGAGTTATCCGGAGGAACCAGTTCGGATCAT
The DNA here is from genome assembly GCA_037367405.1 of Ottelia alismoides. Lineage (NCBI taxonomy): Eukaryota > Viridiplantae > Streptophyta > Magnoliopsida > Alismatales > Hydrocharitaceae > Ottelia > Ottelia alismoides. The sequence goes on along the minus strand of JAZKJV010001153.1, from coordinate 863,593 downwards.
CGATCGTTCAGTGAAGAAGTTAAGGCACAAGGAGATACCCTTGGTGAAGATCCTTTGGAAACGACACAACTCTGAGGAGGCCACCTGGGAACCTGAGGCGGATATGCGACGGGACTACCCATACCTTTTTGAAGGTAATTTATAAGCTACTTTCATCCTTTTTTTTTAGGTTGTCATCTTTTACTCGATAGGATCCAACCCTTTTAGGTTGTTATATTACACCGTTTACATCCTAAGTCTCGGGGACGAGACTGTTTTTAAGGTTGTTATGATGTAACACCCCGTAATTTTCGGATTATTCTGAAGCTTTAAAACCTATTCAATATTATACTCAAAAGAAGCGTCTCGTCGCAAGCTTTCCAACGAGCCCAAAAACGCGAATTTCCGAGTCCGGATGTGGGAGATATGCCTGTTTTAGTGAAGAGGGGTCAAGGTTTTTGAGGGAATTAAGGGTTACGGGTTTTGGTTAATTAATTTCGAATTAGGGTAGTTTTAGGGCTTTTAAAACCAATGTCTTAATCCCCAACTATATAAAGACCCACACCCTTTATCTCCCCTCATTCCTACTCCTTTTCCAAACCCTAATCTATCCTTTCTTCTTCCCCAAGTCATTCTCTTATCTTGTTCCATCTCCTTCTCTAGAGAGCCAAAAGGATAATGGTGCAAGCTCCGTAGCTTCGAGACAAGAAGAAGACGAGGAAGGCCATCGCAAGGGAAAGGCAACCCTCTCATCGGATTCTTGATCGAGCGATCAAGAACGCGGATTTGGAGGCGTACGTTAACATAGGTAACGGATCTCGACCTTCTCCACTCAACCGTTTCTTATGCAATCATGGAGAATGTTGTTTCGGTGGATGATTATCGACTTTGATTCGACCCACCCGGATCTTCTTTTGCTGTTGGTACACCATCTTATTTCATATTAAGACTATCTCGTGATTCCGTTGTGCAAGGATAGAGAGTGTTTCTTTTCATGAACGGATTAATATTGTCATGGATTAACATAAGAAAGTGCCTTACGTTTTGATATTGGAAATTAATTAGTACCATCCTATATTTTTTTTTTGTTTTTGATATCTTGATATGCAATTCTATGTATGTATATACACGTTGATATCATGTTATAATATTGAATATATGAAGTACAATTCATGACGCAGATCCATAACCAATTCTTCCCCTTTTAAAATTTTCTGATATTTCACGCTCTGTAGATTATCGATTTTAGGGGGATTGATAACTCGGTCCCAATCCGAGTTCCCTCCAGATTGCCTCTTGTTATTGGCATATCATCATGTCCTCCTATTAAACTGTTGTATAGATATATTTTTTTTGTTTTTGTGAGAACTCACTTAAGATTTAATTTCATTCTTAGATTTGTTTTGTTTATAGTATCAACTGACATCTTATATCAGGGTGTTTGACGTAATGAATATCAGTGATCATATGAATCTTATATTAGCATTAATATAAAAATGATTTTTCTTAAAATCCCTTGCAGCGGCCAAATTCGCAATGCACAGATCTTTCTTTACAATTAGTAGGATTGTTTTGTTTATGAACATTATTATCTTAATAAGCCTTCTAATTCTTACAGAAATTTAGTTTTCTACCAAAGGTGAGAATAAATTCTCTTCTATATGTCACCATATGCATTTCATATATTAGGATTGTAACCATGTCAAGGATACTGGAATCCTTTGAATATATAGATCAAGCATTATTCCTTAATTGCTTATTATTGTCATATATGCAAACCTTGATCAGCCTCTTATGGGATATTATATTTAGAATGTTAGTAAGTTTTCTTTAATGGGGTTAACGGCAACAGGGTAATGTTTATTCCATGCCGAGGTGGGTGATTATTGATGGTTTTTCCATTTCAAGATTTCAATCTATACAAATAAATTATGTATCTATCATGTTTGCCCCTTACTTATATGATTACAACTATTATCCCTGAGAATGTTTAGACATAGATTGTTATGAGTAGATGGCCTTTAAACAAGCTGATGGTTAAATCATGTATTCTATTTATACGTCCAACCACTTCCAGGATACTGTTGGATTCATCTGAACACGAGATAAGGTACTCAGTGTTTTTGATCAACAAACTGGGTATCGATGAAGTGTTGGGTTTTTATTGACGGAAATAGGTTTAGAAAAAGGAAGGAAGCAAAGTATGCTTTATCAGTAGAGCATGTCTCTGATATGAGGGTTATATTTGTTAAATAGACTTGCTTCTATATCATGTAATCAATATATTTTAGCTGTACAATAAGTACTTCGAGTAAAGTAAAAGTATAAATGTGGGAATGAGAAAACAAATACTACAAGGTGGGTGCATACCCTTGTAGTCCGGCTGAGCCGACAGTGAGTCACCCCCACTCGAGGGGCATCATAGAGTGGGGTGGTGGTAGGTACTCTGGTGGAATTGAGGTGGATGCACGCGTGCACCGTACCGTACGGATCTTTTTTTTTGGCACTTGTTTGGAGCGAGCAAGACTCCTCCGGCAGACTCGATTGACAGGGTTGCGACTCATCGGACATATATGCCCGTCTCGAGTGTCAGAGTACTATCAACTAGACTAGCTGAAGGATCGCGTTTGCGCACAGGTTTTGGGTTGCACTTTAAATGAAGTGTTGCAGGCTTCATTTCTGGTGTAATCTTTCTCCTTTGACAGGCGAGTCCGGGATAAGTAAATGAAAATATGATTATAGATATGTCAAAGAATTGGTTTGATTGCTTACGTATTAAAGGCCTAAAATATAAGTGATTGTATAATGCTAGATGCTTTTAGAATGTTCTCTTCTAAACTTGTTAAGTTACTGCATTTGCATTGCCTACCTATACTCTCTCTTGATTTATAAGTTATTTTATCCTTACTGAGTCAGTTGACTCATGAGTTACATTCTTTGGAAATCCAACAGGAAGTGTAGAGCAGGAGACAGAGGCTCATATCTTTGGTGGTGCATCTGCAGGACGTGGTTAAGGTTGAGGACTAGTTCTTAGTAATTGTTGCTATCTTTCATTTTCAAGTATTTATGATGTAATAAAGAGACTCTGAGGATTTATTGCTATTCCTATGTGGACCTTTGTTATCAATGAAAACTTAGATTTTCTTTCCCATGTTTTTTTTGTATAAATGGTATATCATGCAGGTTGTTTATGACTGTTGTTGGGTAATAATGCGAATGGGTGTTGAGATGCGCTCCCGTCGAGGTGGGGCGTTTCATTTGGTATCAGAGCCCAATTACCCCATCAGTCATATACAACTGTATGGTAGGAGAAATACCATTGTACATTGGATAAGTAGTCTTCTGACTACTGTAAAAAAAATGATCAAGGTTGACAAATGACATCTTCTCTTGGATCTAATCACAATTTCCTCTTATTTCTACTCATGCAGATCATGCCGCCTCGTAGGGATCAGACTGCGCAGCAATTGGCTGCAATGATGGCGATGCTGCAGGATGTGCAGCAGAGACAGCTTATGCTCGAGGAGCGATTGTCGAGATCTGCATCTGAGGGGGGGTCTGGAATGGGTGGGGGAGACGGTGATCCACCACCACCGCTGCCACCTCCTCCTCCTCCCCCCTCGCCGCTACCACCGCGACAAGAGGACATATTTTCAAAATATCGCAAGGAGAAGGTTCCGGAGTTTCTGGGCAATACAAGCCCAGATGTGGCAGAGAGGTGGCTGAAGCGTGTGGAAAAGGTATTTCGCACCATACATGTACCGGATGAGGAGAAGGTTACCCTTGCCACTTACTCCTTAGCAGGCTATGCTGAGGAATGGTGGAGTTCTATGGAGCCGCAGATTACAACGCCAGTTACTTGGGAGAAATTTACTGAGGCGTTCCGGGAGCATTTCTATCCGGAATACTGGCTAGAGCAGCGCCGCGTGGAGTTCACACTACTCGAGCAAGGGAACAAGACTGTGACTGCTTATCTAAACAGGTTCACGGAGTTGCTGAAGTATGCTGCTAGCACTGTGCCGACTGAGGCTGACAAAGCATTCAAGTTCTTTCGAGGTCTCCGAAAGGAAATTCGCGAGAGACTAGTACCCCTTAGATTGGTTACTATGAAGGAAGTGGTTGATGCTGCATCACGAGTGGAGGAGGACTTACGTGAAGGCAGGTCAGTACAAACCAGGCAAGGAGGATCGAGCTATTATGGGAAGACTGCTCGTAGTGATCGTTCGACAGCACGAAGAGGACAACGTATCCACCCCTACCGGCATGGCATGTCTACCAGGTCCGCGCATGGAGGAGCTCCTACCTTGGGGCAAGCACTTTCTGAGCCATCACGACCAGCACATCCTATGGTGAACAGCATAACCGATGCACGTGTTTGCTACCGATGCAACCAAGAGGGGCACATCAGGTCCAACTGTCCGTTGGGAGCTTCACAGATGCGAGGTACTGTACGAGGGGGACGTCCGCAGCACCAGGGACGTGGTTCTACCTCTCGTGGTGGCAGGGGACATCCCAACCAGACTCGAGGCACGACAGGTTCCAGTGGGCCACGAAGAGAAGGACAACTCCATGCCATCACCGATGGGCAAGCACATGCTTCGGGATCAGTAGTACGAGGTATGATTTCAGTAGGCGACTTTACAGCTCATACTCTTTTTGATTCGGGTGCATCTCATTCCTTCGTATCATGGAGTTTTGCGGATACCTTAGGCCGAGAGCCTACTGTAGTTCCAGACCCTTATCTTATTAAGGGACCTGGAGGTCAGGTGTTTGTTGTACATCGGGTGTTTCCCGATTGCCCGGTCTATATTGGAGGTTATATGCTCGAGGCCTACTTGCTGCTTATTCAGATGGAGGATTTTGATGTTATTCTCGGCATGGACTGGCTTGAGAATCACCACGCATGTTTAGATTGTTTCCAAAAACAGATTATTTTCAGGATTCCTGAGCTACAAGAATTCATATTTGATGGAAGCATCTCGTCGAGAGGGGTAACCTGCATATCAGCGTTGCAAGCTCATCGCCTGCTATCTCAAGGGTGTGAAGGATTTATTGCTCACGTCATTGGGAATCAAACTCCCATGGAAGGAATAGAGGATGTTGAAATAGTAAAGAACTTTCCGGATGTATTTCCTGCAGATTTGCCTGGGCTTCCCCCACCTCGTGAGGTGGAGTTTGAGATTTCTATCATTCCAGGAACTCAACCAGTATCCATGACACCATACCGGATGGCACCAGCTGAGCTGAAGGAACTCAAGGTGCAGTTACAAGAACTGCTGGAGAAGGGTTTCATACGCCCTAGTACATCTCCATGGGGAGCGCCTGTCCTTTTTGTTAAGAAGAAGGATGGATCTATGCGCATGTGTATAGATTATCGGCAGTTGAATAAAGTAACGATCAAGAATCGTTACCCTTTGCCGCGCATTGACGATCTCTTTGATCAGCTACAAGGGTCATCCATCTTCTCCAAGATTGATCTGCGGTCTGGTTATCACCAACTACGTATTCGGGATGTGGACATACCAAAGTCTGCCTTCAGAACCAGATATGGTCACTATGAGTTCTTGGTGATGCCCTTTGGCTTAACAAATGCCCCAGCAGCATTCATGGACATGATGAATCGGGTGTTTCAGCCTTTCCTCGACAACTTTGTTGTAGTTTTCATTGACGATGTCCTCATATACTCTCGAGATGAGAAGGAACATCGCACTCACTTACAGACAGTGTTGGAGACCTTACGGAGGCACAAGCTATATGCAAAGTTTAGTAAGTGTGAGTTTTGGCTTCAAGAAGTATCATTTTTAGGCCATGTTATCTCAGGTGCAGGAGTGTCAGTGGATCCGGCAAAAATCGAAGCAGTCCTTAGTTGGGAACGACCGAAGAATGTGTCTGAGATCCGAAGCTTTCTTGGCTTAGCCGGTTATTACAGGAGGTTTGTGAAGGGATTTTCTCAGATTGCCCTTCCCCTCACCCAGCTAACCAAGAAAGAGATGCCATATGCTTGGTCAGAAGAATGTGAGAATAGCTTCCAGACTCTGAAGGAAAGGCTCACTACAGCTCCCATCTTGACAATTCCGTCGGGCCCAGACGGATTCACGGTTTACACCGATGCATCAAAGGAGGGTCTGGGTGCGGTTTTGATGCAACATGGTAAGGTTGTTGCATATGGATCTAGACAGTTGAAGCCCCATGAGAAAAATTACCCAACTCATGATATGGAACTGGCAGCAGTTATCTTTGCTCTTAAAATGTGGAGACATTATCTTTATGGTGTTGCTTTCGAAATCTTCACAGATCACAAGAGTCTCAAGCATCTTTTTGATTAGAAGGAGCTCAATATGAGGCAAAGGAGATGGCTGGAGCTGTTAAAGGATTACGAGTGCACCATCTCTTACCATCCTGGTAAGGCGAACGTGGTTGCTGATGCCCTTAGTCGTAGGCCTCATTCAAGTGAATCTCGTCCCCAGCTTAAAGCATGGGATCTTCTTGCAGCTTTCAGTGATTGGCATCCATTTCAGAGTAGTCGAGAGACTGTCATAGTTCCATCCCCTTCTCGTCCAGAGTTAGTTGAGCGAATCATCCAAGGGCAACAGGAAGACCTGAGTATGCGGAGACTCAAGGAGAAGGCTATCGCAGGAACCTTAGTTGGCTTTTCTTATCAAGATGGTGTGCTACGAAATGGGAATCGATTGTGTGTTCCAGCAGATGTACAATTGAGGGAAGAGATCATGCGTGAGGCACATAGTTCACGTTTGTCGATACATCCTGGTGGTACAAAGATGTATAAGGATTTGAAAAAGAATTTTTGGTGGAAGCAAATGAGAAGGGATGTGGCCAAGTTTGTGGCAAAATGCCTGACGTGTCAGCAAATTAAGGCTGAGCATAAGAGGCCACCTGGACTTTTGCAATCCCTTCCTATTCCTGAGTGGAAGTGGGAGGGTATATCTATGGATTTTGTGACGGGTCTTCCTAAGACCACTAGTAGTCATGATGCCATCTGGGTCGTGGTTGATAGGCTTACTAAGTCAGCACATTTCATACCTGTGAGTATGGCATGCACTCCCTTACAGCTTGCAGTGGTCTTTATTAAGGAGATTGTCAGACTTCATGGGCTGCCTAAGCAGATTGTATCTGATCGTGATCCAAGGTTCACCTCTCACTACTGGAGGGAATTCATGAGTTCTTTAGAAGTACAACTATGCCTCAGTTCTGCTTACCATCCACAGACCGACGGACAATCCGAGAGGACGATTCAGACGCTAGAGGATCTTCTATGAGCATGTGTGCTGGAGTGGAAAGGGTCGTGGAAGGATCATTTGCCGTTAGCAGAGTTTACGTATAATAATAGTTACCATGCCAGCATAGGTATGGCTCCTTTTGAAGCATTGTATGGAAGACGATGCTCTACACCTCTGAGTTGGCAGGAGATTGGACATAACCTTCTACATAAGGTAGAGTATTTGGAGGAGACTGCTAAGGCAATCAAGATAGCTCGGAAGAAATTGCTTACTGCACAGAGTAGACAAAAGAGCTATAGCGATAGACGACGCACTGATCTTAGTTTTGAGGTTGGAGATTTTGTCTTCTTGAGAGTTTCTCCCATGAAGGGAGTTCAGCGGTTCGGAGTGAAGGGAAAATTAGCACCACGGTTTGTCGGACCGTTCGAGATTCTCGACAAGGTTGGTAAAGTTGCATACCGGATTGCTCTTCCTCCTCACCTTGCCGGTGTGCATGATGTTTTTCATATCTCCAACTTGAGAAAATATGTGCATGATCCATCGCATGTGATTAGTTATGATGACCTTCATGTGGATACTGACCTGAGTTATCCGGAGGAACCAGTTCGGATCATCGATCGTTCAGTGAAGAAGTTAAGGCACAAGGAGATACCCTTGGTGAAGATCCTTTGGAAACGACACAACTCTGAGGAGGCCACCTGGGAACCTGAGGCGGATATGCGACGGGACTACCCATACCTTTTTGAAGGTAATTTATAAGCTACTTTCATCCTTTTTTTTTAGGTTGTTATCTTTTACTCGATAGGATCCAACCTTTTTAGGTTGTTATATTACACCGTTTACATCCTAAGTCTCGGGGACGAGACTGTTTTTAAGGTTGTTATGATGTAACACCCCGTAATTTTCGGATTATTCTGAAGCTTTAAAACCTATTCAATATTATACTCAAAAGAAGCGTCTCGTCGCAAGCTTTCCAACGAGCCCAAAAACGCGAATTTCCGAGTCCGGATGTGGGAGATATGCCTGTTTTAGTGAAGAGGGGTCAAGGTTTTTGAGGGAATTAAGGGTTACGGGTTTTGGTTAATTAATTTCGAATTAGGGTAGTTTTAGGGCTTTTAAAACCAATGTCTTAATCCCCAACTATATAAAGACCCACACCCTTTATCTCCCCTCATTCCTACTCCTTTTCCAAACCCTAATCTATCCTTTCTTCTTCCCCAAGTCATTCTCTTATCTTGTTCCATCTCCTTCTCTAGAGAGCCAAAAGGATAATGGTGCAAGCTCCGTAGCTTCGAGACAAGAAGAAGACGAGGAAGGCCATCGCAAGGGAAAGGCAACCCTCTCATCGGATTCTTGATCGAGCGATCAAGAACGCGGATTTGGAGGCGTACGTTAACATAGGTAACGGATCTCGACCTTCTCCACTCAACCGTTTCTTATGCAATCATGGAGAATGTTGTTTCGGTGGATGATTATCGACTTTGATTCGACCCACCCGGATCTTCTTTTGCTGTTGGTACACCATCTTATTTCATATTAAGACTATCTCGTGATTCCGTTGTGCAAGGATAGAGAGTGTTTCTTTTCATGAACGGATTAATATTGTCATGGATTAACATAAGAAAGTGCCTTACGTTTTGATATTGGAAATTAATTAGTACCATCCTATATTTTTTTTTTGTTTTTGATATCTTGATATGCAATTCTATGTATGTATATACACGTTGATATCATGTTATAATATTGAATATATGAAGTACAATTCATGACGCAGATCCATAACCAATTCTTCCCCTTTTAAAATTTTCTGATATTTCACGCTCTGTAGATTATCGATTTTAGGGGGATTGATAACTCGGTCCCAATCCGAGTTCCCTCCAGATTGCCTCTTGTTATTGGCATATCATCATGTCCTCCTATTAAACTGTTGTATAGATATTTTTTTTGTTTTTGTGAGAACTCACTTAAGATTTAATTTCATTCTTAGATTTGTTTTGTTTATAGTATCAACTGACATCTTATATCAGGGTGTTTGACGTAATGAATATCAGTGATCATATGAATCTTATATTAGCATTAATATAAAAATGATTTTTCTTAAAATCCCTTGCAGCGGCCAAATTCGCAATGCACAGATCTTTCTTTACAATTAGTAGGATTGTTTTGTTTATGAACATTATTATCTTAATAAGCCTTCTAATTCTTACAGAAATTTAGTTTTCTACCAAAGGTGAGAATAAATTCTCTTCTATATGTCACCATATGCATTTCATATATTAGGATTGTAACCATGTCAAGGATACTGGAATCCTTTGAATATATAGATCAAGCATTATTCCTTAATTGCTTATTATTGTCATATATGCAAACCTTGATCAGCCTCTTATGGGATATTATATTTAGAATGTTAGTAAGTTTTCTTTAATGGGGTTAACGGCAACAGGGTAATGTTTATTCCATGTCGAGGTGGGTGATTATTGATGGTTTTTCCATTTCAAGATTTCAATCTATACAAATAAATTATGTATCTATCATGTTTGCCCCTTACTTATATGATTACAACTATTATCCCTGAGAATGTTTAGACATAGATTGTTATGAGTAGATGGCCTTTAAACAAGCTGATGGTTAAATCATGTATTCTATTTATACGTCCAACCACTTCCAGGATACTGTTGGATTCATCTGAACACGAGATAAGGTACTCAGTGTTTTTGATCAACAAACTGGGTATCGATGAAGTGTTGGGTTTTTATTGACGGAAATAGGTTTAGAAAAAGGAAGGAAGCAAAGTATGCTTTATCAGTAGAGCATGTCTCTGATATGAGGGTTATATTTGTTAAATAGACTTGCTTCTATATCATGTAATCAATATATTTTAGCTGTACAATAAGTACTTCGAGTAAAGTAAAAGTATAAATGTGGGAATGAGAAAACAAATACTACAAGGTGGGTGCATACCCTTGTAGTCCGGCTGAGCCGACAGTGAGTCACCCCCACTCGAGGGGCATCATAGAGTGGGGTGGTGGTAGGTACTCTGGTGGAATTGAGGTGGATGCACGCGTGCACCGTACCGTACGGATCTTTTTTTTGGCACTTGTTTGGAGCGAGCAAGACTCCTCCGGCAGACTCGATTGACAGGGTTGCGACTCATCGGACATATATGCCCGTCTCGAGTGTCAGAGTACTATCAACTAGACTAGCTGAAGGATCGCGTTTGCGCACAGGTTTTGGGTTGCACTTTAAATGAAGTGTTGCAGGCTTCATTTCTGGTGTAATCTTTCTCCTTTGACAGGCGAGTCCGGGATAAGTAAATGAAAATATGATTATAGATATGTCAAAGAATTGGTTTGATTGCTTACGTATTAAAGGCCTAAAATATAAGTGATTGTATAATGCTAGATGCTTTTAGAATGTTCTCTTCTAAACTTGTTAAGTTACTGCATTTGCATTGCCTACCTATACTCTCTCTTGATTTATAAGTTATTTTATCCTTACTGAGTCAGTTGACTCATGAGTTACATTCTTTGGAAATCCAACAGGAAGTGTAGAGCAGGAGACAGAGGCTCATATCTTTGGTGGTGCATCTGCAGGACGTGGTTAAGGTTGAGGACTAGTTCTTAGTAATTGTTGCTATCTTTCATTTTCAAGTATTTATGATGTAATAAAGAGACTCTGAGGATTTATTGCTATTCCTATGTGGACCTTTGTTATCAATGAAAACTTAGATTTTCTTTCCCATGTTTTTTTTTGTATAAATGGTATATCATGCAGGTTGTTTATGACTGTTGTTGGGTAATAATGCGAATGGGTGTTGAGATGCGCTCCCGTCGAGGTGGGGCGTTTCAAAAACGATGTTCTGACACACAACAGAGGGGGTCAGATAGTTGACCAGAGGTCAACTGTCCGAGCCACCTGGTTGGTCCATGTGGACAAACCAGGAAAAACCTCCTAGAAAAGAATTAAAAAATCGATTAAAAATAATAGTTGATTTTAATAATTTTAGGTTATAAAATAAAAATGTTTATTATTTTCTGAATTATTTTATTATGATTTTTATTTATTTTTTAGATGTTATTATTTACAAGTTACCTTTTAAGGCTATATATAGGTATCTTTATCTATATATTTTAATGTCTTATTTTTATTTTGTATTTTTAATTTTATTAATTTGGTTTATTATTTTTTTATTTATAACTTAATTTTATTCACTTAAAGTATATTTTTATTTGATTTTTCTGATGTATTATATATAATTAAACAAATAGATGTATAGTCTATATAGGTATATTTATAGGTATTATACAATGTATTGTATACAAGTATTTTATTATTATGTTTTATTTAGTGTTTTATTCCTATTTTAATATGTAAATATATTATAAATAATATTTACAAAATTATAAAAATATAAACTTACAAAAATAATGAATAATAAATAAAATGAATATTTTAATCAGGTAAAGTATACAATAGGGGTCCAAAACCTAACTTTCAAGCCGTAGCTCCAAAAAATATGAAACCGCCTTCATTTAAATAGCATATTAAAATTTATATACAAATAAAGGTGATTTTGATAAATTTTGAGCTTTATTTGAGAGATATGGGTCTGGGAAGTTGAGGTTTTGGAAAATTATTCAGATCATAACTTTTCATCTGTATATTATTTTTGTGTGAAATCAATTTTGTATTTTTCTATATTTAATTATCTACAACTTTTATGTACAAAGTTTCTTTATTTAAAGTATAAACAGTGGAACTAAAAATAGGTCCCAAAAATGAAGAATAAATTAATAAAATAAATAGGGATTTTTATTGTATTTTGGCTCTTATCTCCCCCCTACTTTATTCTTTGTCGACCTAGTCATCGAGATGCCTTGGTCTCGGGGTTTTGGGTCATAAAATATTTTCAATATTTTATTCTTTTTATTTTTTCTTTATTCTATATTTTTTGCATAAAAACAGTGTTTTATACAATATTTACACACAAATGCATGAATGATAATGCAAGAATTAAGGGTATTTACACCCATTTACTAGGGTTTTAAGGCCAAAATTATAGAATAAAGATGATGAAACGGAGATTCATTACTCGCCCAGGGCAAGCAAGGATGTGCATGCCAATCACATCTTCTTTGTAGTGGAAGGATTTCATTTCATAGCGTATTAATCTATAGGCGTACTCAAAGACAATATGAATCATATTTTGTTTTGTTGACCGGTAGCTCCTGAATCGACTGAAACATGAAGTTAATAACATGAAGAACATAAAAGAAATCAAGAATGCGAAGTACTAAAATTATCTTGAAATTTTAGCAAGGGTTCCCTACGTAAAATTGATATTTAAATAAAGTTTTACAAAGTTTCGTCATATAGAAGTTATACTTGATAGAGTAGGTTGGACCAAGTATCAACAAATAAAAGTAAGAGAGACTCGAAAAGAAGTATATCTAGAAAATACTTTGCTTCATAATATTATGGTGGATAATGTAACCAAATCTTTTATCGCAGGTCTATGAAACAATGCATGGGACTCCTTGGGGAAGTGTTATCAGCAGTACATAGTGTTATACATGCCCCCAACATGAGATCTCTACTGCCTAGTCCCCAAACTTATGAAAGACTTTCGCTAATTATCTTATAATAAGAATATTGTATTAGCATACAATGAAGAACATGTATGCTCACATCATGGGATGGAGAATCACGTGAACTAACATATGATCATTGATGGCCTAGCCATGTATGCCTTTTTTTATTTCCGCATCGCTTATGATACCATTACAATTATTATCATATAATGAAATTTGATGTGCATCACATCATGAATTAATAAAATATGTGATGGAACACACGTACACTGATGACCTAGCCACTGTGTCCAAGTAGGACTTTACGCATATTTCTTCATCTCATGCTAAATATTATTATAATTAAACAATTAAACTTATATTGAAGAATGAATCAAGTTAGACCTATTGACCTTTTTGAAATATATGGAACGATCCTTAAGCGCATCACAGAAGCATGACGATCGAATCGTATGCGATTGGGAGCGACTAGTTGTACTAGTAGCTCGGGTAACAGAATTTCAAAAAATTGAAACGATGAAATAACATGATCCGAGATTTCTCGGATCGTTTTATCTAAATCACAAACAATTATTAGGTTTACCTCTTGAAATGCGGTTGCGATCAAGTCTCTAGAAGAGACCTCTTGTCTTAAGTCCGATCCAACGGAGGAGACGCTTGCGAGCGAGTTGATGATACATGCGCTCCTCGCAATCCATGTTGATAATCCAAGCGGCAAATCTCTTGATCTCGTCTCACGAGATCCGACATCTTCTTAACGAGCGAGGTGCATCGAAGGAGACGGAGATCCATGAGAAAATAATCCAACAGCATAACGAAGATATTGTGGCGATGGTGACTCTCTCTAGTGCTCCATGGTGGACAGCCACAATGAGAGAGAGAGAGAGAGAGATTTGGCATGTCAAGAGAGAGGGAGAGAGTTTTTATTCCTCTTGGAATTATGTGTACCATCAAAGATATGGGATGCCCTTCCTTTTATACTAGTTGGATGCACACGGATCTCAATCCATGTGCTCCCTTAATCTACGATGTAGATTAAAAATCTATTAATCAATTGTCATTATTTTGTTGCTCCAACAATGCAACAACAATTAGTTTAAAATAAATTAACTATATACTTTTCAAGATAATAATTAATTCATTTTAAAATAAATCAATATACATAGATAATGTAAAGATCAAGTCTTTTTACTATAAATAGGGTGTCCATCCCCATCTTGAACAAGTCAAGGTGGATGGACACCATAAAGGGATTAAGTCTTCCTTTATCTACATATATAAATTAATTAATATGCAATAACAATTATTGCATTTATCTTCACAAAAATAATTCCAAATTAAATTTGTGAAAACTTCAATCATACCATTAACAAATATGAATCATATTCATATATCAAACATAATATGAAAATTAGATTTACAATTAATTGTTTATTGTGAATCACATTCACAACAACGTATAATTTGTAAATTATATTTACAATTAAAGCTCTCCATCATATTATAAATCATATTTATAATATCCATGATTATTGTGGATAGTGATATCCACAGTAATCATATCCATGATAATTAAATCATATTTAATTATCTAAGATCTCAAATCTCATTTGCCCAAATAACATGAATCACATTCACATTATTCATATCTTTTTTAGTTAAGTCATATTTAATCATCTTAGATAACTCTCCTTATATGGACAAATAATATGAATCAAATTCATATTATTCATGATAATTAAATCACATTTAATTATCCATTTCAAAAAGCTCGGACACATTAATGAAATTATTCTTGAACTCTTTCAAGAACAATGCGCTTTCTCCGCGGATACTTGGAGATAAGGAAAGGGTGATTGTATTGTTCCACGTATAATGACTTGGATATTGAGATCACCTCTCAAATCCAGATGTTGTGGACCTCTCATAGATGCTTGATTAAATCAATACCGCAAATCTAATCTTCTCATTGTATGTGAATCACATTCAAATCAAGGTCTAACATTTGGACTAAGATTAGATTACTTCTCTATGAGAGGAGTCATTAAAATCCAGACATGTTTGATCACTCCCTCGGAATGGGGCGACGTGGTTATACAATCATTTATGATCACATCACCTTCAGGTATTACTAATACATGTACATCCTGCATACTAGAAGACCTAGAATAAATCTGAAGTTTTAGATCTCTATTAGACTGTCTCCTTCAGGGTTTTATCATTAAGTTTCTCATTTGACTATTGGAGTGGGTATAGATCATATACTTTCCAAAAGCATATATCATACCCAGATGTTGATCATATACTTTCCAAAAGCATATATCAAACCTACAAATCCAGTCAAGCTTCCAAAGCGAGACGGTTGTGCACGAAATTTGATCTTTCCTAATATCTCATGAGTGAGTTCATGTCTTCCCGTTTAGTAAATGAACCTGTATGATCCCTTTGAGAGATCGCATTACTCTTATGCCCTTGTATGCACACCAGCATGCTGGTGTATAGACCTTGATTAGGTCATCAACCTATTGGTCTGCCAAATGTACATACTAAGATATATAGTGACACATTTGTCTCATGTTAGAGGATGTGTACCTATATCGTGACAACATACGATATAGGTCTTTGGTTATCTCGATCTCGTTAAGTCAACTCTTTGACCTAACTTATCTAACACCTCTGAATCTCTATTTCTATGTAGAGGACCTGCATCAAGAGGTCAGTTAGATATCATCCTTTAATGAAAGGATTACCATCTCCTTCTCAGGCTGGAGATCATCTCTTAATAATCATTTGATGGTACTTGATGTGGACTCAATCTAACTCTTTATATATTCATCCAAGCACCAGCCTCTACGATTCAATAATTGAAATAACAGTTGTATGATCATTAAGATGGCCATGGTACATAACATAACCCTAATTGTATTAAGGGACCTATTATGCAAATTAATTATTCTTCATTTCAGATCATGGATTGATATTTGCAATATCATTTATTGCATAATGGATCGGCGTGGACTCGCATGTCCAACGATCTCCCACTATCCCAAAAATACATTAATGGACTAATCTTAAAACCCACACTCATGTGATAATCACAGGCTGTCTAGAAAAATAGCTTGGTAAGCTAATCAGCCATTCTGTTCCCAAGAGACTACTCGAAGTCCTTTTACGGCACTTGCATATCTCCTAGTAACAGTGCTCGCATCCAATGCGAATGTTGCATCTTATGCAACCAATACTCAATATTGTCAGGTATAGTGTCCTTGACACTACATCTCAATAATTATTATAATCAGTATTTCCCTTATCCTTATCATAATAACCTTATTCATGGAATCTCTATCTCCTAAGGTATCCGCAGTTAAGACCTTTTAGATCTCTATCTACAAAGTCTTAATTTCTTGAATATAAGACTTTGAGATCACTATCTCTAAGTCTTATCATTTTTGAAGATATTGTTATTACTCAATTGATGACCACGGGTTCACGATCGACTAAAGTGGAATAGATAAACAAAGTGTCGTTGTCCTCAATCTTGACGTCCAAGGGACTAAGCAAGGAGTAAGCAGCGCAGACATGAAAGTAGGTCCAAGCTGGCCGCTGCTTATCGCGGAACGTGGTAACTAACTTAAGAGAGGTACCAAAGCCTGAGGGGACAAAGTCAGAATGAGGGCACAAAGTATCAATCAAACTGGTCACAAGAAAATTAGTTAAATTAATCGAATGTAAGCGGTCTTGCTATTTTATTAACCTGGTACAGCGACCAGGGTCGAACACAAGGAGCGCGATTTAAAAACTAAGTAGTCAGATATAAGAAAACAAAATATTTTATGTGATTTTCAATTTTTCGAATTTTTTATTTTCAAATAGAGGCGATAGGCACAACAAATGAAAGGCACAAATAACTTTATTTTTGTATTTTTTTCAAATTGTCAAAAATGCTCAGAAAATTATAATAAAAATATTTTGGATTTTATAGGTTTTATATTATTTTTGGTAATTTTAGGGGATTTTTAGACGTTTTTGTGAATTTCTAAAAATCAAACAGCGATAAAAATACTAAACAGTGCATGGCCAGGAGCAGTTTGCTAGTTAAAAATACTTAAAATGCCTAAAACCCCTGGATAGTATTTTTATGAGAAACTATAAGTAAAAATATAAAAACAGAAACTAAAAACACTATTTTTGGATTTTTCATTTTATATATTTTTTATAAGTTTTAAGGTGTTTTGAAATATTTAGGGTTTTTATAAGGAATTTTCAAATAAAAATGGTACTGGAGATCAAACACAACAAAATACACCTACAGAATTTTTTGTAGAATTTTTAAAAGACTTCTAAAATTTTTATATTTTTTATAACACAAACAAGACACTTTTTATGAGTTTTTGCATTTCCATAATTATAAAATAAAATCAATTAGGAAACCAAAATTACCACGTAAATAACAAGCAAGCATGAGCTAACAAGTATTTTTGTAGTATTTTTAGGACCAATTTGTTAATTATTTCATCCAATAAAAGACAAGAAGTTAAAAACAGTTTATAAGGATCCACATGTAAATAGGTTAAGTTTCAGGATCAAAGCATAACATGCTCTAAAAGTTCAAGGGTTGAGGATGCAATTTATCCCGAGAAAACGTGTGACGTACCCGTAGCTGTGCTTTAGAGACTTAAATGTAATTCATCAGAACATTCCTTAATTTCATTAACTCGTTCAAAACTCAGAGAGATGTTTACAAGATACACGAAATAGCACGTGAAACAGCACGTGAGTTCAGCTTTACTAGACTAAAATGCAAA
Source organism: Ottelia alismoides (assembly GCA_037367405.1). Lineage (NCBI taxonomy): Eukaryota > Viridiplantae > Streptophyta > Magnoliopsida > Alismatales > Hydrocharitaceae > Ottelia > Ottelia alismoides. The sequence continues at coordinate 845,980 of JAZKJV010001153.1, read as the reverse complement.
TAAAGTAAACAAGAGGGTCTGACTGCAAAATATCCAAAATGATTTACACAGCCACATAGACTTATTTTACTAAACCATAAAGATCAAAAAGTCAGGGCTAAAGTTGCAAGTTTTTTTTTGAAAGAAGCTAAAGTTGCAAGTTACCTCTTCATCGCGCGCCAACCGACGGTGCGTAAAGAATCACTTAACTTGATCGACGGCTAAGATCTCCCAATGATGCTTCATGCTTGGATGGTCTCGATTTCATCCTCATATGGATTTGGCGCTCACTACTGCTCCTCATCCAACAATGGTTGTGTCTCCCTCATGTTTGTTCTTCATTGTATGGCGGAGAGGATGTCTTCAAGAAGAGTCGATGAACTCGCTACAGGCGAGCTCGGATCACATGCAGCTCCCTCCTCCGGCATCGTATCGACCCTCAGATGGGCTCAACAAGTCCGTAAGATGCCTCCACGTGTCAGGGAATCTTTAGTCAAGCATGTGACCCAGCCAGGTGGGGCTTGGAGGTGATTGTTGCTCCGCGGAACCTGGGAGTGCTCCTTGATTGATTTAGCCTCCAGGTAAGGCTCTTTGATGCTCAGTCCTGCAAAAGGAGGCGAAAGCTCAGAGTGGAAAAGACCTTTGGCCAAGGGTTATGTCATTGAACTAACGAAAACAGAGGAAGGGGTAGGTGGATGGTTCAGGTCCAGTGGCTAATGGCTGAGTCGAGCTAAATTTCATTCCAACCAAGTGGTTGGACCGATGAACAGATTGTAGAGCCTGATGGATAAGCGGAGCATGAGTCAGGTGCAGCGTGTGTTAATTGGAGCAAAGTGGCAGGATATGGAACAGAGTGGGGATGTGGTGAATATGATCAAGGTTGATGCAAAACTTAAGATGGGAAGATTGAACTGAATGCGGGAAATCGAAGCTCAAGATGTTACCTATGGATTTATGATGTCCCCTAGGTTGGATAATGAGGTTCTCCGAGGTGATTGCCTCAATGGATGGCGCCGCCAGAGGCTGGGGCTCCTTGCGGTAGAGCTTGACAAGGTTGTCGTCAGACCTAGGGCACTCAACTCCAAATGTGATTTGCAGCCTTCCTCTCTTGCATGTCACTCTGGAAAAGGAGGGCCGGGTGCAACGGAAGTGGTGGGGTATCCGGAGATGGTAGGAAAGGACAGGGTGTGTGGATTTTTATAGGTAGCCTAGGTCCGAGAAAGATCGAGTGGGAGCATACGAACCAAGCTACGGATCCCTAAAATTCATGTCGGGCGTGGATCAGGGATCCACCTCCTTCAAACGAAGCGAAGGAACGAGGGCCTAATCGATGGAGTCAAGTTGGTATAATAGGGAAAAAATGAAGCGAAACCCATCTTGGTGAAAAAGGAAGGAGGGGGACCTGTTGACCCCGATCAACGAAACCAAGGTGGACCAATCAGAAGCGGTCGAGGAAACAGACAGAATAGGCTAGAAGATAAAATAGTGAGATAAAAAATAATTACAAATAAATAATAAATGGTTCAAAATAAAAAATGAATAAAATAAAAATTGTTTATTATTTTGTAAACTATTTTTCTGTGATTTTTAATAATTTTATAAATTAATTTATTATGGTATATATACTATATAGTATTAAGTACAAGTATAATATACATATATGTTATATACATGTAACTTTATTTCATTATTTTTACAAAAAATACTTCTATTTTGTATTTTATTTATTTTCACAATACTTTTAGGAGTATAAAATAGTTTTTAATTTTATTTTTATAATTTATATAAGGGTAGTAAATAAATAGGTAGTGTATCGACACATGTGTCTTTGGTACAATGAATTCTTGGATTTTAATTTAATTTTATTTTGTATATTCTTGATTTTTATTTTGTTTTTATATTACTACTAGGACTTTATACAAGTGTTATAAAATAATAAGATATTTACATTTTGTTAAAATAAATATAAATAATTATTTGTACAAGTGTAGGTTGTATGTACAATGCACAATGTACCCTATTTTTCTCTACTTGTTTTCTTATCGATCAGCTCAAGTATTGACCTTCTCTTGGTGTTTGGGTCACTTTGTATTTATTCTAAATACATCCTTCTTTTTCTTTTCTCTTTATTCTTTTATTTTTTGGAAAATAGGTGTTAATTATGGGCTATTAACAATGACATGAACAATGTTGATTTATTGTATTTACAGGTAATTATAGATGGTTTTGCTAAAAGATAAAGCTAAAATAAAATAATAAAGAATGAGAATCAAAGATTCAGCATCCCTCTATACTTTGCCTTTTCTAGTCCCTTAGCAAAAACATATTTGAAAAATAAGTGAAAAAAGAAGAAAAGAAAAGAAAAAGAACCGAAGTTGATTATTAAACTTATCTTCATTAAATTGGAGTATGGAGCTCAATCAGACCTCTAGATTATTAGTTTGGCATATCCTTATTGGGAAATAGGTTTAAGATCCAATCACCTACAAGTTCCACAGTTCTATGATCAAGACTCCTTAATAACCAGGTCAGAACAAGTCTACATACACGAACTCTAATGACTATGAATCTTTCCTTGTACTGTGTAAGTGATATGTAGCTCCCCACCTCAGAAATGGCAAAGAAACAGCCTCTCTCGATAAGGTAGCTCTAATCCCCCAGTCTAACAACTCTTTCCTCGAGGAGCGGGGTATTCCCTTCTATGTTCAAGTACAACCAGCTCAAGAAGGGGGGGGAGAAGAGAATGGACCGTGACCAGTGTAGCCATGTATCCCTTGGAGCTTAACCAGTGTAGTTAAGTCTCCAGCTGCAAGCTTCCATGAGATGAGACGGTGGAATACATAAGCATTGCTCATTCTCTATATACACTCCTACAAGCATTTTATTTTCAATCAGGCATGTCCTCTTTTTTGGAACTTTCAAATTTTGCATCATTTTTTTGTATATGTACAATATATTTACATGATGCAGCATATACATAAGGAGTTTTTCTTCTTGAGTCAGTAGACTATCTCTCTTTTGAAGCATTATTGTAACCCACAGACTCTTGTCTTTAGACCTCAATACTACTAGACCAGGTAGAGGCACACATCCCTCCCTAGAGGAAGATGAAAGGTTCCGGCTAGCAGTACTACCCTTGTATGCTACCCCAAGTCAAAGGATTCTGCCTCCTCACCTCCTCATTTGTGTTGAGCTACACGTAAGGTGTGTGTCCAAGTCAAACCATTGTCTTTGAGAGTCATGTGTGCATTGTTAAGTTCTCTACTTAGGCTCATCAAGATGACATGTGAACGTAGCCTAGTGGACTCAAAGAATTCAGTCGTTAAGGACCTGAAAAGTCTTAACCCCAAATCCTATAAGGTTCGTCTGAAGTTAAGTGGATTAAGGTCTTATCCAGGCTCCATTTTTCAATTTAATTCCAGACTAGTTTAAATGTCAACCAAGATTCAAATATAAACTAAACTCTTTTATGGAAAAAATTTCAAAATATGTAAATTTTTATGGAAATGTTTGAATGCAGGAAAGAAGGGAAAGGTTTTGCAAAATATTTTTACAAGTATTTACAAACAAACTTTTGCAAGCATTTATTTTCAAATATTTTTCCAAAAATTTTGTACTATATACATAATTTTGATATATAAATATCTACAATAAATTTACAATCAAAATCATTTTTGCAAATGTTTGTACAAAAATAATTTTTACAAAAGGTTTTTTACAAACATTTATGTAAGAGAAAACTTTAAAAATTTTAAATTTTTTGTGATTTTTAGCCATATTATTAACACACATAAAGTACGAGTTATGGCTAAAGTATATATACAATATACGACACCATCCTATACTTAGCTCGAACGATGTCCTCAGAGAGATCAAAGAACGATGGAAGAAGATGCAACTCGTGATGAGTATGGGGAAGTACAAAGAATGTTATACTACAATGAAGAATGAAGGAATATAATGAATGGAAATTGATGATCCCCTTATACTTAGGATCAAGTAGTCCTAGGTATAGAAGACTGCACAAAAGGGGAAAACGGAAGAATAGGATGTACAAGTATTACCTCCTCTATACTTAGGGTAAAATATCCCTAAGTATCGGCAACAAAATAATGGTAATTAAATCAAATGAATAATCACAGATCTGGTACCCCCTATACTTAGGGCAAAGTGCTCCCTAAGTATAGCATAATCATAAGATAAAGACGGGGTATCACATAAAAATAATGAATGATATGGACAGTCTGGATCTATACAACTGCAAAGAGGAAGTGATAATCATGTATGAGATTCAAATGATGTGAGTCAAAGATCACATCTCATACAAAATGAATAGGGGTAACGTCAATGATAAGCGGATCATGATGAAGATATGGTTTCAAGCGCTGACTGTTAACTCGAAAGGTGGAATCGGATGACAACTCAGATATATTAGTGCTTCTGTTGTCGTGCACCTTTTTGACCAAGTATGGTCCCTTCCATTTGCTTTGTAATTTTCCTGGAATTAATCTCAACCTAGCATCATATAGGCATACTCTCTGGTTCAGCTCAAACTGTTTATGGCTAATGTGAGAATCATGCCATATCTTTACTCTATCCTTATAATGTAGGCTACTTGAGAAGGTTGTGTCTCTCAACTCCTCCAGAGCTAACAATTCTACTTTCCTTTGATCTCCTACACTCTTAGGATCCAATAGTATCTTTGTAACTGCTCAAAGTAACTTGTGCTTGATCTCCACAAGCATGTGGCATGGCTTGCCATAAACGAGCTGGAAGGGAGATGTCCCCAAAGGTTTCTTGAAGGAAATCCTATAGGCCCACAAGATCGAGTCCAAAAGTCGTGACCAATCCTTTCGGTCTGGGCGGATAACCTTCTGTAAAATAGTCTCGATCTCCCTATTCAAAACTTCAGCAAGACCATTAGTCTGAGGATGATATGGAGTGGCAACTCGATGGTCAATGTTGAACTCATTAGCAAGGGCCCTTACCTTGTCGTTGACAAAATGAGTCCCCCCGTCAAAAATCAAGACTCTAGGTACCTCGAACCGTGAAATGGTATTTTTCCTCAAAAATTAACAAACAGTCTTAGCATCTGCGGCTCATGTGGGGATGGCATCAACCAAATGACTAACATAATCCACGTCAAGCAGAATGTACTCAGACCCTTGACTCTTAGGGAATGGACCCAAGAAATCGATGCCCCATGCGTCAAAAACCTAACAGAAGTGAATGTGATGCATCGGCATCATATCACGATGTCCACAAGTGCCCATCCTCTGATAGTCAGTACACATCTTCACGAATTCATCTGAATCCTTGAAGAGGGTAGGCCACCAAAGGTCGGATTGGAGAACTTTCTGTGTCGTACGTCTCCCAGAGTGATATCCTCCTGCCTCAAGCTTGTGGTAGTAGGTGAGGATGATGTGATACTTCTCCTGAGGAATACACCTACACCAGACACTATCCCCCCTTCATGATAAAGGGTGGGATCCTCCCAATGGTACGACTTGGCCTTCGCAAGGAAGGTCTCAAGTCGTTGTCTGGGCCAACCTTGTGGAACTTTCTTGGCAACAAGATAGTTCACAATGTTAGCGTACCATTGAAGTGAGGTGATAGCAAGAATCGCCTCATCTAGGAAAGTCTCTGTGATAGGTGTGGTTTGCTCTGAATCCTCAAGATGCTCTAATCGGGAGAGGTGATCCGCCACCACATTCTTGTCTCTAGGTTTATCCTTAATCTCTATATCAAACTACTAGAATAGAAGGATCCTTCTAGTAAATATGGCTTTGGCATCCTTTTTTCCATGAGGTATCGTATGGCGGTGTAATCTGTGTAGATAATCACTCTTGATCCCATAATTTAAGATCGAAACTTATCCAAAGCAAAAACAAAGGCTAGCATATTCTTCTCAGTCACAGTGTAGTTCCATTGAGTGGCAATCAAAGTTCGGCTAGAGTAGTGAATGGCAAAATGCAATCCATCCCTCCTCTGTCCAAGCACAGCCCCTATGGCAAAATCAAAAGCGTCTGTCATGATCTCGAATGGGAGAGACCAATCGGGTGGCTGAAGGATTGGAGCCTGCACAGCTAATCCCATGAGAGTCTCAAACGATCCAAGACACTTATCATCTACTATGAACTCGGTGTCTTTTGTCAGCAAATCAGTAAGCGGTCGGGCAATCTGACTGAAGTCCTGTATGAACCGTCAGTAGAAATTGACATGCCTCAGAAAAGACAGCAACTGTCATGAATTGGATAGTGGATTGAGTTTCTTGATGATATCCACCTTGGTAGGATCGACCTCCATGCCCCTATTGGAGATGATGGGGCCAAGGACCGTCCCTTGAGTCATCATGAAATGACTCTTCTCCCAATATAGAAGAAGGTTGACCTCGATGCAGCGCTGAAGTAGTCGGTCTAGGCAGTCAAGACAAGCATCAAACCCATTTCCTTAGGCTGAAACGTCATCCATGAAGACATCTAAACATTTTCCCACCATGTTTGAGAAGATGAAAAGCATGCACCTTTGGAATGTGGCTAGGGCATTACATAAACAAAAGGGTATCTGTCTAAAAGCATACATTCCGAACGGACATGTGAACGTCATTTTCTCCTGGTCTTTGGGCGTTATGGCAACTTGATTGTATCCCGAGTACCCGTCAAGAAAGCAGTAGTGACTCTTCTCAGCTAATCTCTCGATAATTTGATCAATAAATGGTAGCAAGAAATGATTCTACTTGGTGGCATGATTCAATTGTCTGTACTCCACACAAAACCTCCAAGAAGTGGGTACTGGGGTAGCTTTCTCCTCTCTAGACTCGCTCACAACTGTGATGATACCCATCTTCTTGGATACCACATGCAATAGACTAACCCATTTGGAGTCGGAGATGGGTTAGATAAAATTGACGCTCCACCACTTAGATATTTCTTTCATGACTACTTCTCAAAGACTTTGGTTCAGCCTTCGTTGGAACTCACGCGATGGCTTAGCATCCTCTTCAAGATAGATGTGGTGGGAGCACCGGGCCGGACTTATCCCCTGGAGATCAACTACACTCCATCCTATTGCCTTTCGGTTTCTTTCAAGAACATCCATCAAACGAGATTCTTGGACTTCAGTCAAATCTGCTGAGATAATGAATGGGAACATCTCTGGCTCACCCACAATGAACCTATACTTCATGCTCTACAGCAAGGTCTTTAATTTAGGACAAGTGGGAGCTGGAAATCTGGCTTCTAAAACATCTGCGTGAAGGCTACCAGATCTACGTGTGAGAACTCTCGCTGAATCTATGAATCAGACGAAGACGACCCTGATGGTGTATATGTCAAGTGTACTGGCCTGCACTCCACCCTAGTTGTAGGCTCTATATTAATCAGACATGGTAAATAGTCATCAAAGTCTTGCCAATCAAAATCAGTTTCTGAATCTGAGGGATCTGAATCTGAATCACATGAAATAAATCTGCTTCGCTACTCTAATGGCAATCGTCATCCTCTAAAGTGTCATGTGCCATGAGTGTGCTCTCCGAACTCTCATGAACTATCAATTGTAATCTAGCAATGTCTGAAGGTGTGGCAAGAGCTCGTGATGCTGAATCTGTCCAAACTACTTCATCATCTGTAATCACAAAATCACACTCCTGGTAGATGTCTAGCTCTGCATCTGTCATCTTCTCTGAGTCGATAGTCTGCTCTGAGCAAGCTGAATCTCTGGCTCTAGTCTCCTCAATCATCTCTATTTGTACACTTTTGCCCTCGACGCAAAAGTATACCTTCCCGCTATCATGATCTGACACTACCTTGGCTGTGGCCAAGAAAGGTCATCCTAAGATGATGGGGGTATCAGTCACTAATTCAGGGATCTCCATGTGCAGTACAACAAAGTTCACGGGAATTTCATACCCTGAATTGTGACAACAACATCATTTAATAACCCCTTTCACCTCTTAATAGATCCATCAGCAAACTGAAGGATTGTCATGCTCTGTCTAAGAGGGCCAAACTCGAATCAATCGAGTAAGGCAGTCGGGAGAATGTTAATCAAAGAACCATTGTCTAATAGAGTACGATAGAATTGTTGCTCATGAATATGGCATCTGACATAAGGAGCTCTGGTCTTTTGGCTGGCAATCAGTTCTGGATAGCAAAGCAGGTGGCAAGGGTGAGCACATGGATCTCTGCATTATGGTTCCTCTTCTTTCTGCGGATGGTAGTCTTATCTCTCAAGTTCTTCTGAAAAAGAGGGATGTGCTGAAATGCCTCCTGAAAAGTCAATTGTATCTGGAATTTGTTATTATCTGCTCGTTGAACTCTATCTGGTGCTTCTTTTTATGATTTTCTCTTTTGGTCTCCTTTCCTAAGCAGAGTGCTTGAGGGAAGGGGATGTAAGGACCCTCTCCAGAAAGATGAGGGTCAGGAGTAGGTTTCTATGCAGTCAATATGCTAGAATCCATGCAAAGATCATCATGTGCAATAGATGGACTCATCGGAGATATAGAAACCTTTCCTTTATTCATATTTTTATTTTTATTTTTTTCATTTTTTGTATTTTTTATAAGAATCCTCAGGTACAAAGTGAGTCAACACAACAGAAAGAAACTTGGTGGCATCAGTACCACCGACAACATTTGAACTTGTGGCACCAATACCGTACTCGGGCCTGGCATAAGGAATCTAGGTGGCATCGTCACCACCATATGTAACTGGAAATACGACGGCCTCAGTACCGTCATCTGAATCAACATCCTTGGTGGCTTCAGCACCACTGTCATCATCATGGTAAGCGACATCAGCACTGCTCCTGACCTCATCTGGCACTCTGGAATCTGCAGTTGGATGTCTCCTAGACGAGTCACCGTCGACTGGCTTCATACCGCTCCTAAGTGTAATAAAATTAGCATCAAATATAGAAGAAGAAGTATCATCCAAAATATCACTAGGAGTGGTGGTATTTGTAAATTGTACATGCTCAGACTTTCTCGTTAGATTATTCGGATTAGGTTTAATCTGAGCGTATAAGGCATCCTTGCCCTTTATTATCTCCCTCATCTCCTGTCGGAACTCGTCCATTTCCCGTCGGAAGGAGGCTTGCTGATCAGAGAGCAAGAAGGTGAGGTCATCAAGGGTTGGGTTCTCATAAATTACTGCATGAGAACCGAACGAGTTGCCTTGCTAGAAATGAGGTTGGATCTGCTGCTGGTAGTGAGGAGGGGGTTGGGAGTACTACTTAGACTATTGTGGCTGCCTTCACTGTTGTCCTCGATACTGGGGACAAGGACCAAGCTGGTGGTGGTGGTGGGAGTACTAGGGATGCTGAGGTTGGCTGTCCTGCCCAGCCTGAGCTGGAGGCTGCTGTTGGGAAGAGGTACCTCTAGTGGACCATCAAAAGCGAGGATGGTCGCGACAAATCTCGGGTCGCGGTTGGTGCTAAGAGTACCAGATCCTGTTGACTTCCATCAACGGCTCCTGTTGTTCGTGGAGTGGCAGGGGGAGGGCTGTAAAGGGCTAATCCGACTGGTATACCATCATCTTAGTATCTGAAGATGGTGGTGGCTGTCGGTACTGCTGGAGCTGTTGGACCGGCTCTGTGTGGATATGGTGAACCTGGCAGTATGAGGCAGAAGACTGGGAAGAACTGCTCCCTGGATCAGTCCGTGACCTGAGACGGGGTTGAGAAGCCGTCCGTGTCTCTTGGAGACACATGATCTAGGTTTTCAGGTCACTCAAAGTTTAGGCTAGCTCATCTTGTTGATCTTATCCAGACCCTAGCACTGCTTCTTCTCTATGATCTCTATCCGATCCAACTTCTGGTTGATGATACCCATGTCAGCAGCCAATGACTCTTTTTGTGCTGTTGTCGAAGAAGATGTGGAAGGACCAGCATCGATGTGTGCAATCCTTTGATAAGAAATCACCTGTGGGAGATGCTTCCCTGAGTGTAGACGTGGGTCTGGGACATCACTGTGTAGTTTTCTGCCATCTCCTCATAGATGGCCCAGACATGGTCTTCATCCTTTGCGAAGTAGGAACCTTCGTACAAGGCATTCAAAAGCCCCTGTAGCTCAGGTATCAGCCCAAAAAAAGAAATTCTAAATGAGGTTGGGCTTGTTGATCTCGTGGTGTCGGCACCTATCGATGAGCTCTCTAAAGCGATCTCAGGCTTCATGGAACTGTTCATTTGGGATCATCATGAAGTTCCTGATCATAGCTATTATGTTGGTCTGACCGAGTGGATAGTACTTGTTCAAGTACTCGGGACAGAGCTGCTCCCAAGTAGTGACTACCCTCTCCAAGTGCTTCAGCTAGTAGACTGCTCTGTCAACCAAAGAGAACAGGAAGGCAATCAACTTGATTGTGTCCTCGTCCAAAAATCTATCGTGGAAGGTGCTACGTATCATCTCAAGCTCCTGTAAATGGAGATGGGGCTCCTCGGTGGCTATCCCATGGAACTTGGGCAGTAACTGAATGGTCTAGGGGAGAAGGTCAAAGTCGCCAAGGATCTCGAGCAGCTGGATCTATCTGTGGGTGAGGGTTACACCAAGATTGTGCAACCGCCACATCGTGTGTGCTGGTCTGGCTATCTCCTACAGCTCATCCTAACATTTGTCACCTCCCTCAGCTCTGGGTATCTCTCCACCGGCAGCTGGTCTCTACGGATCTGCTCGTCCAGCTCTCATCTACGTGAGCTCTCTCCTCACCTCTGCCATGAATGTTCCTTGGTCCTTGATATGTCTCTACATGGTCTCCAAGGAGGCCAGTAGCATGTTGTTGATGTCAGCCTGGTCCAATACGAACGCAGATCCTTGTGGTTGTTCATCAGTCTTACCCTCGCTGCTGGAGATATCACCAGTCTCTACAAAGGCAAAAGACCTTAGCTTAGGTGTTGTCAAGTGAACATATAACTGTGCTGGCCTCTATTTTGGTACCTCGGGATGGAAAAAGGGTGATCGAGGGGGAGCAGAGGAGGCGAATTCAGGTTCAGAGAGCGGGTATGAGCTCTCTAAAGCCGTCCTAGATGAACGGGGAGGAGTGCTAAAAAGCGGTGCTACTAGAGGCAGCCTAAGAAACCTCCTTCCCATCATCGTGATGTAGGATTTATGAAGAGTAGATCTGAGATGCAAACGAGATGAGAAATCAAACCCCCAATTCACCTACGCAACGCAATGTGATGACCGTGAAAGCTCGATCTTTTATCTTCTCAGATTTTATTTAGGTGATAATTCAATCTATCAGAGCGGTTAAGCGAGCTATTAGGAGCTTGATGCTCCCAGGAGACTGTCCCGACTTCTATGACTAGATATTTCCAGCCAGTATGGGATGCAGCCCGTTTACTGGCTACCTGATCTTACCCAATCTACTAAGGAAGTCTGGACCGATTACCAGCTACCCAGTGAATTCCTCTCTGGAAATATCTAATCAATAAAATCGGTAGTATGAAGAGAGTTCAGACATGGCTCTATCCCAGTGTATGGGTCGCTCTTTCGTTATAGATAAATCAAACACTTGCTGGTACACCACCATCTGAGTGTCCTGAGACGGTGGTGGCTGAAGGTACTGGTGTTGCGGCTGCTGGAATGACTCTGCCTGAATCTGGTGAACCTGTCTGTACTGGGCGGGGAGCTGGGTCAAGCTGCTATTAGGTTCATCCAGTGACCCGAGACGGGGCTGAAAAGCCATCTGTGCCTACTGGAGACATATGATCTGGGTCTTCAGGTCACTCATGTCTGTACCAACTGATTGATCTGAGTCATGCCCCGGCACTGCTTCTTCTCGATAATCTTGATGCGATCCAACTTCTCACTGATGATGCCCATATCAGCATCCGACAACTCTGCTTGTGTTGCGGCTGCGGAAGAGGTGGATGGACCTGCATCGACTCGTGCTATCCTATGATAGGACATGACATGGGGTGAGGGCTTCCCCTAAGTGTATAGACAAGTTTGGGACATAACAGTATAGCTCTCGGCCATCTCCTCATATATGGTCCAGATCTGGTCTTCGTCCTTGACGAAGTAGGAGTCCCCACAAGAAGTGTTCACAAGCCCCTGCTGCTCCGGTGTCATCCTACAAAAGAAACTCTGTACTAGATTGGGCTTGGAAATATCATGATGTGGACACCGATCAATGAGCTCACAGAAACGATCCCGAGCCTCATGGAATTGCTCTTTGGGGATCATAGAGAAGTTGTTGATCAATGCTCGAGCTGCATTCGTCCGACTGAGTGGATATTACTTGTCCAAGTACTCGGTCCGGAGCTGTTCCCACAAATTGACATATCTCCCTAAATATTTCAGCCAGTGGGCTGCTCTGTCGACCGAGGAGAATGGAAAAGCCATCATCTTGATGGTGTCCTCCTCCACGTATCGGTCGTGGACCGTGTTGTAGATCATCTCAAATTCCTAAAGGTGAAGATGCGGCTCCTCGGTGCAAGCCCATGGAATTTGGGCAACAACTGAATCATTTGAGGGGGGAGCTTGAAATCTCCCAGAATCGTCGGAAGCTGAATCCAACGATGTGTAAGAGTCGCACCAGGGTTTTTCAAATCTCTCATTGGCCTGGATGGTCGGACTGGCTCCTGTGGCTCCTCTGGATGTTCTTCATCTCCTCCTCCCAGCTCTGGTATCTCTCCGCCGTCTGGTCGGTTCTGCTCTCGACGATCAGCTCGCATCTGGGCCATCTCTCTGTGCATGTCTGCCATGATGGCCCCCTCATCTCTGATATGTCGTTGCATTGTCTCCAGGGAGACTAACAGGGTGTTATTGATGGCACCCTGATCTAAAACATAAGTGATGGTTTGGGGTTGTTATCGGTGCGCTCCTCACCGTTGGCCATCTCTTGGGTCTCTACAAAGGCAAAAGATCCGAACTCAGGTGCCGTTAAATGAATGAATATCTACTCCGGTCTCTACTCGGGCACCTCGGGACTGGAAGAAGGTGATCAAGGGGGAACATGGTGGAATCAAACTCGGGTTCGGAGAGCGGGTCTGGGCTCTCACGAAGCAACCTAGATGAATGGGACGGAGTGCTCGAAAGCGGTGCAACCATGGGCTGCCTAAGGGACCTCCGACCCATCATCGTGATGTAGAGAAAGGCGGATGAGATCTGGAAACAAACAAGATCAGCAATCAAACCCCCAATCCACCTACGCAATGCAGAGCTGATGACCGTGATGGTTCGGTCTTTTATCTTGTCAATTTTATTTAGGTGAAAATTCAGTCTAGTAGGGTGATTAAGCGAGCTGGTAAAAACCTGATGCTCTCAGGAGAATGGCCCAATCCCAATGCTAGATCTTTCCTAGCTAGTACAAGTTGCGGACCGTTTACCGGCTACCCAATCAACTCTCTCTGTTAAGGATATGGCAGCCCATTTTACCGGAGACCAGAGCGATCCTCACTAGAGAATGACTAACCCCAAGACCAGTAGTCTGATGAGAGTTCATGTATGACTCTAGCCTAGTGTGCGGGTCACTCTCTCCCGCAAGCAAACCAAATAATGAGGGGATTGCTCTCCCAAGTCAGATTTTTTAAGTCGAGTGTCTTTTAGGGTCAAGTTTGTTTAGCATCCCCAATTTTATGATTATCACTTTTTTAGGTATATTTCAATAAGCAGACAAACACCTAATGAATTTTTTGATCTCCTTTTAATGTCCAAAAACAGGTGGAGAAGTTGAAAAAGACGATGCGCGATCAAACACGATGATGCATGCAATGTAAGAGATGTGTACTTGACTCCAGCACTCTACATGCATGGTGATCCGCGCATAAATTAAAAGACAGAAATAAAACTATTCTAAATAATGTAAGAAGAAAACGACCTTCGATAAGCAATTTCTAATCGCGAAGAACTGTAGTTAACTAGTTAGAGAGAGAGGTCGGAGTCTCGTCTCTGATGCCGATCGGTGTCTTCCACAACAGATCATGCACATGTTGTATACGGCCTCTAGCGGCACGTGACCTCTCAAGCAATCAAGTTAACTTTTTATTAATTTTATTAATTAGGTCCAATTATGAACTATAGGTGCAGGCAAATAGTTAGGGATTTGGCCTTAATCAGTTACATCACAATCAATGAAATTCCTAAATCTAAGGGCTAAATTCTTCGAAAATTAAAGAAAAAAATATCAAAAAAATCAAAATCGGCGAAAACCGTGGTGAAGTCCCCCGAGCACACTGGTGCTCGGTGAAACAGACCCCGATATATGCCAAGTTTCCAAAGTTTATGAAGTCCCTGTATTATTACAATAATAATGAAATGTGCTGAAAAGAAACTAACTACTCTATCCTATATAACTAAGCTCCTCATGTCCTCCTGCTCCCCTTCGAGTGCGGGTGCTCCAACCGAAAGATGCAAAGTCCTCGGGCGGTCCCCTCGCACAGAAAATGAAACAGAAATAAGTCAGAAAAATAGTTATAATGGATAGAGGATAAAAATTAAGAAAAAGAAAGCAAATAGAAAAAGAAAAGAAAACTGAAAACCGACTACTAAGTCGTGCTCCCCGGCTACGGTGCCATTCTGATGAGCGCTCAGACGATCGAGGCTAAGTGATATCAAGGGTCATTGCGACCTCAACCACCCGAGCCAGGCTCAACAAGAAAAACAAAGACCACGAAATAAAAAATCATGCTCAAAAATCGAATGTAGCGGTCTCCGCTATTTATTTAACATGGTATAGCAACCAGGGTCGAACACAAGGTGCACGAGTGAAGCCTACGAAGTAGTCGAGAATCAGAAAATAAAATGCATCTTTTTCTTGTTTTTAATTTACAATTTTTTTAAATAAATTTTCTAATAAGAAAATGAATAAAAAGATAAAGGAAATCAAACTTCAACAATTTTATTAAAGTTAAAAATACCCAAAACTCTAAATAAAAATATTTTTATTTTTATTTAAATATGCATGTATTTTTGGTGATTTTATGGTATTTTTCAGATTTTTATATGATATTATAAAAATACAAGAAGCACAAAACAGAAGCACATTGTTCAGCCATGACTTAAAGGCAAAGTTAAAATGCTAAAATTGCATGAAAATGCTTGGTGGCTATTTTTATGAAAAGGTAAATAAAAAGACCTAATTACGAAAACTGGAATTTCAATTTTTTGAATTTTCTAGAATTTTTATAAGATTTTTGGTCTTTTGTGATTTTTAGGGGTTTTATAAACAAAAAAGGTATTGGAGTGAAAAGAAACTAAAACAAACAAACATGAATTTTTATAGAATTTTTGGGTATATTTTTATATTTTTTGATATTTTATAAAATAGACAGACACATTTTTAGGGGTTTTTTATTTTTAGAAAATATCAAATAAAATCAAATTGCGTCATAAAAATTACCAAAAATATTGCACATTAGCAGGAGCTAATGGTAATTTTTATGGAATTTTTGGAGTAGATTTGATAATTATTTGATTGAAAACAAAACACACAGTAGTAAGAACCTATTTGCAAATAACCTAAAATTTCCAGACTAAATAATAACACACATATAAAGTCCAGGGATATCGATGCAAAAAGCCCACGTAATTCACGCACATGTCAATTAACCATGCACAGGGGCATAAGTGCAAATATAGAAAACTTTTCATTCAAACAGTAACCATCAGAAAGTACATGATGAAACATGCAAAAACACCACAAGGCACGTGATCGTACGCGTGTTTTTAGACTGGGAAGACTAAAATACAAATTCTAGAAACATCAGGGTCTAACATGAAAAAGTTCAAACTACAACTTTATTTAACAAACTAGAAAATAAAGAATCAAAAGTGTAGGGAAAGAAATGCAATATACCCTTATGGACGTGTGCGGTGCGCGTGGGGGGACACGTGGCTAGTGCTGGAAGAGCGTCGACGTACGGTTCAGATGCTCAGGTGTCAGATCTGCGCCTCAGGTGTTGTCGAGGACATGGGGTGCATATACGTCAGATGTCAGATCTAATGGCCCAGAAGGTTGCAACGGTCGGCGGACCATATTTGATCTGGTGAATCACGGCTAATCCGATGGTGCTGAAGAGGTCTGGAAGAACAAGGCCGAGGCGAGCTTCACCAGAGCCTAGGATGGAATCCTTGGCTCTTATGATCGAACGGGAGGCGCATGATCAATCGTGGAGGTCCTCTACGTCGACTGGTGGGGTCTGATGGGAGAGCTGACGGTCGGATGGTCGTGGCAGTGAAGGTGGACCTGGGGCTCTCCGACGAACTCTCTGGTGGATGGAACGGGGGCTCCCAGCGTGTGCAAACACCTGCAGAGGATGGCTTGACTCGGGGCGAAGCTCTGGTCGGGGGATTATTCAAGCAAAATAGAAGGAAATGAGGTGGGGCGAGGTTCGATCTCCGGCGGAGGTGATAGAGGAGATCAGGTCCTTAATCTCGACCTAAGGGACGGGCCTAAGGGAGATCAGGCTACGGTGCAAGGTGGAGCGAGCATCGGGGGTTTGATCAGAGCGGGTGGATGTGGATATCAGGGCCCCGACCAGCTGGTCGGAGCAGATAAACACACGACGGCGGAGAATGAAATGATTGATGTGAATTGAAAAATGCAAAGTAAATGGGGGGTATCTGAGGTCCTAGGAGAGCTCTAGATCTTCAGGCGAAGGTGGTCGGTGAGGTAATGGCCTCGACCAAGCTGCGGAAGGCCGGGAGGCTGATCGCGGCGGCGCACGCTGGCCACGAGGCTGAGCAGCGTGGCTGCTCCTCCAAGCTTCGATCCGAAAGGACCCTCAGGAAGCTGTCACTCAACTGGAGGTGGCTAGGGATGAAGGGAGGCGCGAGGCACGAGCTATTGCTCTTGGGAAGCGGAGATGAGGATTTAAAGGGTTCCCAGAAGGCTGGAGGATTTTGGCAAGGGCACACAACCATAGGAAGATCCGCGCCTTCCTAAGGATCCACGAGGTTCTTGGATTCTAGGAGAGGCCATGGGTAAAGAATAGGGGCAAGGGGATGCGTGAACCGACTAGAGAAATTAGGAGAAATCGATCCGACGAAGCTGATTGGGTCAGGTCAAGCCTGGAAGAGGGTGTTGACCTGGGTCAATGAAATGACGTGGACCAATCAGATAATTCGAATGTGTAAAATACTTACAAATTCAATAAAAAATAATAAAAAATTTTAAATCAAAAGTATATGAAATGAAAAATATTTGTTATTTTTCAAACTATTTTTCTATGATTTTTTATTTATTTTTATGAAAAACAAATTAATCTCTATACAGTATAATGTATTACATACATGTATAGTATACCTATGTATTGTGTACAATTATTTTTATATTTTTATTTTTACACAAATAATCTCATTTTGTATTTTATATATTTACAACATATTTTTAGGAGTCTAAAAAAATTTTTATTTTATTTTTATTGTTTATTTACAGGTATATCATAAATAGAGAGTGAGGGATATATACATGCATTTTATACAAAGGAGAGAGACTTTTATTTCTATTTTATTTTATTTCTATTTTATTTTATTTTTATTGATTTTTATATTTAGGATTATATGCAAGGAGGTGAAAAGGATCATTTTATTTTGGTTTTGTCAAAAATAATTATTTAATTACACAAATAATGTGTATAATATGGAGTATGCCCTATCTCTCTCTACTTGTTTTATTTGACGATCAGACCAATGCTTGACCTTCTCTTGGGTTCGGGTCACTCTGTATTTATTCTAAATACCTCCTTCCTTTTTCTTTTTCTTTATTCTTTTATTTTTGCACAAATACGTGTTAATTATGCAATATTAACAAATGCATGTATAATGTTAACTTATTGTATTTACATCTATTTACATGATGCTTTGCCAAGATAAATAGCTAAAATAAAAGAATAAAGAGTGATGATCAGGGATTCATCAGCATCCTCATAGGTATTATTGGCATTCTAAGAAGGTACGCCAAACTTCTGCCAGCATCGTTCAGTCGGGTGGTTCCACCGACAACAGTAAGTGCATGGGGAAGTAGAGTCTCGTCCACGACCATGGCCAAAGTCACGACCTCATCCAAATTCCCATCGACAACCATGACTTGGATCACGTATGCGCCCTCCTCGAAAATCGTATCTGCCTCCTCGCCCATATGAGGCAATGTATGTAAAGTTATCTGTTGAAGTTAAGACGGGAAGCTCGACAACATATATCTTGAGTTCCTTAAGTCGACCAAAGATGGCCTTCATCGTTGGCAGTGTCTAATATAAGAAATTTCTCCTTTGTTGCATGGTATCTAGAATGCAGACCATCAAGAAAGCAGTATACATGCCAGTCAGAACACTATTGTATCTGTTTGGTGCAACATGAGGCTAGGAATATTGCAAGCTCCTCATACATGCTGGAGAAATTTCTGTAGTACTCGATGAGGGTGGAATCACCTTGAGATGCCAACCAGATTCTCATGTAAATGTCTACAAGTGTGACTTCATCTTCTTCTGGAGTATGTTCGCTCGAGATCCTCCCACATTTCCTTGGCCGTATTTTTGTAAAGAAGATTTGAGGCAATGTGAGCCTCAACACTGTTGGTAATACAGTTGATAACCTAGTATTTATATGTCTTCCAGTTTTCGTACTCTTTGTCCTTTTCACCTAAAGGATCTTTAGTCAGAATGTAGAGTTTTCTTTGACCACCATAAAAGATCGATACCAGAGCACGTAATTTTATGTGCCCTTGAGTTTGATAGTAGTTCCTTGTGCCATAACATTCGAGGCCAAGAGCTTTGTCTCGGTAGAAAAAGATGCCATGGTGGTCTTAGAAAAGAAAGGAGATCTTGTGCTTGATTTAAGGATGCATATAAGGGCTGAGAAGTGCTCTAGACTCACTTTTGGATGTGATAGTGGTCTGAAAAATTGCTTTTACAGCAGATCAGAGGGTTTTCAGGCTCTTCCGACATCAATGATGGTATCTAGAGGGTGGTGCGCAGCAGGTCAAAAGTCCATAAGGATTGGTGGGCGGTATTGGCAGCGCAGGGCGACTGGAGCCTCGGGTGACGCTTTAGATGCCGCTGGAGGTGGCGGCTGGTGCCGCTGGGGCTCGGACTGCCTTGCGCGGTACCCTTTGATGAAAGAAGGGTCCACACAAGGAGAGAGGGCTGGTGGTGGTGACAGGTTTTGGGTATTAGGCTCTGGTCTAGGACCGTCACTATGATACCATGTGGAGAAGAGAAACAAATGAGATGCTTATTCAATAGGACTAAGGTCTCTTATATAGAGAGAAAACCCTAGAGAGTATAAGAGGAAAAATACATAAATACCCCTGAAACGTTAAGGAACCCGAAGGATTAAGGGTTACGGAACCCGAAGTATTACGAACATAAATGTAAATATAATAACTCTAACACTTATGATTCTAACATATCTGATTGTCCTGTTATGTCTGCTTGCAGTGAAATTTGATAGATGATAAATACTTGGCTCATACCATGATTGATATGATCAACCCATGTGGGTTTTGATATTGAAATCATTAGATTAGCATGTCATTGAGGTCTGTGGGGGCTTGGAGAATCAAATAGAAAGTGGTTGATGGTGGTGAGATATTTTTAGTGGAGAAACATCTGGGGGTGGATACGTCAATGGCAATACAAAGGAAATAAAGTGCGATTAGAGGGGAGGACATGTGGGCACTACGATGGAAGGAGTTGGTTGGGGGTTCAATGGAGGTGGGGTTGGTTGGGGGCGATGATGGACGGTTGGTTGGGGCGGTGATGGAGGGCTTCAAGGTGGGGGGTGTTGAGGTGGTTATGGAGGGTTGGGGGGCTCGGTTGATATAGGTGGTTGGCTGGGAGATGATGTGCATGTTATGACAAGAGGAGCGGTGACACAAGGTCTATCCGTCGGCATAGGGGTGGGGGGGGGAGAGGAACGGTGTCGATGAAGGGCTGGTTGTGTTGGTTGGACGATGATGGCGTGAGGGATGGAATGGGGGTTGATGGAAGAGGATGGGCTGGGGTTGATGCACAAGTGATTGGGGCGGGGTGTATGAAGGGATGGCTAGGTGGCTATGTTGGTTGGGCAGTGTAGGTAAGGGTGGGGGTGGGGGTTGGGGGGAGGATATGGAGGGGCTCGGTTGATATAGGTGGATGTTCAGGGGCTGACACATGGTTATGGCACGAAAGATAGCGAGTGGGAGCTCTAGGGTAGGAGTTGCTTGTCGACGAAGAAGGGGGGAAGGGTGAGAGGAGCGATGGTTGGGTTGTGTGTTGGTTGGACAACGATGGTGGTGAGGGATGGAGGGGAAGGATGGAGGTGGATGGGCAGGGGTTGAAACACATATATGGTGAGAGAAGCGATGGCACAAGTGTTGTTCGTCGCGAAAAAGAGGCACGCGATGGATGGGGGGAGGCAGGTAGCGAAAAGGGGTGGGGAGGGGGAAAGAACCACTCTAATACTAAGTTTAATATCGCCATATTTTCATAATAAGACAAAGGACCCTAGGGCTCCTTATATAGGTGGGGACCTAAGGTTAGGGTTACAATAAGGAGGCGACTCTATACCGAGTTGCCCAGAATACCCCTAGGGTTAGGGTTCACAAAATAGCACTCAAGAAAATGTTTTTGTAAAAGTGTAAGTATTAGAACAAACCATATTTTCCTCTTGAGCATCATATTGTAATTTAAAGAATGCATCATTTGCGAAGAATATAACCTTAAGGTATTGTTCAGCAAAAGGGTTAAACTCCCCTTTGGGGAGTTTACCCCCCTTTAACCCACCCTCCCTCTCTCTCATGTGGGCCTCACTTTATTCTTTTTAAAAAAAATAAATAAATCAATTTTACATCATCAATCCTATCAAAAAATAATATATTATACCATCATATCATATAAAAGTTATAAACCGCTCTACTTCTACTCACTTTTTCAAACTTCAATACAATCATATCACAACAAACCCACTTCTAACTCACCCCCAGTTTAACCCTCTATCCAAACATCAAAACCCAAAAGCGGGTTACCCCCTACCAATTTAACCCGCCTTAACCCGCTAACCAAACGCACCCTAAAGGGTTTAGGGTTTAGGGTTTAGGGTTTAGTTTTTGCCCAATAGACCAAACTCCAGATTCAGGAGATTCGAGCTGCTTCCTCATTTTTTTGGGAATAGGATGACCCAACTTTTGCATCCACATCGTCGGGTTTATGGCTTGTTCGTGATTAGGGTCCTTAGTTTTTGCCTTGGGAGGGTTCTTCTATGCTCTATGGTGGTTTATGAATGGCTCAACATCCAAGAACACCCAATCCCAGGCATTTCAATGGTAGAACTCGAACTTCCCCGGAACAAACTCCACAATGCTTGAGCGAGCCTTGTCATTTCCATTACATGTAAAAGCTGATTTCTGGTTTGAGTCCTCCATACATTAGGGATTTTGCAGTAGGCTTGTATTACTTTTCACCAGAGGGGTGTCATTGTGGGTGAAAGCAACCTCCATATTATATTTTTGAGGGTATGGAAGGTGGCCTTAAAGATGCTGTTTGTGGTACTGACCTGAAACCCCATTGGAATAGCAGATGTTTCTGGGATATCCACTGGTAACTTCACGAGGAAAGCTTCCTCAAGATTAGCGTTCAGGGAGGGATTGGAATAAAACTTGTTCTACTTACAACAACAACAATACAGCCCGTGCTTCGCTGCGAGCATATATTTCTTTTTCGCTCCTTATTTTATTTACTTAGAATCTCATGTAATGTTATAGACTTATAGTTGTGCAAAAAAACATGATGGATTGAATGTGTATTTGAAGAACATATTGAGATTTAAGTAAGTGGGCAATAATATGTTATTTCATATCGAAATTGGAAAATGTGTATAAAATTGACAAAAAAGAAAGAGAGCTATATATGCCCCTCCATATGACCCTCAAATGTATTATTCATCTCGTGTATAAATAATGATATTAGTATTTTTTATAATTTTGATGAAAATAGTATGGAATTTACAACACACGGACACACACCTATGCACACACCCACACACGCCCACGCACGTGCGCACATGCAATGTGCACACTTTTCAAATAATGAGAGATAACTAAATATCTTATATATAAACATTTTATAGGGAAAACAATTGAGATATTTCATATAATTTCCTCTTATTATTTATTTAGATTCATATATATATCTTAGAAATCTAATGGATTGAATTTGTTGATGGTGGTCTGTGATGGATAAAAGACCTAATTCTAATTGCATCTACATTTCTTCTATTAATTCTAATTATATCTGCATTCCATCTTTGTTTAATATTTTTATTGAATTTAATTTGTCTTATAGTTATCACTCCATTAATATCAAATATGTAATATTAGTTGTCAAAGATGTGTTTAAAAATAAAATATTCATTAGTTTCTATTCTCTCCACTTGCTCATACATTATAATTGAGTTTCTAAATTTCTATATATTTTATGTAATCTATTTTATTAATTTTATATAGTTCTTATGAAAATATAATGCTGGTTAATCATATATCCATATTTTTTCTTGATATTTGTCAGTTTGGCAAGATTTTATTAAATATATTATTTGTATCACAAATTTCAATATATGAGAATAGATTAAAGAAATAGAATTCAAAAATAAAGAGAGAGGGAGGGATAGAGATCACGCTGGCGGATGGATGGTGTCATTGGGGTGGAGGGGAGTGGAGAGATGGAGGTGGGAGGGCTGAGAGGTGGCGCAGTGGTGGTTTATGAGAGAGGAAGATGCGCCAAAGGGAAGGGCAGAAGCCAAACTTGGTTGGGCACATAGGGCATGTTTGGTTGATGGGTTGGGTTGGGGTACACCAGTGTACTCCTCCTTCCAACCCTCCCAACCCTCATCACAGTTTACTATTCACAGGGGTACCCCAACCCAATCCAATCCAAGGGAGGGGGTGTCTGTTTGAATTAATCGGCAGTCAGTGCGCACACCCTCCGCCCTAAGGTAATAGATGTTATGGATTCTATGATTGAAGACCTAAGCGTCCATTTCCTTTTTTAAGTTGCCCAACTCACCTTTTCCAGAAAAATCAACATATTTTTCTTCACGAAAATGTTTTTTTAGTAATTCATGACCTTGATCTAAATGTTTTAATATATGTTGTCAAAATTTTCGACAATTCATTTGTATGATGGAAGCGAAAGATGTGAATTCAAATACAATAATCTCTTATAAGGATTTTTACACACATACACATGTATACTTTTATAATTACACTATGACCCGTCTATGATTTTCATTACACTCATGTTCTTATGTAGTAATTGAAAAATGATAGAGCGAGAGCCGCTAAATAGTGGTCTGACAAATCAGACTCACTGTCGCTGAGGTGACTACTCAAGCCTTCCCGTTCGTCAACAATTAACCCACACAATCAATCAATCAATCAAGAGCAAGGATTAAAATTTATTATTCCCTACTAACAATGTACAATGGTAAGCAAGTAGGGGTCGAACACAGGAAACAAAGGTGCAGAGTATAGACAAAAGTCAAAACCTAGGTCTAATAGACTACTTAACCAATCTATTTTTTGAGGGTTTTTAATTTTTTTATTTTCTTATTTAATTTTTTTTAATTCTGTATTTTGGTTTTTAATTTTTTTGATTTTTATATTTTATAATTTATATTTTTTATATTTTTTTTAATATTGGTATATAAAAACAATGTAATAAAAGGAGTGCCAAAATATTTACAAAAATGTGCAAAAATAGTCAAAAATACTATTTTTGTGATTTTGGGGGATTTTTCAGAATGTTTTTGGTATTTTTAAATAGCAAAATAAAACAAAACAGTGAATTAGCTACTAGTTGGGGGTAAAATGGGAATTGAAAATATCAAACAGCCACAAAATTTTTCCAAACTATTTTTCAAATAAAGATAATAAAAATAGGAGACTACATAGCTTGAGTTCACAATTTTTTGAGTTTTCTAGAATTTTTTATATTTTTTTGAAGTTTTTAGGTATTTTTGAAGTTTTAAGGTTTTTATTTTGAAATTTTTAGTGGTTTTTGGACTGACACTAAAGTAGGTCAATATAGACAGTAGGGAATTTTTTTGGAATTTTTAGAGGTATTTTAATATTTTTTTGGTATTTTCTAGGCTAGATAGTACAGAAATAGCATGTTTTTGATTTTTAATAAATAAACAAATGCAACAAAAATAAAAATTAAAAATATAGCGTGCAAGTGCAAGTTAACAGGAGCTTAAGTTAATTTTTATGGAATTTTTGGCACTTAAATGTCGCGTGAAAATAAATAGATCAAACACACAATAATCCTAAGCTTGGCAGGGGTATATATGCAATTATAAGAACATCCAAGGGCTTAGGTGCAAATTTCACCAAAATACACGCATAGAACACGTGATCTGTCATTCACAGGGGCATACTTGTAAATACTAAAACCGACAGGGCAAACATGCAATTATCCCAAAAACATATTTAAATAACTACGCACAGGGGTATAATTACAAATAGATGAAAGTTTAGGTTCTATGATGCAAAATTCCGAAAATTCACATGCCCCAGCCACGTGAGGTGACGTGGCCGAGGACTGAAGTGCAAATATAAAAAGTTACTGGGCCTACGTGCAAATATTACAAAAACTTTTAAACTGGAAACTAAAGTTTTAGGACTAAATGTTAAATATAAAAACGCTTGGGTTTAAAATGCAAAATACCCAAGCTGCGGATCGTGCGGCCGAGGGAGCTTCACTTGACACGCGGCGTGCATCGGACGGCCCGTACCCCCTTCGTCCTGGGCGGCTGGGATTAGATCGTGGACGGCTGATCGGATGGCGGGGGGCATCTGGCGATCTGACGGCTCCTGTGCGCCTAGAGGAGGGCTCCTGATCTGACGGTAGGGAGATGCTCACGAAGAACACTCCGCCCGGCGAGCTTTGGCGGGCGATTACGACCAACACACGGCCTCTCTGGCCCTAGGATCAAGGGCAAAACGATCCTGGGGCCTCTCCACGTCTGAAGGTGGTCTCAGGCGTGCCTGAGATGGCGAGATGACGGCAGACGGTGGCGGCGACCTGGGCGTTGCTTCTCGAAATGGTCGGGGCTCGATAGAGCCTCATCTTGGGCTCTGACATGCAAGTGAGAAGCGTAAAAACCAGGCGAGGCAAATAGGGGGGTTCTGATGGTGCGATGAAGGCGGAAGGTGGCTCAGGCGAGGAGCTCCGGCGAGTGGCGGAGAGTGGAGCTCGGTGGCTCGATCTGGGCGAGATCGAGGGAGATGGAGGGGTGGAGCGTGATGACGGAGCGACGAGGAAGAAGATGGGGGTGATCTTGGCGGCTATTGAAGATGGAGGTGGTCGGAAAGTGCAGGCGGAGCTAAGCTCCGCCGTGATCTTTGATCGGAGATTCACGGCGAATAACGCAAGGGAGATCTAAACTGCTACTAGGCTAGTCTATACTAAGCTAAGGCTACAAGAAAATGGAAAGAGAAGGGGTTGAGACTCACCAGAGATGTCGGGATGGAGGTCGCGATGGAGCTCCAGCGAGGGATGGATCAACTTCGATTCGACGCCAGATGACTCAAACCCAGGCTCTATTCGATTCCTGCTGTCACCAGGAACATGATGGGCTAGGGGTTTTCGGGTGGATTTGGTGGAAGAAGGATCAAAATTCGAATCGAAGGCGGGGGTGGCTTTTGAATGGTGGTCAGGCGGCGTAAAAGACGAGGGTCAAACACCTCGATCAGTGGTCCACAACCCAAGGAATCACTTGGGCGTGATTCACCATTGTTCGAGGAAGAGATTCCATGAAGATGCCATCACCAAAGGGTGATCGAAGCGTCCTCGAAAAATGGGTGAAACCGGGGTCAAAAAGCTATTCTGACAGGCCAGAGGTGAAGGTCAGCCTGTTGACCTTGGTCAACAGTCCAGACCACCTGGTTGGTCCACGTGGACCAACCAGGAAAACCATCTAAAAACTATTTTGTAAAATCAATAAAAAATAATAAATGATATTATTTTAATTAGGTTATTAAATAAAAAATATTTATTATTTTATGTAGTATTTTATTTTGATTTTTAATTATTTTATGGAATATATTTTTACTAGTGTACTTTTATACCCCTTATAGGTATATTACATATATATTTTATTCTTTTATTTTTATTTTGTGTGTTTTAATTTTATTATTTTTATTTCTTATTTTATATAATTATAAAATACTTTTACACACATAAATATATTTTTATTTTATTTTATTGATATGTTTTGTATATTAAATAAAATCTCAGTAGGTATTGTATAGGTATGTATATAGGTATAATACATGTATATTATATATACATTTAATTTTATTTTGAGTTTTATTTAGGTTTTTATTCATGTTTTAATGTACATAATTATTATAAATAATATTCACAAAATTATAAAAATATAAAAATACAAAAATAATGATTAAAGAATAAATTGAATATTTTAAGCTGTACAAGTATACAATGTGGGTCCAAAACTCAACTTTCAAACCGTAGCGCCACCAAATGCGAAACCACCACCATTAAATAAATTATTTTATTCTATATACAATTAAGGGTGAGTTTGCTGCATTTGGAGTTTTCATTTGTGAGATACAGGTCTGGGAAGTTGGGATTCTGGATTTTTATTCGGACCATAACTTTTTATCTATACATTATTTTTCAGTGAAATTAATTTTGTATTTTTCTATATAAAATTATCTACAACTTTCATGTACAAAGTTTCTTTATTTGATGCACAAAAGGTGGAACCAAAAATAGGTCCCAAAATGAATAAAGAAGGAATGAAATAGAAGGTATTTTTATTGTCTTTTAACCCTTATCTCCCCCTACTTTATTCCTTGTCGTCCTATTCATCCAGATGCCTAGATCTCGGGGTTTCGGGTCATAAAATATCTACAATATTTTATTTTTTTCTTTTATTTTCTTTATTCTATAATTTTGACATTAAAAACAGTATTTTATACACTTTTTACACACATATGCATGAATGCTAAATTGCTCTATTTAATGCTATTTTCAGTCATTTGCTAGGGTTTTTGAGGCCAAAATGATAGAATAAAGATGATGAAATGTGGATTCATCAGTAATTAATCAACTATTACAAATTATTTCCATAGAAAGGGCTATGATCGTCCAGTTTGACAAAATTGCACATGCCTTATGTGACCGTTGCCATAATAATAGAGAGATAAGGGTTTTTCCAAACAACTTCTAATGTCTATCAAAGATCGTTGAATCACGATATTTAAAGTGGTAATGGATAATATAGAGTTTTCTATAACTAAAATATCGTTTTGATGAAATTTAAATATAATTAAATAAAAAACATACAACAACAATGGGCTAATATAATTATGTTTATTACAGAATTATTAAAAAATATATGAAAACAACCATACATATCACAAATGTTCTACAAAAACAACTAAGAAAATTTGGAACCAATCCCCACATTCTCCTGAATTTTCTTATGTTGGTACAAATTTTGAGAATTTTTCCTAAGGAGCGTTCGGTTCGGGAATAAGCAGGAATAAGGATGGTGAGTAAGAAGAATAATGATTTATTCTCGGTTCGGCTGGAAAGATGAGAATAAGATGGAATAAGGGTAGGTAAAGTGGAATAAAGATAGGAATAAGAATGGAATACGATAAATAATGGGATGTGGATGGGAATATCTGTAGTTTTGGAAACCACGTCGAGTGGGGAGTTGACCCCTTATTCGAGTGCTTATTCTCCAAACGAGTATGGCCTAAAAGTATGTGTTTTATGACACTCTGAAGTGCTTGAAACCTAGCTCATCATATTAACAATCACCATGTCATGATTATCAAAATCACATTGAGTTCAAGCTCGATCCGTCATCTAGATCTGCAGTTATGAAAACCTCGATTGAAATAGAGTAAAACAATGACGAAAAAAGAATAGAAAACAATCAGAAATCAACTTGTGAATTGGTAGGAAGCTTCTAATCAAGAAATGCATTGAAGTTCGAAAAAAACGAAGCTGAAAACAACAAGATTATCAAAGCTTCGAATGGAACTTCGAAAACCTCAAAAATGAAGCAAAGAGGCTAATCGATAGCAATATGTAATGGCTGTAATTTTATTCCTAGTCAAGTTTCCTTATTATCCTATTTGCATAATGAAGGCAATCAAAAATAGAATATCAATTAATTGATATTTAATACTCGATTGATTCCTATCATTAACAACAATAAAAAGAACAATAGCGCCTTCAAATCATATGTCACCCCTTCCATTTTCCTTTGAGAGATAGAGATAGAGAGAGAGAGAGAGTTGGAGAGAGAGGTCAACCCAGAAGAGGTTCCTTCTTGCAAGAGACGTCGGCATCAAAACATAAGAGGAACGTGTTGCGTGCATGCAATGACTGTGAGGGAGTCGCAACAGCCATGACTCAAGGAGATGAGTTTTGGATATAAGGTAGGTATCAGTTTAAGATTACGTTTAAACAAAGATCAAGTCCCTTTTTACAGTGTCGAATCCTTGGGATAACGTTTACATTTACGGATTTCACCACGGTTAGGTTCTCCCGATTTTGATTACGAAGGTGATTGACAATCTCGGGGTTTCGTTATCGTACCCTCGCCAACAATAACCAGATGAATGAGAGGACAATATCTTGGTTTTACGTACACATCGAACTTCCAGTTGTTTTTTTAAAAGGCATTGCTTTAACAATTAGGTTAATGACATTCTAGGTCGATCCACAACTATATATTTTCATTCTCTACCACCCACATCATCTATGGGAATTACAAGCACATTATAAAAATATAGTGTATATATCCTTTCGATACTGGTAACTAGTATTTGAACATTTACCATCAAATCTCAGGATTGCTAGGACTTGGACGATTAGATAATGTTATTTTGCTAGGATTGATAATGGAATTATTGTCATATTAATATATGTTGATTTCTTTTGTTCTTGCATTCGAGTAAGGTAAATAATATGAAAACTTGGTCGGTTGCCTTTTTATTTGCAAATTGACGTAACTACGTAGAAACATTTAGCCTTATCTGTAACGACCCGGATCCACGTGACCAGCGGAAGCACGATAAAACGACATGCCACGTCGGATCCGAGGGTTACTCATGCATATCAAATCCACAATTAAGGAAGACAATTGAAAGGACAAAATAATAAACAACTTGAGATACTTCAAATAAAAGGATGACATCACTTAACAGCTTGACATAATCAAAGGTTAGGTTCAACCTACAAGAGATTTCATTGACAAAGACAATCACTAGACTAGAACAACTCAAAAAAATGTTTTTTGGATACATCTACGGCTAAGATAAAGAAAAGGAACTAGCACTACCAAAAGAAAATGATAAGTCTTCAACCAGCAAACCACAAGAGCGGGAAAAAAAATGCTCGTAAGCCAAACAGCTTAGCATGCGAAAAGAGGGATACAAAAATTTCAAGAGTGCTTTGATAAATTACCAAGGAGTATGGCACTACTGTTATATCCATAATATATAAGGATTTTCATATTCTCAATAGTTGTACTCTAAACTGCATGCATACCCTTGTACTCATTCTTTTTATAGGGTGGGCCTTTTATTAACTACCACTGACACTAGCGGCTTTCTTATACAATTACGATCATTCACTTGTATTCACTTCGTGATGACATCAGCGTTGAGTCAATATGTGGACTTTCCACTAGGTTCTACTGAACCTGGCATCCCCAGAAGGTGTTGCCCTTTAGGCCATTGATATCTGTATCAGATCCGGTATTCGGACTCTAGAGGTGGCTCCCACCACGAGGCGTAGCACTTAGCTCCGCATACCATTCTCGTGCCATCAATCATATTAAAATTCTAGATTTAGCAAATCACTTAATTCGTATAGATTGAGTTTGCATGCTTCTGCTAATCCCTTAACTCACATATTTTCCCGACATATTTATTACCTATGGTATACGATTAATACACGTGCATACTTGCTGTCACAAGATAAGGTTGAGATTAAATTATACAGATTTTACTCATGACGGGCATGGCATGATATAGATGTAGGGTACTGAGGATTAATAATATGGATAACATTGAAAGCATATATTGGTAACGTTGAAAGCATATATTCACCCCATTATCAATAATAAAATAATCACATAAATTGGAGGCGTTCAAGATAATCTGATTAAGTTTCCGGGGACATAATGAAAATATAATAAAACAACAGGCATAATTATGTCAGTAGCAGTATACGTGAACGTATTACTCATGTATTCGCATATTATTTAGAATATACAAAACAATCGCATGCATTATCTCATCTAACCAGGAGTTGGCGTATGGTCTCATTTTCTTCCTTGTAACCCACGTATGTTCACATTTTACCATAAATGGTAATGACATCAGGTTTTTTATAACAATTGCGAGTGTTTAATCCTGATCCCAACCCCATGTACCCGTTATTCTCATAAAGTAATTATGTATAAAGAAGTCTGTAGCCGTAGGGCCTAAGAAGATAACAGGATTCTATACTAACAGATATGTATATGAAATAAAAATCAAGGGGGTCTAATGCTCAATCCTTTTCATAGTTTCTATTATTGCAATCTCATGCTTCTCTTTTTATGCGTGTGCGACCTATCTTAGAGAATAAAGAAATAACAGAGTATCCCTCAATAGGATAGCAAGGGCCCTTCAAGGAGGATGGAAGGTGACAATAGCTTCAGAATTAGGAGGTAACGATTATCAATATCCAACTAAAATAACGACCACTGATTTCTTTGTTTACAGTGAACTATTGTAGGATAAATGATACTAATAATCTATCTACGAGCAATAATCATTTATCAATAATAGTTGGGTTAAAAGAAATCGACAAATATAATGCTAATCCTACATTTTGAGCCAAGATAGAAATTTGAGATCATGGAACAATAGAACGCATACCGTATCCGCAAGGGGTATACACTGCAAGGGTTGGATCTAAATCGTGATCCTCCTCTTCCGATCACAACCAGCCCCGCATCCCGAAGATGACGTCCCACACGGTGATGGGGGGTTGCGTAATACTCGGCTAAGGAAAATAAGGAGGCTGATCGCTAGACTCCTCTCCTCTCTTCCTCCCTCTCTTAAGTAACGAGAGAAGGTCCCTTTCGTATTCCAAAGATGGAATCACGCATATGAAGTGGAGGGGTTGTAATGAGAGGTCCCCATGCCCACTCTCTCTTCTATTAAATCCATTAAATTAATATTATTAATTAATTTGTGATCTTAATTTCGGACATTAATTTAGTGTCTGTTACAATCTACCCTACTAAAAAATTTCGTCCTGAAATTTGCAGGGTATAAGGACTTACCAAACAATTCGGGATACTTGGCTTGCATTTCCTCCTCCAACTCCCAAGTAGCTTCCTCACGTTTCTGGTGTTTCCATAAGACCTTAACCATGGGGATTATCCGGCGTCGCAATTTATTTTCCTTGCGGTCGATGATCCTGATGGGTTCTTCTACGTAAGATAGATCTGTTTGCACTTCAGGAATCTCATGCTCTATTATATGCGAGGGATCAGCTATGTACTTCCTTAGCATCGAAACATGGAACACATCATGTATATTCTTGAACTGAGGAGGGAGATCGACCCGATAAGCAACCTCACCAATTCTCTTGGTGACAATAAAAGGGCCTACATATCTTGGATTCAGCTTTCCTCGTCTACCAAATCGGACGACTCCACGCAAAGGAGAGACTTTGATAAAGACTTGATCACCCACTCAAAATTAAGATCGTGCCTCCGACGATCCGCATAGCTTTTCTGCCTACTTTGAGCAGCTAACAATCTCTTCTTGATTATATCAATTTTTGTTGTACTATCCAAGACAATTTCTGGTCTTAGGATTTTCCTTTCGCCCACATCATCCCAGCATAAGGGAGAACGACACGATCTACCATATAGAGCTTCGTATGGGGCCATCCCAATACTAGAATGAAAGATGTTATTATAAGCAAATTCAACAAGTGGAAGGTGAGAATCCCAATTCCCAGCAAAGTCCAAAGCACAAGATCTAAGCATATCTTCCAATGTATGAATGGTTCTTTCTGACTGTCCATCATTCTGCGGGTGAAATGATGTGCTAAACTTAGGTTTGTACCCAATGCATCATTCAAGCTCTTCCAAAATCTGGATGTGAAACGTGCGTCCCGATCTGAGACAATGGATACAGGTACACCATGCAACTTCACTATCTCATGGACATATAACTTCGCCAGACTCTCGATAGACTGACCACACTGTATAGGTAAAAAGTATGCCAATTTAGTTAATCGATCCACAATCACCCAAATGGCATCATATTTGGAACCTTTTGTGGGAGGCAAACCCACTACAAGATCCATAGTAATGTGCTCCCATTTCCACTCTGGCAAGTCCAACGGCTGCAATACTCCAGATGGCCTTTGGTGCTCAATCTTTACCCGTTGACAAACAAGACATCTTGAAACGAACACTGCAATTTCTTGCTTCATATTTTTCCACAGAAATTCCTTTGCAAGTCCTTGTACATTTTTGTACTCCCTGGATGAATAGAGTATATAGAACTATGTGCCTCCTCTAAGATCTCCTTTTTAATTTCTTGATCATTAGAAACCCATAATCGATTTCTAAATCTCAATCCACCGTCGACTGCAATCGACAACTCGCTAGAAGGCTTCTTCGATGCTTCAACCAGCAGCAATAGTTCTGGATCAACTTTTTATGATGCCAACACCTTCTCAATCAATGTTGAGTGAACTTGCAGTCCAGCAACAAAAATATCATGTTTCCCATCTATAAAAGGCTTCCACTGAACAAAATCTTCGACAAGCTTCCATTGCAATTTCATGCAAGAAAACGTAGCTTCCCATTTCTGCTGAGCGCATCTGCTACTGCATTATTTTTTTCTCGGATGATAGTCCAAGAAAAATCATAATCCTTCAATAGTTCCAACCATCTCCGTTGCCTCATGTTCAAGTCCTTCTGAGAGAAAAGATATTTAAGGCTCTTATGGTCAGTAAGGACCTGGAATTTCTCACCATATAAGTAATGCCTCCATAACTTCTAGGCAAAAACAATTGCGGCTAGCTCAAGATCATGAGTAGGATAATTTCTCTCATGAATTTTCAATTGCCGAGATGCATAAGCCACGACCTTATCATGTTGCATCAGAACAGCACCAAATCCTGACCCCGAAGCATCAGTATGCGTTGTGAAACCTCCAGTATCCGAAGAAGTGTCAAGATTGGAGCGGAAGTCAACATCTCATTCAATCTTGAAAGCTCTCTTCACATTGCGGACTCCAGATGAATTTTGTTTCTTTCCTCATCAGTTTCGTGAGAGGTAAAACTATCTTCGAGAAGTCCCGAATGAAGCGCCTGTAATAACCAGCCCAAACCCAAGAAGCTACGAACTTCTGTGACTGTCTTTGGTTGGTTCCAGTTCAGAACCACCTCGACCATTGATGGGTCAACAGATATCCCATCTTTTGATATAACATGACCAAGAAATATCACCTTATCAAGCCAAAACTCACATTTAGAGAATTTAGCATAGAGACGGTGATGTTTCAGAGTCTCTAACACTGTCCTCAAGTGTTCCTCATGCTACTTCTTATCTTCTGAATAGATAAGGATGTCATCAACAAAACTATGACAAACTTATCCAAGAAATCACGGTGTATCCTATTCATAAGGTCCGTGAATGCTACAGGAGCATCGGTTAATCCAAATGGCATTACTCGAAACTCGTAATGTTCATACCTTGATCTAAAAGCAGTCTTTGGAGCATCCTCTGCCTTGACTCTTAGCTGATGATAACTCGATCTCAAATCAATTTTTGAAAAGATAGCAGCCTTCTGCAATTGATCAAATAGATCATCTATTCGAGGTAGAGGGATACTTATTCTTGATTGCAATCTGATTCAGAGCTCGGTAATCAATGCATAGTCTAAGTGTTCCATCCTTCTTCTTGACAAAGAGCATAGGAGCACCCCATGGGAGACACTAGGCTGAATGAAGCCTTGCTCAAGAAGTTCATCAAGTTGCTTCTTAAGCTCTGCTAACTCTGTCGGAGCCATGCGATAAGGTGGCTTGGAGATGAGAGATGATCCCAGCATGACTTCAATAGTGAAGTCAATCTCTCTCTGAGAAGGTAGACCAGGAAGGTCTTCAAGAAAACATCAACATACTCTCGAACAATGGGCACATCCTCAATAGAAACATGTTGAGCCTATGTTTTCACTACACTGGCAAGAAACGCCTTGCAACCTTTTGACAACATTCGGTTTGCCTTCAATAAGGAGACAAACATCTGCCTCATAGGTCTCTTAAAACCCTTGATTTGGAATTTAGATTTCCCCGGCATACATAGCAGGACTTTCTTTTCTCTACAAAGAACCTGTGCATAGTTCTCATAGAGCCAATCCATTCCCAGAATGACATCATAATCTGTCATTTCTAGGAGGACTAGAATTGCAATAAATTGTTTGTTCTCAATCTCTATAGGTACTTCGTGCAAGAAGGACCCACAAGTACCAATCTTTCCGACAGGTGAAGAAACATATAGCGTAACTGTCATCTTAGTGGTTTGTAAATTAAGCAATCTAGCAAATGCACTTGATATAAATGAATGAGAAGCTTCAGGGATCATAAAGCACTCTAGCCATAAAACCTGAGATGAGAAGTGTACCTTCTACCACCTGACTAGGATCCTCTGACTGCTCAGTTGTGGTGGAGTATACTCGTCCCATGATCTTCTTCTTCGGATCTGCATTCCTCTGCCTATCATCTGTGTGCTTCATCTTTGGACAATCGCGAATGAAGTGACCTTTCTGACCACATTTCAGACAAGCTCCAGTTATCTTGTAGCACTCACCCCGATGGCTTCTCGTGCAATGAGGACAAACTGGGACACCAGGTCTATCAATAGGCTTGACTCTAGCCTCTTCCTTGCCATGGTAACCAATCTTTATCTTCTTATTAGGGCTTTTAAAAGTATCGTGACGGACACCAAGACTTCCACTCCCTTGCCATGTCTTTTCAGTTGGTTTTGGGGTTAATTGATGCTCCCCATCGATAGCTACCGCTGCATCCACTGCATCGGCAAGTGTCTTAGGCATGCTCCCTAAGACTTTAGCTCGTAGTCCAATCCTCAAACCCATCATGTACTTCTTCGCTCTCTCCCATTCAGTCTCGTAAATTCCTTTGTCGTACTTCTCGAGATGATAAAATTGAGCAGTGTATGCCTCAATGCCTAGTTCATTCTGTTGCAGATCAATGAATTCATGTCTCTTCTTGATCCTTGCACGCATAGGAATGAAGTGATCCTTGAAGTGCTTCACAAAATCTTCCCATGTCACGTCTTGGTCTTCCTTGAAATGCACACCTCTGCAGGTCTCCCACCAATACTTTGCCTGATCTCGCAGCCGGAACATAGCAAAGGTGACCTTCTTCTCCTCAGGACAATCCAAGGCACTAAACGCCAACTCAATCTCCTTGAGCCAATGTTCTGCTTTCTCTGGCTCATTCTCCATTGTATATAGGTGGGTCATGTTGCAAAAACTTCCGTAAGGTAAGACTCTCCATATTCGCATTCTCATAAAGCTTGCGAACTTGGTCTCTTTCTTCTTGTGCAGCTTCTCTCTCCATTCGAGCACGTTCTCGTTCTTCACGGAGCCATCGTCCCATCTCAGTCATCAACTACAACTGTTGTTGTTGGGAACCCTCAAGCATACCTTCACCAGGCACAAGCTCACGTCCAGGTTCCATCTAAAATCATGAGATAAGATTGAAATTCAGACATCAATATATGTGTATATCGACTAAAATAGGGCATCCTAATTGTACCCAAGAGAACTTCAGCTCTGATACCACTTATAACGACCCGGATCCACATGACCAGCGGAAGCACGATAAAACGACATGCCACATCGGATCCGAGGGTTACTCATGCATATCAAATCCACAATTAAGGAAGACAATTGAAAGGACAAAATAATAAACAACTTGAGATACTTCAAATAAAAGGATGACATCACTTAACAGCTTGACATAATCAAAGGTTAGGTTCAACCTACAAGAGATTTCATTGACAAAGACAATCACTAGACTAGAACAACTCATAAAATGTTCCTTGGATACATCTATGGCTAAGATAAAGAAAAGGAACTAGCACTACCAAAAGAAAATGATAAGTCTTCAACCAGCCACCGAACTCCTTCCAGGAGCTCTACTCCTCCGAGGAACCTGCGGCAAGGCAAACCACAGGAGCGGGAAAAAATGCTCGTAAGCCAAACAACTTAGCATGCGAAAAGAGGGATACAAAAATTTCAAGAGTGCTTTGATAAATTACCAAGGAGTATGGCACTACTGTTATATCCATAATATATAAGGATTTCCATATTCTCAATAGTTGTACTCTAAACTGTTTGCATACCCTTGTACTCATTCTTTTTATAGGATAGGCCTTTTATTAACTACCGTTGGCACTAGCGGCTTTCTTATACAATTACGATCATTCACTTGTATTCTCTTCGTGATGACATCAGCGCTGAGTCAATATGTGGACTTTCCACTAGGTTCTACTGAACATGACACCTCCGGAAGGTGTTGCACTTTAGGCCATTGATATCCGTATCGGATCCGGTATTCGGACTCTAGAGGTGGCTCCCACCACGAGGCGTAGCACTTAGCTCTGCATACCGTTCTCATGCCATCAATCATATTAAAATTCTAGATTTAGCAAATCACTTAATTCGTATAGATTGAGTTTGCATGCTTCTGCTAATCCCTTAACTCACATATTTTCCCGACATAAATAATACCTATGGTATACGATTAATACACGTGTATACATGCCGTCACAAGATAAGGTTGAGACTAAATTATACAGATTTTACTCATGGCGGGCATGATATAGATGTAGGGTACTGAGGATTAATAATATGGATAACGTTGAAAGCATATATTAGTAATGTTGAAAGCATATATTCACCCATTATCAATAATAAAATAATCACATAAATTGGAGGCGTTCAAGATAATCCGATTAAGTTTCCGGGGACATAATGAAAATATAATAAAACAACAGACGTAATTACGTCAGTAGCAGTATACGTGAACGTATTACTCATGTATTCGCATATTATTTAGAATATACAAAACAATCTCATGCATTATCTCATCTAACCAGGAGTTGGCGTATGGTCTCATTTTCTTCCCTGTAACCCATGTATGTTCACATTTCACCATAAATGGTAATGACATCAGGTTTTTGATAACAATTGCGAGTGTCTAATCCTGATCCCAACCCCATGTACCCGTTACTCTCATAAAGTAATTACGTATAAAGAAGTCTGTAGCCGTAGGGCCTAAGAAGATAACAGGATTTTATACTAACAGATATGTATATGAAATAAAAATCAAGGGGGTCTAATGCCCAATCCTTTTCATAGTTTCTATTATTGCAATCTCATGCTTCTCTTTTTATGCGTGTGCGACCTATCTTAGAGAATAAAGAAATAACAGAGTATCCCTCAATAGGATAGCAAGGGCCCTTCAAGGAGGATGGAAGGTGACAATAGCTTCAGAATTAGGAGGTAACGATTATCAATATCCAACTAAAATAACGACCACT
Source organism: Ottelia alismoides (assembly GCA_037367405.1). Taxonomy (NCBI): domain Eukaryota; kingdom Viridiplantae; phylum Streptophyta; class Magnoliopsida; order Alismatales; family Hydrocharitaceae; genus Ottelia; species Ottelia alismoides. The sequence goes on along the minus strand of JAZKJV010001153.1, from coordinate 808,395 downwards.
GATTTCTTTGTTTACAGTGAACTATTGTAGGATAAATGATACTAATAATCTATCTATGAGCAATAATCATTTATCAATAATAGTCGGGTTAAAAGAAATCGACAAATATAATGCTAATCCTACATTTTGAGCCAAGATAGAAATTCCAGATCATGGAACAATAGAACACATACCGTATCCGCGAGGGGTATACACTGCAAGGGTTGGATCTAAATCGTGATCCTCCTCTTCCGATCACAACCAGCCCCGCAGCCCGAAGATGACGTCCCAAACGGTGATGGGGGGTTGCGTAATACTCGGCTAAGGAAAATAAGGAGGCTGATCGCTCGACTCCTCTCCTCTCTTCCTCCCTCTCTTAAGTAACGAGAGAAGGTCCCTTTCGTATTCCAAAGATGGAATCACGCATATGAAGTGGATGGTTGTAATGAGAGGTCCATAATTGCCCCATGCCCACTCTCTCTTCTATTAAATCCATTAAATTAATATTATTAATTAATTTGTGGTCTTAATTTCGGACATTAATTTAGTGGCCGTTACATTATCATTTGGACTCATTTCAATTTCATAGCGTTATTTTTCAATCGACGGCATTTGTTAGCACATGCGATTGATTTTGAACTTGTTGCTTTTGCGTCACTGGAATATAATGTTGTATTGATGTGGGTATTGAAAGTAGTGCTGTGTGATTGCAATCAAAAGATTAATTAGAAAATAAATATATAGTATCGGGAAAATCTCATTCAGTAAGTATGGAATATTTATGTATTAAAGAAATGAGTATTGGAATGCCTTTTACTCAATAAAAGCAAACATGTCTGGATGACATTATAATTTTGGCACCGACTCGAATTAAGAAGAGTTATTCTCAACATTATGAGAAAGATTGGTTGGTGGAAAAGAAAGAAAATGCATGTATATCAGATATGTATTTGTACAATGAAGACCTCTTGGGTTAGTAGAACCAAAATGTTCTCATGAACCACTATGAGATGTAAAAGGAAATTATATTAAATGAATCAGAATTTCCTTGGCATGAGTAATGATAATATAACGATAAGCGAAGCTAATGCTATACATAATAGTGGGAGCTACCTCGAGAGTCCAATTATTGTAGGCTTAAAGGGGGCCAACGTCTTCCAGGGGCATACAGTTTAAGGAACCAACTGAGGCAAAAGATAAGTAATAGTTGTAACCACAGTGTCATGTTCATGTATCACTAGTGTCAGTGGTAAAGTCACCGACGCCATCAAAGCTACCAAAGCCATTAAACAATTTAATAACTAAGACAATTTTAAACACTAAACAATTTAAAGGTATATGTGTAATTATGTTAATGCAATGAGCTTATGTGCAATTATGTTAATATCATGAGCATATGTGCAATTATGTTAATGCAATAGGCATATGTGTAATTATGTTAATGTTATGGACGTACGCGTAATTATGTTAGTGGTAAGATATATGTGTGTAAATGTATTGAAAAGTCATGCAAGAAAATGATTTAAAGAATGGATAAGCCATTACAAGTTATTCCAAGAAATAATTAAGAAAGTAAACCATTATAAGTCATGCAAAGACATCTTAAATGGGCTAAAATGCAAATAGATTTATATGATAAAAGAATCATGTACGTTCCATAAGTATTATGAAATATGCCCCACAAGATGGAAGAAATGTATGTCACACACACACGCGCATATATATTCTTATGCATATTAGATATATATATATATATATATATGCAATAGGTCAAATACATATGTTAGGGAATGAACTTAGACATGCATGGGAACAATTAAGCACATAATGATATTTTTCTATGGATACTTAAGTACATGAAATATAACATGTTAAGAGACTGTGAGAATTCCCATGCATAGACCTCGATGTTTAATCAATTAACCGCACTTTAAGAGCTTTCTATAGTTTGTTGAATCAACACACTCGGTCGTCAAAACTCAAGCTGGATTTTATATAATACGTACGTCATTTCCTACGTCGATGAAATACATACGGAATGATTTGAGGCCTCAAGCAAGCTGGACGAAGCAAATAGTATAGTGAAGTGAAGCAAGGACCCGAGCGTGTAGAAGGAGTCGAAAACAATGGGGAAGCCGAGGTCAACGTTGGCAATAGAGGTCAGGTTGAAAGGTCAAGCAGGTCGTCCGTCAGGGACAGCAATTCCAAGAACTCTTCTCAAATCCTATCTACGCCTGTTAGATAGATGTGAAGACCAAGCGAGAACGACATGATAAAATAGCTTGATCAAAGTCAGATAATGGCGACGATCGAGCAGTCAAGAGCAGCAGGGGAAGAAGCTTTCTTCATCCTACTACTTCACCCGCACCATACATGACGAGACCATTTCAGGTGAAGATCAAGTTTGACCAAACACTCAAGTTCGTGTGTCAAATTCAACGAGGCTTTCAACATGGTATGGTAGATTACATGATTTATGGTGGATATCTATATGCCAATTGGAACTGAGGGCCATGTTGAGCAATTATTTAGTTTTCCTTTTGCAAGTATATCCTTGTTGATGTTGTAATAATGGAACTCTCATTTTGAAAGTGATCCATGTATCCTTTTGGAGTGATATTTTCTTATGGTCATTGATTTGCCATGCATGAATCAGTAACGGTTCGATCGTGCTACTAAATGTTGCAGACTTTCGCTACACGACCCGTTCTGTTAAAAGAACTGTCATGGGTGCCAAAAGAATGGGATTAAATGATGGTAAAAAAATTAAAAAGAATTGGATCGGAGAGAAGGTGTAATGTCTTGATCAACTTATTTGGGTCCTATTTTAGCCATTGTATAGGGCTTAAAGAGTCAAATTTAACAGAATCAATTTCATGTCATTTAGAGGTCGTTATGAATTGTTAGAAAGATTAGCATTTCTTAAACATATATTAACTCGTAACCTCCATCATTATGACTAATTAATCACGATTAAGGAGTTTAATTATGATTAAGCTACTAAATATCATTATAAAAATAAGCATGATTAGTGTAGGTTGTTCATAATCATGGTTATTAACCTTGATTAGCATTAATTACTTGTGATTAACACTAATTAAGCTCCATTAAATATTGGCATTATGATGTACATGGGCATTATAGTCGATGGTTTTCATGATGACATGAAGGGATATTAAATTACCATGTCATCGTATTTCACAACAAGTTGTGCATGCACTCTTGCCAAGGACTAGCACCCCCTCATTCTCACCCATTCATTCCCTACTCAACCCCATGCAAAAGGTTGAGAGGCTAAGAGATGGGGAGGAAGGTGAGGAAGAAGTGCAAGCAATACATTGCCATAAAGAAGAGTGAGGAGCAAGGTAAAAGCTACTCTTAAAATACTATGGGTAGAAGTGTTGGACATGCGAGCCCACTGCGAGCCATTAAGCAATGGATATTATTGCAAATATCATTCCTTAATCTGAAATGAAGAATAATTAATTTCCATAATAGATCCCTTAGTACAATTAGGGTTATGTACCATGGCCATCTTAGTGATCATACATCTGTTGATTTAATTATTGAATCATAGAGGATGATGCTTGGATGAATATCTAAAGAGTTAGATTGAGGACTCATCAAGCACCGTCAAATGATTATTAATAGATGATCTCCAGCATGAGAAGGAGCTGACAATCCTTTCTCTAAAGGATGATATCTTACCGACTTCTTGATGCAAGTCCTCTACATAGGAATAGAGATTTAGAGGTGTTAGACAAGTTAGGTCAAAGAATTGACTTAACAAAATCGAGACAATCAAAGACCTATGTTGTATGCTGTCACGATATAGGCACACATCCTCTGACCGACGACAGATGTGTTACCATATGTATGAGTATGTACATTTGGCGGACTAATATATTGAAAACCTAATCAAGGTCTATATACCGACGCGTTGCTGTGCATACAAGGGCATATGAGTAATACGATCTCTCAAAAGGATCATACAGGTTCATTTACTGAACCGGAAGACATGAGCTCACTCATGAGATATTGGGAAAGATCAAATTCCGTGCAGGGTCGTCTCGTAGCTTGACAAAATTTATAGGTTTGATATATGCTTTTGGAAAGTATATGATCAACACCTAGGTATATATATACTTTTGGAAAGTATATGATCGATACCAACTTCCAATAGTCAAATGAGAAACTTAATGATAAAACCATGATGGAGACAGTCTAAAAGAGATTTAAAACTTCGGGTTTATTCTAGGTCTTGCAGTATGCATGATGTACAGGTATTAGGAATACATAAGGGTGATGTGATCATAAACGATTGTATAACCATGACGCTTCCATTTCGAGGGAGTGATGAAACAGGTCTGGATTTTAGTAACTCCTCTCATAGAGAAGTAATATGATCTTAGTCCAAATGTTGGACCTTGATCTGAATGTGATTCAGATATAATGAAAAGATTAGATTTGCGGTCTTGATTTAATCAAGCATCTATGAGAGTTCCGCAAGATCGGGATTTGAGATATGATCTCAATATCAAAGTCACTATAAGTGGAACAATACAATCGCATTATTCTTGAAAGAGTTTACGAATAATTTCATTGTTGGTAATGTATCCGAGCATTGGGAAATGGATAATTAAATGTGATTTAATTATCGCCATAGTTGCATCATTGTCGTTATGCTGTCGGATTGTTTACTCGTGGATCTTTGTCTCCTTCGTTGTGCCTCCCTCGTGAAGAAGACGTCGGATTTTGTGAGATGAGATCAGGAGATTCGCTGCTTGGATTTTCAACATGGATTACAAGGAGTACGCGTCTCATCAACGTGCTCGCAAGCGTCTCCTCTGTCGGATCCGACTTGAGACAAGAGGTCTCTTCCTTTAGAGACTTGGTCGCAACCAAGCTTCAAGAGATAAACCTATTACTTGTATGTGTTTTAGATGAAATGATCCAAGAAATGTTCTTGTATCATGTGATTTCATTGTTTCAAAATTTTTAAATTCTGCTGCCTCGAGCGACTAGTACGACTAGTCACTCCCAATCGCATACGATGCAATCCTCATGATTCTGTGATGCACTTAAGGATCTTCCAATATCCTTAAAGTGGTATCAGAGTCATAGGTCAGAGGTTTTAGATACGATCCATAAACCTAAGACGACATGCGCACTTTAGGATTTGTGAACTTTCATCGCATTTTGTTCATACAGCCATGTTTTGTGTGATTTTTCCACCCTGTTTAAATTATTTAAATTTGAAATTATCACTTGGATAATGTCCCCATTAAGTAAGGAAATCATGGGACTTGAGTTTGCATGATTTGGAATCCGATTGCTCAAGTTATGATCTTTGTAATGAACATGTATCCACTGTTTCGGGGATGGCGAATCTTGGCGTAATTAAAGAGTTAATTACGATTTTGAAATACCTAAAAATGCATTCAAATCACTTGGGTCCTGTTGTAAATCAAACTAGCAAACTATAGAAACTTATTTGCTTGATTTGGATTTAAGATGATTCAGATATGCTATGTAGGGGTCACTGTTGAAAATTACTTTCCCAATCACGAAACTTATGATTGTCATTCAATTAAATTAATGAAAATTAATGGTTAATTTCCTGAAATAATTATTAATGAATATTTGTGAAATAGTTAAAGATGATGATTGTTTCCTTGAATGACATTGACCATAACCAACTTGATAAGATACGATCTAGATAACAATCCATTACAACAATTTTAACCATCAAAGTTGCTTGATTGTTTAGCAAATCTTCTTATAGTATTAATCAAAAATATTTTGATAAATACTATATAGTATAACTTCTATTGAAAGACTGATTATCATCTCAAGAATAAAGTGATCAATTGGCATTATCCTGACATGAGACAGATATAATGTTTAATTGGGGAGAATTTAGGTAGCAGGTTGCTACTTGAGGTCTGTCCCACTCCCGTCGGAACTGACCATGATAATGGGTAAGAAAGGGATAATGTTTGAAGAGATCATGATGTATTTTTCTAATTATTAAAATTCGAATAATACATATTTGAGATAATACTATATTTCAAGTAATAATAGAGAATGTTTATTGGATATTAATTGGATCATTAATTTCGTATGATTAGATTAATTAGAATCCAATTAAATCTAAAACACTCTATTATGAATATAATTGTTATTTCCCTTGGAAGAATTAATTATGTGAATATGATTCATAATAACTAATTAGACTTTAAACATGATATGGGGGATCGCATAAGTGACAGCCATGGTCTCCCGTCAAGGTGAAGGGTTCTGTCGCCGTGGATTGTATGTAGGAGATGCATGTACGAAGTGATAGCTTCTACATACAAGCGCATCTGGATCGAGCTCTTTTCTTAGTGATCCCAATATCGACTCCTCATACTATTGGAGAGATATTGGATTGCGCATAGCAAGTTCTAAACTTGTTGATGGTTGGTTCAATTAACGACGGGTCAACATCACCTTAGGAGTAGTGGGCTTGGGTGTTAAAGATAGAATTGGGAATGCAAGTTGGACTTGCTAGGAAAAATGTGTTCCCGCTTATTTTTATCTAGGTTGCAAGTTCTCATATTATTGGGACATAACAAAGGTAAGAAGGAGACCCTAGATCTTGCTTGAGATATAATGATAAGTATATCTCTTACATTGAAAGTGATTAAGGGAATGAACTTTCAATGTTAACAAGGTAAGACAACTTTGATATAAAAATTCCTTAATCAAAGTAAAATATGTATATATATTTATGCAAATTTCTTATTTGAGATAATCCTTCATTAAACCTACTCAATAATAACTGGTAAAATATCATGGATTGGATCCATGATCAAGATGTTCTACTTGCAGTTGGGCACATAATGTATGTGGTTGCAATGTGTAAGATTCCTCATAATAATGAGGAATGACAATTTAATAGGCAATAGGACAACAACATAGGGTGTGTATGTCTCTATAGTCTTGATCTCTCATCGAATGTACCTTAGAAGTGACATATCGATGATGATTGTAATTGTCAAATAATCCTTATAAAAACCTAAGAAGATGTTCTGGAATACATATGTGCTCTATACAGTTATTCATGAATGGCATGGATTACTGCTGAAAAGCGAGAAAATGGGAGTCGCTAAATAATGGCCAGATAAATCAGGCTCATTGTTGTTGAGGCAGCTACTCGAATCCTCTCGTTGTTTCAACAATTAACCCATACAGATAATTAAGCAATTAAGAGTAAGAGTTAAAATTTATTATACCCCACTAAGAATGTAAAGTGGCAAGCAAGTAAGGGCCAAACACAGGAAGCAATAGAGTAGAGTAGGCAAGATAAGGAATCAAAGCACAATTGTCACTCAACTGCTTAGCCAAAATGATTTTTTGTGGGTTTTAATTTTTATTGTTTTTTATTGTACTTTATTTTTGGTTTATATTTTTTGCATTTTGTTTTTAATTTTTGATTTTATCTTTCTTTTTATATTTTTAGATTTTTATATTTCCTTTTTTTTAAATATATATAATATAGCTATATATAGGATATATGTACAATGTAAGCTAAGATAGATATAAATAATAATAAAAATTGATAAAATAAATAAAATAAAATATTCTTGGATTTTAAACATTTTTTACTATTTTTTTATTTATTAGATAATTTTTCTAATTTCTATATATTTTAAAGTAAAAAATACCCTAAATCAGAGTTTAATTAAATAGGTTGAATTATAATTGAGATAAAATATACAAAACAGTATCAAAATTTCTTAAAATTAATTTTAATATAAAAATAATAATATAAAAAATACAAAAAAAACACAATTTTTGGAATTTGTAGGAATTTTGTAGATTTTTATAGGTGTTTTTAGGTTTTTTAATTTTTAAGATTATTCTTTTATAATTTTTTTGAGATTTTTGGTCTGGAGTTGCAAAATAATTAAATAAATAAGAAAACTATTTTTTAAAAACTTTTTATATTTTTTTGGGATTTTATAAGCTAGTCAGGGAATAAAAAGGCTATTTTTAATTTTTATAAAATAGGAAAAAGGTCCAATACTACAAAATAAAAATGTGGCGTGAAATTAGAATGCAACGGGGACTTAATCCTATTTTTGTGGATTTTTCGAAAAAATGAATATTTTAAATAAATAGAAATAACAAAGAAAAACTACATTACTAGCAGGGATATTTTTGTAAATAAAAAATATATGGGAGCCAATCTGCAAATTTCACAAAAATGTATAATTACAATAAAAAGTTCCTAGGTCAAAGTAAAATACATAAAATTCGAGGGGTACGCCTGCAAAATTACCACCTCACATGGGGGGTCACGTGAGGTGACATGGCTTGGACCTAGATGCAATTAGCAAAAGTCAAGGGGCTAAGATGCAAATATTACAAGAATTATAAGCTGCAGATAAAAGCTTGAGTGCTAAATATTAAAATACAAAAAGGGCCAGGTTGAGAGTGCAAAATGTGTCGCCAAGCAATGGTTACGATGTGGTCACTTATCAACATGTCAGTCTCCAACGGTGGATGACGTTTCGTCCTTGGACGCTTTCGATTAGATCGTAGATCAAATCTGATGGTCGATGGAGGCGTAAATCTAGTGGTGGCTATGCATTCTAGAGTTGTCCCTCAATCGGACGGTGTAGAGGAGGTGTGGAAGAACACAGCCTTGGTGAAGTTCGATCTGACCTCCTTCCCTCATTCGTCGTCCCCAGAAGCCTGGGAATGGATCAAAACATTCCTCAGGTTCTTCCGCACCTGCTGATGGTCTCAAAAGGGGCAACGGATCTCCGGTCAAGTCAGATGAAGTAGCGGCACCTGGGGTGTTCTCCCGAGGTTTGATGAGGCCCAAAAGGGATCCTTTATTGTATTTGCCAGCAGGAGATAGTTGGGGGAACCATAAATGAAGTTGTTGGGAGCTTCAATGGGCCAAGGGAGCGAAGGTGGTGCGGATGGGGCTCCTCCGGCGAGTGGCGGAAGAAGAGGAGCAGGCAACTTGTTCTGTGCAAGAACAAGGGGAACGGAGGTGCGGTGGATGATCATAAGGTGGAGGGGAAGCGAGTTGGGGTGATAATCACAATGTATCAGTTCTTGGGTAGTCAGAATGCAGTGGCGGAGCGAGAGCTCCGGTGAGGGTGAAGTGCACAAAACAGGGCGAAATACAAAGATTGAATCTCAAAGTATGCTAATCCTAGACTAATGTAAACCTAAGGATTACAGAAAGGGAGAGAGATAGGAGCTTACCGGTGCGAAGTGCTCTAGATGGAGCTACGACGGAGCACGGCGGAGAGCAACAGATCAGACCTTAGTTCGATGCAGATCTCCACGCCAAGAGCTTGGACCAACTCCTGCTGTCACCAGGACTGTGATTCAAGGCTCAGATCTAGGGTTAGGAGGCGGAAGAGGGATCAAAAAGGCGAGGTTTGATGGAGGCGATACTTTATACACGTGGTGGAGTGGGGTTGAAGATTTAGGGAGATCAGGTGACACAACTATCCATTCCTCGAGGAATCGAATAGGCGTGATAGTGCAAGGATCGGGGTCAAAAATCCAAGAAGGAATCATCCCACAATATCGAATGAACCAGGCTCCAAAAATAAAAAAAAACGAGGTCAAATGAGGTTCTGACAGGGTACAGATCTGGGGAGGAAAGTTGAACGAGGTCAACTCTTGACTCCCCCTAATTGGTCCACGTGGACCAATAAGAAAAAGGGCACATCATAAATTATTCAAAATTTGATAATAAAATAATAAATGTATTTATTAATTTAAAGTTATAAAATAAAAAATGTTTCTTATTTTCTCTATTTTTTTATTATGATTTTTATCTATTTTTTAGAGGTATATAATTACGAGTCACTTTTTAGGGTTAATATATATGTATATTTATCTATGTTTGGTGTCTTTTATTTTTATTTTGTAAATTTGATTTTATTATTTTATTTCATTATTTTATAAAGATATAACTTATTTTTATATACTTAAATATATTTTTATTATATTTTTGTTATATAATATATGCTTAATTAAATAGGTATATTATTTATATGGGTATAGTTATAGGTATTTCATCTATGTATTCTATATATATATTCTTTTAGTATTTTCTTTATGGTTTTATTTTAGTTTTAATATGTACATATATTATAAATAATATTTATAAAATTTTTTAATAATATTTATAAAATTATCAAAAATGTAAAATTATAAAAATAATAAATAATAAATAAAATGATTACTTTAATCAGGTAAAATATACAATAGGGGTCCAAAACCTAACTTTCACATCTTAACTCCAAAAAATATGAAACCACCTTTATTAAGTAACTTATTAAAATTTATATACAATTAAAGTGATTTTGATATATTTTGAGCTTTTATTTGGGAGATATGTGTCTGGGAAGTTGGGATTTTGGAATTTTATTCAGACTGTAACTTTTACTCCGTATATTATTTTTGTATGAAATCATTTTTGGATTTTTCTATATTTTATTATCTACAACTTTCATGTACAAAATTTCTTTATTTGAGATATAAAAAGTGGAAAATAAAATAGGTCCCAAAAAATGAATAATTAATGCATAAACAAAAGGGATTTTTATTGTATTGATGGCTCTTATATCCCCCTACTTTATTCCTTATCGACCTAGTCATCAAGATGCCTATGTCTTGGGATTTAGGGTCATAAAATATCTTTGATATTTTATTCTTTTTCTTTTCTTTTCTTTATTCTATAATTTTGGCATTAAAATAGTATTTTATATAACATTTACACAACAATGCATGGATGTTAATTTATGCAAATTAGAGGTATTTACATACATTTACTATGATTTTTAAGGCCAAAATGATAGAATAAAGGTGATGAAATAGAGATTCATCAACTGCATAATGCAAAATAGTGGCTTGATAAGAGATGACGTACTCAAAATGTTTGAGTACCTGCATGAATCTATGTCTTTAAGAGTTGAGATTGATGTATATATGATGAGTGTCATCATTCTACTATCTATACTCAAGTCTTTCATGATGCTTCATAATATTCATGCTGTATGAATTGGATGAAGCATTTATAAATGTTGAAGTACTCTTATATTGAAGTCCCTTGTGGACATATTCAATGTAAGAGTTTCTTTGTCTTAAGCAATGGTCATTTATAGATGAAGGGAGTGCAATGAAATCATGGGTCTGACCTAAATAATAAGGAAAGTCAAAGAGTTGACTGTACTTCTATGACTTCCATATGACATTTAATGAGTTGGATGAATGCCAATACTGCATTAAGCCGATGTATTGATAGTATGACTATCTAGATTATCTTGGATTCTTGGAGAAAGGACCAAGATAGTGCATCAGAATAATCTATATCTACATATCATCATTGAAATTGGCTTACTTATTGGATAAGATTAAAAGTCAAATAATTGTATCTCATTCTTCTAATGAAATTTGCAATTGGTTGCATGTGTTTTAGAAGACTAGAATATTTGATCATAAGATTTGATTGTCATCCACATTGATGTTGATGCAATTGTTGCAACAATCTATATTTGATAGATAGACTTCATATTTTCAGTGGGAGAGCCCTTGGTCTTAGAGAATATCTCTATGATCTAGATATTAGAATATACTCATTGTTTATTTCTAAATGTTGGAAATGAACATATATTATAGACTATACCTATCGTAAAGAGTTGTAATGGATATATTTCAGATAGTAATCTAACATCTAATGGACTCTACTAAATTAGAATATTAATGAATAGTTCATTATTATTTCTAAATACTGAAATTAAACCTTATAAGATCAATAGGAGGATGAAGATCATTTGACAATGATCTGGCATCAAACTTTGGACATAAGTCTATTGATGAGATCAATAAACTAGTAAGACTTGAAACTTTATAATGTCTGAAATTTCAATTCTTACACACTTGTGGATATTGTATTCAAGTAGAAATTATCCAATACACCCTTCTTTGGGAATGGTGTAAGATGCCAAGGTATTCAAGATCTCATACATATTGATGTATGTGGATCATCTGTACCATAATAAACATTGATGATATGTGATATCATTTGATGATTATTTGTGATATGAGATTGCTTCCCTTCACCTTAGAAAGCTTTGAAATGTCCAACGATTTGTAATTTTGTTTGGAACCAAAGTTTGAAAGAAGATGAAAGAATTTGAAACAATCAAGGTAGCAAGTACCTATTAGATTAATCCAATGAATACCTTATGGAGACAGGAATATCATTCATATCTCACTCCTGCTAATACTCCTTAACTCAATAGAGTTGTAGGGAGATACAACGGGAACATGTGTGACATGATTTGATCAGTGATGAATCTTAGCATAATTACCTTTTAGTTTCTAAGTATATATGTTGTAAAAAGATTACAATATATATCTTTAATAAGATTCCATGCAAATCTAAACATGAACATCCTCATAAGCTATGGTTTGGAACCTAGCCTAGTGTTTGACACTTGAGGATTTAGCGTTGCTTGGTCCATAACTTTATCATGGATGCAAGCAAGCTGGAACCTTGCACCAGAGAGTGCTACTTCATTAGGAATATAAAGGATGGTATTGTATACCTACTTTATGACCTTGAGATTCTTAAAAGATTTCATCTCTAAGGATATGATTCTTAGAGGATGACTTTCTTGAGATTCAATATGAAAATGAAGTGAAAGAACTCATTTAGTATTGAGAAGATAATGAGGCTCCTGAATTTGGAAGCTAAAAGGACAATTAAAGACGAAACACTAATACATCTTCAAATGAGTTTGAGGATAGATTCCATATGTCAGTTAAGTCTGACAATGATCTGACTTCATGTGATGAAGCTTCTGAAGATTATGACATGGAAAGACGGATGTTAGCAATAAATTCTAAAGTAGACTTCATATACAAATGTTGCATATGGACCCTCGAGGATCCACCTATATGGGTAAGACACGTTAAGATGCAAATGGATCTTCAAGAGAAAGAGGGAACCTTATGAGAAGGTATGGACCTTTAAAGTACTGCTTGTATCCTCAAGATACACACAGAAAGAAGACATCGCTTGCGATGGTACTTTCTTTCTAGTGACGATGCTTAAACTCATCAAATTATTGCTAACTATAGCTACACAACTTGACTATGATGTCTTCAAGATGGAAGTTAATATTGCATTCCTCTATGGATACCTCTCCGAGGATATTCATATAAAGTAGCCCCATGGCTTCATAGTTAAGGAAGGCAAGATGTGCAAGATAAAAGAAGTCCAACTATGGACTCAAATAAGCTTCTTGTATTTGGAACAACAGATTTGATGAAACTATAAAGTTTATGATTTCATATAAAATCTTGATGAACTGTGTGAAGCTTAGAGGAGTACCATTGTGTTCATCATGCTAAATGTAGATGATATCCAAATCACATGGAATGATATAAGGATAATAATAAGTGTTTTATAGACTGGCTACTCCATACCTTGAGATATGATCTCAAGGATACCTCTTAAAGTTTAGTTCTGAAGTTGTTCAGAAACAAAGAAAAGAGGGTATTGGGACCGTCACATTAGTGGTACACCTTGGACATGTTCTATTTTCTGGAAAATTCCAAGAAAGGCTTCTTTTCCATAAGATATGGTACCGACCTATCTAAAGGGATAGCACCTCAAAGAGTTGAGGATGTGAATACCAAAGCTATATGCCCAAGTGCATCAGCTTTGGGAAGCTCAGTGTATGCTAGATATGTACAAAAGCCAGATGTCTGCCATGCAGTGGGAGTAGTAAATTGTTACTAATCTTACTGTGGAGATCAAACACTAGATTGCTGATGTACGATTCTTATTATTTATTATTTTATTTTAGCTTTATCTTTTAGCAAAATCATCTATAAATACATGTAAATACAATAAATTAACATTGTGCATGTCATTGTTAATAGCCCATAATTAACACCTATTTTCCAAAAAAATAATAAAAGAAAAAAGAGAAGAGAAAAAAAGGATGTATTTGGAATAAATACAGAGTGACCCAAACAACAAGAGAAGGTCAAGACTTAACCTGATCGACAAGAAAACAAGTAGAAAAAATAGGGTACACTGTGTATTGAACACACCACCTACACTTGTAAAAATAATTATTTATATTTATTTTGATAAAATATAAATATATTATTATTTTTTAACACTTGTATAAAGTCCTAATAATAATATAGAAAGTAAATAAAAATCAAGAAAATACAAAATAAAATAAAATTAAAATCTAACAATTCATTGTACAAAAGGCACTTGTGTGGATACTCTACCTATTTATTTAATACCATAATATAAATTATAAAATAAAATAAAAATCATTTTATACTCCTAAAAATATTTTACAAATAGATAAAATACAAAATAAAAAGTATTTTTGTAAAAAAAATAAAATAAAAATACATGTATATAATATATAGGTATCTTATACCTGTACATAATACTATATATACCTTAATAAATTGATTTATAAAAATAATTAAAAATCACAGAAAAGTAGTTTACACAATAATAAACATTTTCCATTTTATTCATTTTTTTATTTTGAAATCATTTATTATTTTATTTGTAATTAGTTTTATCTCCTGGTTTTGTCTTCTAGCCTATTATGTCTGTTTCCTCGACTGCTTCTGATTGGTACACCTTGGTTTCGTTGACCAGGGTCAAGAGGTCCCCCCTCCTTCCTTTTTCGCCAGATGGGTTTCGCACCATTTTATCCCTATTGAAAAGTGAGAAAATGGGAGTAGCTAAATAATGGCCAGACAAATCAGGCTCACTATCATTGAGGCGACTCCTCGAATCCTCTCGTTGTTTCAACAATTAACTCACACAGATAATTAAGTAATTAAGAGTAAGAGTTAAAATTTATTATACCCCACTAAGAATTTATAATGGAAAGCAAGTAGGGGTCGAACACAGGAAGCAATGGAGTAGAGCATGCAAGACAAAGAATCAAAGCACAAATTATCACTCAAATACTTAGCCAAAATGAACTTTTTGGTGGGTTTTTATTTTATTTTTTTTATTTTTTCATTTTTGTATTTTGTATTTTGATTTTTTGTTTTCATATTTTCATTTTATATTTTTATATTTGTATCTTTCTTTTTCTTTAAAATATATAATATAGCTATATATAGAGTATATATAAAGTAGGCTAGGAAAGATATTAATATAAATAAAATACTAAAAATGAAGAAAATAAAATATTTTTTGGATTTTCAAATATTTTCAACTATTTTTGTGATTTTTTTGGATTTTTTACTAATTTTTATATATTTTTAAGTAAAAAATTCCCTAAAATATGGTTTAATTAAATAGGCTGAATTAAAATGGAGATATAAAATATAAAATAGTATAGAAAATTATCTAAATTAATTTTAATATAGTAATAATAATATAGAGAAAAATATAAAACAGAAAATACAATTTTGGATTTTTCTTTTTAAATTTTAATGAATTTTTATATTTTTTTTAATTATTTTAGGATTTTTAATTTTTAGGAGTTTTCTTTTGTAATTTTTAGTGATTTTTGGTCTGAAGGTTAAAAATACATAAATCAATAAAAATATATTTGTTTTGAAAATTTTTCAAAATGTTTTTATATATTTTTTGTTATAAGTCCAAGATTGACCTAAGATAGATCTGAATGGAGGCGAAAAATCCATGTAGCCGACCCTACTTAATTGTGGGAAAAGGCTTTGTTGTTGTTGTTGTTGTCGTTTTTATATATTTTATGGGTTTTATAGGCTAGACAGGGACGAAATAGGGCTCTTTTGTTTTTTAAAAAATATTTAAATGCCTAAAAATGGAATACAAAATTATAACATGAATCAACGCATTAACCAGCATCTATCGTAATTTTTGGGGTTTTGTAGAGCACAAATGATATTTTAAATAAACAGAGGTAACAAAAAGAAACTAACAATACTAGCAGGGGTATTTTTGTAGATAAAATAAAGTTTGAGGTCCTCTCTACAATTTTTCCAAAAAATTCTAACGCAAATAAGAAGTTAATGGACCATCTACAAATATCCAGACCCGCGAAGGGCCTCTTGCAAAAATTACCATGCTCATGTGTACAGACACGTGAGCTACGCTAGCGGGGACCCGAATGCAAATAAAGTTATTCTAGGGGCTTTATTATAGGGGCTTTCTCACAAAATATCCAAAAATATATATAACTTATTATATAAAATTTCTGACCAAATAATAATATCCTAAACCCTAGAGGGTTTCATTGCAAATTTCCTTAGTTTTATCAGCTGACTCAACGTAGGACTAAACATAAATCAACTAAAGAGGAGGGACTAAATAATAATTATTACAAAGCTAAATACGTGGCAGATGAAAATTTGAGTACTTATAATAAAATACAAAAAATACCTAGGTGTAGATGCAAAATACCCAAGCTAAGGCATGGATCCAACAACAATGCGAGCTCCACTTGGACACATGTTGTGTCCTCCTTGCACGATGCCAATTCAGCGCAAACGGTTTGGATTAGATCCCCTGAAGAGAATAGGTGGTCCTGGCTTTCTAGATCTCACGGCACTTGGACGATCTGGCAAGCCTCTTCGATCCGACGGCTGGGACCTCCCTTGGAAGAACAGGGAAGAACCCGGACGAATTCAAACTTCAATTGTTGGTATCTTCCTCCTCCGACCATCTCAGAGATCCTTCAATGCACAAAAGTCTCCTAGGGGTCGTGCAAACTAGAAGCTAGGCACGGACAAACCCTAGAACATCTCTGTCGAGCCCTCAAGATCGGGGAACGCGAGGTGCTCCAGGAACCTGGCTTCCTCCAAAAATCGACCCACCAAGGGGGTCCTTGGGCCTCCAACACCTACAACGAGTCTCAATGAAGAAAAACAAGAGGATTGGGGGTCTTAATAGTCGAAATGGATGGGGGTTGTCGGGCGGAAATCACCGACGAGGTGGCGGAGTGGGTGACCCAAATCGTTAGATCTATGCAAGATCTAAGTGACTGGAGGTTTGTGGGGCGGAGAGAATGTGAAGGGGGAGATGATGGAGGTGCTAGTGGAAGCGGAGCATGGCTAGGATGATCGGAATGAAGTGGCAAAGCTGGGGCTTCGGCGAGGGAGCAACATGGAGGATATGTGGATCAATCGAGACTTAGCCCAAAATAAGATGCTTTATACACTACAACTATTCTAAAGAGTCAAAAATTAAAGAGAGAATATAAGCTCACCAGCAGCGGGCACCAGGAAGCGAACTGCGACGGAGCACGACGACGGAGCAGTGGAACTGCCTCAATTCGACTCCAATCTTCACCTGTAAGAGCGGAGGAGACTCTTGTTGTCACTAGGATCCCTTCAAGGGACTCAAAGATGGGTGTAGAAGGCGGAAGAGGGATCAAGAGTTGAAGTTTGGACCAAGGTGGGATTTTATGTGGAAGGTGGCGAGGGGCCCAAGGGCGAGAAGACGCAGGTGCGGCAGCGATCCAAAGCCCAAGGATCAGAGATTTAAATTTTGCAAAATTTCGCCGAAATTTTGATTTCGACAGGGAGGGTCTTTCGAAACACGCACACGCACGCACACACACACACACACACACACACACACACACACACACATATATATATATATATCAATTTCCTGGATTTCGACCGAAATGGGTCGAAATATCGGTGATTTTTCGACATTTCGACCTATATCGGTCAAAATTCATGTTTTCAGTTCAAATTTTCTCGGATTTCGATCGATATGGCAAAATTTCGCTGATACCTATGTAAATCAACGATATTAACCATGTGATCTTAGTTTTAATCATTTTACTAACTATTATTTTCAATTCTCTATATCAAAACACATCATGATTTATATATTTTGTTTCGGGTTAGGGGTGCTGCCCCCGTACCCTCGCAGAGGGGGCCAACATGGGCCCCCTAGCCCCCCAGGCTCGCTGACCGGGAAATGAGACCCCCGTTCTGGTAGGGTATGGTGCAATAGGGGGGATGCATACAATGTTTCTTCGATGTAGGGAGCTTCACCTCCCCCTTATTTTGGCAATGGAGATGAAACAACTCTATAGATTCTAGAGATCTGCTATAGCTTCTTTGCTTTATTACTTTTATCATTTATCTTTGTAAAATATATCATCTTTTTTGTAAGTATGTAATTAATTATGTAATTCATTAGAATTGTATGATACCTATCAGTCAGCTCAATGATATGCCCCGATATGTGCGATATAAGGCATGTGGATGAGAGATATGCGTGATATAAGTGTGCATATGTTAGCTATTATTATTTTAAGAACTTATATTTAATGATATCCATTTCTAATATGTATCAATCAATAATCAGCCTTAACAGTGAAACGATCGATAAGACCGATATGACCGATATGTGCAGTGTAAGGCATACGGATGAGAGATATGTGTGATATAAGTATGCATTTTTTAGGTATTGTTGTTTTAAGAACTTGTATTTAATGATATGTATTTCCAATATGTATCAATCCATAATCAGTCTTAACAACGAA
This sequence comes from Ottelia alismoides, assembly GCA_037367405.1. Classification (NCBI taxonomy): domain Eukaryota; kingdom Viridiplantae; phylum Streptophyta; class Magnoliopsida; order Alismatales; family Hydrocharitaceae; genus Ottelia; species Ottelia alismoides. The sequence continues at coordinate 789,850 of JAZKJV010001153.1, read as the reverse complement.
ATGATCGATATGGCTGATATGTGCGATATAAGGGGCATATATGAGCAATATGTATGATAAACTATATATTTGTGAGCTATTTATTGTTGTAAATAACTTAAAAGATCTTAATTTGCAAAAAAATGGTCGAACAATGACTTTTTGAGTCATTTTTTACATTTCCACCGAAACGGTCAAAATTTCCCGAAATTTCACCGAAATTTCAGTATTAGGGGTGACCGAAACAAAATCGAAATCGAAATCTCGAACCTTGTCAAGGATTCACTAGGGTGTGAATCACCAATGAATGAGGCACCAAAGTGCAGAAGAAATTTACCCAAGTCGATGCTCGGGTCGACTAGGAAAAAAGTGAGAAAAAGGGTCACACCGTAGGTCTGACAAGCCTAGGACAATGGGCAGAGAGTTGACTAGAGTCAACTGACATCGCGTCCTGGTTGGTCCACGTGGACCAACCACGAAAAAGCATCCTAGAAAATATTTAAAAATTTGGTATTAAATAATAAACGATTTTATTAATTTTAAGTTAGAAAATAGAAAATGTTTCTTATTTTTTGTATTATTTTATTATGATTTTTATTTGTTTTTTAGAGGTAAATAATTATAAATTACTTTTTAGGGTTAGAATATAGGTATATTCATCTATGTTTTCATGTCTTTTTTTATTTTGTATTTTTGATTTTATTATTTGAGTTTATTATTTTATATAATTATAAATTATTTTTATATACTTAAATATATTTTTATTATATTTTTTAATATAATAAATACACTTAAATAAATAGGTATATTAAATACATATGTAAGTATATGTATTTCATCTATATGTTTTATATGCATATTTTATTTTAATGTTTTATTTATTATTTTCTTACAATTTATATGTATATATATTATAAATAATATTTGCAAAATTATAAAAAAAATAAAATTATAAAAATACTAAAGAATAAATAAAATGAATAATTTAATCGGGTACACTATACAATAGGGGTCCAAAATCAGACTTTCACACCTTAACTCCAAAAATATATAAAACTACCTTCATTAAATAGCCAATTAAAAGTTATATACAACTAAAGGTGATTTTGATATATTTTGAGTTTTTATTTGAGAGATATGTCTATGGGAAGTTGGGAGTTTGGAAATTTATCAGACTATAACTTTTACGCAGTATATTATTTATGTATGAAATCAATTTTGTATTTTTATATATTTTATTATCTACAACTTTCATGGAAAAAGTTTATTTATTTGAGGCATAAAAAGTAGAAAATAAAATAGGTCCCAAAATGAATAAATAATAAAATTAATAAATTGGAATTTTATTGTATTTTGGACCCTTATCTCCCCTACTTTATTCCTTGTCGACCTAGTCATTGAGATACCTAGGTCTCGGGGTTTAGGATCATAAAATATCTTTGATATTTTATTCTTATTCTTTTCTTTATTCTATGATTTTAGCATTAAAAATAATATTTTATACACAATTTACACAACAATGCATGAATGTTAATTTACGCAAATTAGAGGTATTTACATTTAAGGCAAAATTATAGAATAAAGGTGATGAAATGATTATTCATCATCTATTATACCAACCCGACTCCATCGATTAGGCCCTCGTTCCTTCACTCCGTTTGAAGGATGTGGATCCCTGATCCACATCCGACGCCAAAATTGGGGATCTGTATCTTAGTTCACGCACTCCCACTCGATCTTTCTCAAACCCAGGCTACCTATAGAAACCCACGCATCCCCTCCTTTTCCGCCATCTCTGGCTGGTCCACCACTTCCGTTGTGCCCAACCCTCCTTTTCCAGAGTGACGGGAGAGAGAGAGGTTGCAGGCCGCATTTGGAGTCGAGTTCCCTAGGTCCGGCGACAACCTTGTCAAGCTCCTCCACAAGGAGCCCCAGCCACTGGCGACGCCATCCATTGAGGAAATCATCTCGGAGATCCTCGTTCTCCAACCCATGCGACAACATAAATCCAAAGGTAACATATGAGCTTCGATTTCCCGCATTTAGTTCAATCTTCCCATCTTAAGTTTCGCATTAACTTTGATCATATTCACCGCATCCCTACTCCATTCCATATCATGTCACTTCGCTCCGACTAACATACACCGCACTCGACTCGCGCTCCGCTTCTCCATCAGGCTCCACAATCTGTTCATCGGTCCACTTACGAGTTGGAACGGAATTCAGGTCGACTCCGCCATCAGCCACTGGACCTGAACCATCCACCTACCCCTTCCTCTGTTTCCGTTGGTTAAATACCATAACCCTTGGCCGAAGGTCTTTTTCTCTTCCAACTCTCGCCTCCTTTTGTAGTACTGAGCGTCAAAGAGCCTCACCTGGAGGCTAAATCAATCAAAGAGCACTCCCAGGTTCCGCCGAGCAACAATCACCTCCAGGCCCCACCCTGTTGGGTCCCGGGCTTGATTGAAGATTCCCTGACATGCGGAGGAATCTTGTGGACCTGTTGATCCCATCTGAGGCCTATACGATGCCAGAGGAGGGAGATGCACGCGATCTGAGATCGCCTGTAGGGAGTTCGTCGACTATTCTTGAAGACATACTCTCCGTCGTCCAATGAAAAACAAACGTGAGGGAGCCATAGCCACCATTAGATGAGGAGCAGCACTGAGCGTCAGATCCATCTCAGGATCAAATCGAGACCATCCAAGCACGAAGCATCATCGGGAGATTTTAGTCGTCGATCACGTTAACTGATTCTTTCCCCACCGTCTGTTGGCGCGCGATGGAGGGGAAACTTGCAACTTTAGCCCTGACTTTTTGATATTTTTGGTTTAGTCCAATTAGTCTATATGGCCGCATAAATCATTTTGGATATTTTGCAGTCAGACCTTCTCGTTTACTTTATTTGCATTTTAGTCTAGTAAAGTTGAACTCACGTGCTATTTCACGTGCTATTTTTGGTATCTTGCAACCATCTCCTTGATTTTTGAACGAGTTAATGAAATTAGCGAATGTTCTAATGAATTGCATTTAAGTCCCTGAAGCATAGCTCCACGTGCGGCACACATTTTCTCTGGATAAATTGTACCCTAAAACTTAACCTATTTACGTGCGGGTCCCTGTAAACTATTTTTAACTTCTTGTTTTTATTTGATTAAAGAATTAGCAAATAGCCCTAAAAATTCTACAAAAATACTTGTTAGCTCCTGCTTGCTTGTTATTTATGTGGTAATTTTGGTTTGCTTTATTAGTTTTATTTTATAATTTTGAAAATTCAAAAACTCAAAAAAAGTGTCATGTTTGCGTTATAAAATTTTAAAAATATAAGAAATCTTTTAAAAATTCCACAAAAATTTTCTGTAGTTGTGTTTTGTTGTGTTTGATCTCTAATACCATTTTTATTTGAAAATTCCTTATAAAAACCCTAAAAATTATAAACACTTAAAAACTTATAAAAAAATATAGAAAATTATAGAAAAAAATTCAAAAATAGTGTTTTCAGTTTTTATTTTTAGATTTTTACGTATAGTTTCTCATAAAAATACCAACCATGGATTTTGGGCATTCTAAGTATTTTTAACTTGTAAATTGCTCATGGTTGTGCACTGTTTAGTATTTTTATCACTGTTTGATTTTTAGAAATTCAAAAAAACATCTGAAAAATCCCTAAAAATTGTCAAAAATAATATAAAATCTATAAAATCTAAAAATATTTTTATTATAATTTTCTGAGCATTTTTGAAAATTTGAAAAAAAATACAAAAAATAGTGTTGTTTGTGTCTTTCATTTGTTGTGCTTGTCGCCTCTATTTGAAAATTAAAAAATTTGAAAAATTGAAACAATTAAAAATATTTTGTTTTCTGAAATCTGACTACTTAGTTTTTAAATCGTGCTTCTTATGTTCGACCCTTGTCGCTATACCAGGTAAATAAAATAGCGAGACTACTTACATTTGATTGATTTATCTTTGAGTGGTTTAATTTTCTTGTGATTGGTTTGATTGAGTGTGGACAACGACACTTTGTTTATTTATTCCACCTTAGTCGATCGTGAACCCTTGGCCATCAGAATGGCGTCATTATCGGGGAGCACGACTTAGTAGTTAGATTTTATTTTTTGTATCTATCTTTTATAACTGTTTTCTAACCATCTTCTGTTTCGCTTTTGGTGCGAGGAACTGCCTGGAGGACGAGCTAGTTCGCTTTGGAGGGGCCCACACTTGAGGAGGAGCAGAGGAGCTAGTTATCATAGATATATAGATTTATTTTTGTAAACATTATTGTAACAACTTAGACCTTTCTGGACACTTGGATTATTCAGGATTTGTTTCGCCGAGTGCTGGTGCACTTGGGGAACCTCACCGCGGTTTTTTATGATTTTTCACATTTATTTTCTATTTGATTCCTGAGGATTTGGCCCCAAGATTTAGGATTTCTATTTGCCTGAGTTCGGCAACTAGCTAGATCCAAACATCCTAATAGACTATTTGTTCCTATAGAATGTAATTTGACTTAGTCAAATTAAAAGAAAAAGTTAATTTGAATGGTTAAGAGACCACGCACCGAGAGAGATTGTATATAGCGCTTGCAGGACCCTCTGTGGTGGGCACTGATCGGCCTCTAAGACTGAACTTAGGTCTCTTTTTTGATTAATTAACTAACAACTCTATAGAAATTACTCTGCTTAGGGACGATTTCCTCGTGCATCATATAAGTAGTTTTATTTATATCTTTTAATTTATGCGCGGATCACCCTGCATGTAGAGTGCCGAAGCAAGGTGTGTATCTCTATCTTTGCATGCATCATTGTGTTTGATCGTGCATCGGCTTTTCTATCTTCCTCCCCCAGTTTTCTTGGACTTCAATAACAAGGAAATAGGAAAATTTGTTAGACGTTGCATTTATTCAGGAAAATACATTAAAAAAAGTGACAATCAATAAAATATGAGAATGCTAAAGAAAACTTGATCTAAAATCGAATTTCACAAAAAATCTTTGTTTTGATGAGCTTGTGACTCCTGGAAATGAGGGAAAGGTTTGCAAGCTTGTTAAATCTATTTATAGATTAAAACAAACACCAAAGCAGTGTATGAACACTTTGACAAATTTATTTTGTCATGTGGCTTCAAAATTAATGAATGCGATAAATGTGTCTATTCCAAGGTGAAAGGTGATGTGTGTATTGTCTTGTGCATGTGTGTTGATGGCATGTTGTTGTTTGGATCGCATGTGAGGATTATCAATGAGACTAAAGCATTCTTAAGTAGGAAGTTTGAGATGAAGGACATGGTATTGTTGATGTGATCTTGGGTCTCAAACTAATAAGTTTAGTTGATGGGATTGTACTTTCTCAATCTCACTATGTTGAGAAGGTACTTGAGAAATTTAGATATCAAGATTGCAAAGTTGCAAGCACTCCTTTTGGTTCATCTAAAATACTTTTTAAGAATAATAGTGGAGTACATGTAGCTCAGTTAAATTATTCACAAGTGATTGGAAGCTTAATATATCTTGCAAATTGCACTAGACCTGATATTTCATTCTCGTTGCAAAGCTGAGTAGATACACTAGTTGTCATGACCTTAATCACTAGGAGGCTTTGGATTGAGTGCTAAAGTACTTGAAGGAACTATTTCCCTTAGTTTTCATTATTGTAGGCATCCATATGTACTAGAAGGATATAGTGATGCAAGTTCGATGGGGAAAATAGAGGAGTCTGGGAGTAATGATGGTATTGTATATGTCTTTACCATTGGAGGCGGTACAGTCTCTTGAAGGTCTGTGAATCAGATAATTCTAGCTCTATCTACCTTTGAGGTTGAACTGTGTACTTTGGACACCGCTGGAATTGAGGATGAAAGGCTAAGGGAAGTTCTTTCTGAAATTACCATGGTAGGTCAACCAGTTCCTGCGATCTCGGTAGATTGTGCCAACATGATCACAATTGCCAAGATTAAGAGTTCAGAGTTCAATCAGTAAACAAGAAGACATATACAAATCATACTTAAGACATTAAGGTATTTGGTGTCTCGAGGAGTGTTGGCTATAGATTTTGTCGGATCCAAAGATAACACGACAGATCCGTTGACTAAGGGACTTGATATATCTTTAGTCCTAAAGTCTAAGCTTGGGGATGGGACTGAGACCCATTGGGCGTTCCTATACAGTAGTAACCCAACCTATCTGAGTGGAGATCCCACAAAGTAGATTCAATGTGGTAATAACAAGTTATTTAGGGAACTATTTATCACTCTTATTTTAACGCTTATGCATGAGTGTCTTATCCCTGGAAGCATGAGTGTCATTTAAATTACAAGTTTGGGAAGATCATAGGCTCTGAATGGGTCCCAGCTTTTGAGTAGGATGTTAGCAGTGCATCCTTGGAGAATGCTGACTATGTGTGTGTTATTGTGGACTGCAATTAAAGGAAGATGGTCTTTTCATAACACACTCATGAAAACGGGATAAGGGTGCATGGCCTTTAAGAGCACCAATCCTGAAGATTGTACCAAGAACAATATTTTGTTGTTTTTTTTCGTATACTTTAGCACTTAGGTATGGAGTTCAAGACGTAGTTCACTTTATTCCTAATAAGGTGAAAGTGGTAAACTCAGGTAGAGATTCAAATCGTAAGGTACCTTTATTGAAAGCAAAGTGTGACAGCTGAAAGATGTTGAATCTCATTGAATATCTTTTCAAATGATGAAGTCATAGAGGATTGTTATATTTAACTCTATGTAATTAGGTTTTAACTTGGTAAACTTATACGATTACATTGGATTAACTATTTGGTTTCAGTTGGGAAACCAAATGGTATTGGAGGAAAGTTGGGAATTCTCAAATTTGATACAAGGGGAGTCTTGGGTAGAATGTTAGTACCATATCTAGTAGTTCTAAAATTTTAGTGGACTTATATATGAGTTCACACCCCAAGCTCTTGTAGCAATAGTAGAGATGAGGAATGGAGGACCACACACACATGTGCATGCTTCGCTCTGCTCCATTTCTGACTCTGGCTCCAGCTTGGGCTCGGGAGAGTAAATTCATATATCATATCTCGATAATTTGCTACGGGTTTCTTTTTATGAGTTGAATAAAATAATCCTACTGATTAGTTGCGATTCAACCCCTACAGAAATTCAACTTGACCCAATGGCTCTGACTCAGCCATTGTTTCAAAATCCGAAGAGACGCTCATTGAGTGGCTTTTTTGGAAGTCAAAAAGCCGCATGCTATGTCTACTTATACATATCCTCGGATGCCCATTTCTTTCCAAACAAGAAAAGTTTCTCTCTTGCTCTTCGTTCTTCCACCGCGACTGTAATTTCGTTATTCTTCTCTCAGTTGCGGTTCTCTGAGGTGCTTTCAAGGACAATCTCGTTAATGTGCAAGGATGGCGATCATGTGCTGTTATATCCTGAGAACGGATCGCTAGTACTCTTCGTACAGGTATTGTAGGGGCGATACCCTCTCTATGGTCAATCTATTACATGGGTACTTCAGTGATCTCTAATCTAATCTATTTATTGTTTTATTTATCTCAATCTGGTTATTGCTTTACCTTTCCTGGATCTCACCCTAATATTTTATTCTATATAATAAATTGATTCCTTTATGCATTTTGTAATCGGATTATGAGTCGGAAATGCATGATTGTTCTGTTGTTAATCTATAATGCATTTATATTGATTCATATGGATCTAAAAAATTAGTGTTTAATGTATGCCTTAATGATCCTCCTAACAACATCGAGAACCTTTGTAGAGTAGGAGTTGGATTATGTTTATTGACGAAGTTATCGCAAGGGCGGTTGAGCTTGACGTGTTGACGAAGAAAGCTTGTATAATTGTTATACACTGACATATGGCGATGGTGCCTTGGTGAGCAAAGCTTAATCTACATGTCAAGATGAGTTGATGAAAAGCTAGGGTAGGGTGACAACTTGGAGGGGGGAGAGAGATCAAAAGGGCAGGCCCTGGAGGGCAAAGACCAAGTGGAAAGGGTCCATGTGGCATTAGGTGGTGAGAAAACCCAGCTTTAAAATAATTACTAGGAACATACCACCCGCGCTTCGCTGCGGGCAAGTATCTCTTATATATATATATATAGTTCTTAAATAAATCTTCACAATGTTTTATTGCAAGAACTTCTTAGTACTTTTGTTACAAAATTTTATATTTTACAAAATGAAGATATATTGATGCTTTGTTTCATCTTTACAAATCATTGAAACGTATGTGCTATAGATATGCATGATTATACCAATGTTAGAGAAAAACCCAAGTGATACAATAAAAGACATCATATGCTTGATATATTGATAAAGAAACATACACTTACATGGTTATTATTATGTCACCATATGTATATTATAAATTAAACTAATACACTTTTCCTTAAGATATATCTAAAAGTTAACATAATTACAATGAATACAAACGAGTCTACCTTAAGAAGCGAATGCAAATTAATGCATTTTTATACTATACTTTATTGCATTAATTTGTTCATATTTTGATAGGTGTAAATTCTTGTATATGTTAAAATCAATACAAATACATACTACTTCATATCCATAAAAATATGTATATTATTCGTATATCATATTTTATTTATATAAATATGGTTGTAGATTTATTTATAAATATTTGTAACAAAATTTCGTGCATTCTTTGATCATAATTAAATTTGATTCTTATTGAACAAAGACATCTGTTATTTTTTAATGTAAATGAATAATGAAATGCATATATCTATAAGTTGATATATAAAATATTTTTTCTATTATTTGTGTTCTATTAGTATTCATTTTATATTCATACTTGTTTCTAGAAGTACAATAACACTTTATCCATAGTTGTCAAATGCATATCTATAATGTAATTTTAGTTTAAGATGTATAACGATATGGTTACACTCGTATTTGTATGCGATCATTCATGTCTTAGTATATATACTCTTAGATATCAATGTTATAATCATATACCAAAGGTAAATCAAAAGTATAAATTAACATCTTACTATAAGCATAGTCAGGTAGTTATTCGTGCAAATATAATTAAACTATGAGAATGAAGGAGTTCTGCTTAAAATATAAAAAATTATTAATTATAAGTTTCCCACTCTAGAGATCGTAGTTAGCGATCTGTCTTGTTCAGGAATCGAACCCGCTCATGATGTACATAAGCTTTCTGAGGACGTGATGGGAAGAACCATATAGCCGACATGAGTAATAGTCATATTTTATTAATCTCCTCTTAAAAGATTATTATGAAATTATGTGTTTAAATTTTTATGAAGATAATCATCCAAGGATAATCTTGCAATTAGCTTAAATTTGATACATTTTGAAAATAGATATTTATTTTGAGATTTTTTAGAGTTAATCTAAAAATTTGTCGTGATAGTTAAAACTTCAAACGTAATAAGATTCGTTCTTTTCATAGAAGTGACTATAGAATTTGGTGAGCTTTAAACATCAATAACGTAATTCTATTTTATAAACTATAATAAAGCAAAAATATCTGTTCATTTTTTATAGCTATTTGTTTATAAATTAAACTTGTATACATAATTATATAGTTACGCTTAGATTATCTTAAATAAGCTATGATAGGAATGGTCCTCTTGTATACAATACATGCATTATGTTACTTTTGATTGTCAGTTAGCTTAGTTTTAGTATAATTTTGTTAGATATAAGAGGTATGAACTAAAGATAAATAACTACTAAAATCTAATTATGATCTGATGCTCCTAACTTTTCTATTTAACGGGATAATGATTTGAATATGCTCAATGTTAATATTTTTATTAGTAATCTAGAAATTTCAAACCTTAATGAAATTTAATCTAGAAAATTCAAACTTGAATGAAACTTAAACGTTATTTTGTCTTAAAACCAACGTTATGATATAGTATGATTATACCCAAAAAATATTTTTCCATAAAAAGTGTAGCTATTGAATGGAAGTAGTCCATCATTTTAAAAAATAAACTAGTATAATAAAATATATAAATATCGCACTTTTACAATAATAGTTGTATTGTAAAATTAGAAAATAGCATTATCAGTTAAACCTTCATCACTTCTATAATTGAATGAGAATCATGTGATAAAGCTAATTTGCTTTCAAACTCCAAAATGAGGGTGCATGCCCGTTAATGTCCCATTGATTATATATGTGGTCGTGTTATAGAACAATCACGGATAAGCAGTTTAATGCGGGAGTATGCTTGAAATATTTAGCAAAAAGATGGATGGATAACATATATCTTAAACTTGATATATACTAAAGATGGATACTTTCAATTTCTTCTACTATAAATCATTATTTCTAATGCATTATGTGTATGTAGTATTAGTATATATGGTATTTCATAGTACTATGTGATCATTGTGGTATATTAGAATATGCACATTAAGTATATAGTATTGTATTCGGTGCATACATATTATTGGGTTATCTAACTTCGTGAATACTATTCTATAGTATAAAATAATGAAGAAAAAGAGAGTGGGGAGAGAGAGTGCACGAAACATAATTGTGCTTGAGGGAGAGAGGCACTTGGGACTGAGAGAGTGTCTCGTGCTGTTTATTCAGAAAGGACCTTCAAAGCCGAAGAAGACTATTGGTGCAGCCACGTGGTAGTATAGTAGAAGAAGCTGAAAGTGTCTAGCTTTAGTATATATTAAGATTATAGATCATAGATTCGCTGTGTGTTTATAAGCTTAATATAGTTTAAACAAATTTCAGATAGACCCTTGTGATTCCACGCTTATATCTTTTATATCCTTGCCTAGAAAAGGTTTATCTTTCCATGACCAGTAGCTAATTCTCTAGCATCTAGAAGTATATTTGTTTTTTTTGGAGTTTCCATAAATTATGTAGATTATTTTGAATGAAAGATTCTCTGTTAGCTTAATTAAATTCCGGAAAACTGTGGAGTTTGATTTTGTGATGATATTTGGCCTACTTGTACGTTGCATGATGCTCTAATTAGTGGCCAAAGCACCTTGAAAATTATTGCATTTTATGCATTGTATAATTTTTACAAGATTTGAATTGTGTGAATTGTTAAGTCCAAATGCATCACTTTAAAAAGAAAAAATATCTTGGCCAGTATACAACTTGGAATACTCAGGGAATTATTTGAGGATTTTTGGACATCATTTGCTATTTTCTAAAAATTAAATTCTCATTTCATCCTATTTACGATAGAAAATTCATAAAAGATTCAAAACACCTCAAAACAATCATTTAAAAAATAGTGTAGTTGCCTTTTATTGTGTTCTATAAATATCCACACTAAAAATTGTATATTTTAATTAAAAATACAAAGATATTCCAAACTTCCAAAATCCTTAAAAATTCATATAAACTCAAAAATACAGAAACAAAGTTACATTTTATTCTTCATATTTTTCTCTATATGGAGAATATATTGTCCAATTTTTAGGATCTATTTTTGAGCCTCAAATCACATTTTTCTAAGTGTCCAATCGGCCTCATTTTCTATTTTAAAGAAATACCTTTTTAATGTATTTATTTGCATATCTTCATTCCAAAAATATCAAAACTGCTTGAATATGTTTTAAAAATCTAAAAAATGCATTTTCCTTACTTTTGCTATCTTTATATATTTTTCTTTGGTTGATTACTTGTATTTATTTCATATTGACTTTCTCTCTCATGCCTATTTGTTTCTCTCTTGTTTATCATTCTATATAGTGTGCATATGTGCGCCTGCGCGGGTGCGTGCATGGGTGCGTGTGCATGTGCGCATTTGTGTGTGCACGTGTGCGTGTGTGTATGTGTATCTCGTGTTCCATTTGTATATTTGTATTTTGTATTTGTATCTATTGTTTGTTGTGTACCCATTTAACAGTCTAGTGGTAGTATAGTGTCTACCACACAAAAGATCAAGGTTCAAATCCCACTCTTACAGGGGTTGCGTTAGGTAGTCGACGGCCAGCGTAAAAAATGGTCGAATCTTTCAACATGGATTTGAGCAAGAATCTACGTAGCCGGCCTTACTTATAGTGGGAGAAGGCTTAGTACATTTTTTATCTATTGTTTGTTGTGTTAGAGTGAAACGAATACAAGAAATCGGGAACATTCTAAATCAAATCTTCTTAGATGTGTCTCTTGTGTTCGACCTGAAATTACTTTACTTTATCCTGGTTATGAAAAAGAAGCTGAAATAATTTGTTTGATTAATTGTATGAATTGAGTAGTACAATTGCGCATCAGAACATTGATTCAGACCAGTATCAGTCAGCTAAATAAAACAATGGTCAACTAAGTGTAAATGTTAGCCGCATGATTCCTATTGACAGAGGAGTTATAAAATCCTAATTGACAATAGTAAACTACATAGTCTCAATAGTCAACCTAGGGATAATTTAGACGTCTGGTTAGGATTTCAATCGACTAATACAATCAATTTAGCAAACTAAGATTTCATTCATTAAAAAATTTACATACTATCAAATAGAAGTGCTACTACCTAAAAACAATAACTACAAGACAAAAAGAGATTCAACAGCAATGTCCTCGCTTGTATGTTGTGATCTAGGTTGAGCTAGTCAAATCGCTCTTGGATGTGCTGAAATTGTTGGTGGATATGGCGGTACATCCCTCTTAGTGCTGATGTTGATCAACAAAACCATCAAAAAATTGTTTGACTTTAAGATTACCTTTGTTCCATTGAGGAGTCCGATCTGGATCTTCTCCAATAACTGGTGGTCATGTTGATGTTGCTTCTCCTTCTTCTTCCGTGCTTTTATTGTCATAGAATGAGGGTCTTCTAGTCAAAAACATCGAGCTTCCCAATCTTCGTCTGATTGGAGAGATTATTGTCCTAAGAAATGAATACATGTGAGAGGAAACACGCAAGAGGGGGTTTAACTCGAGGAGGGGAGTACATCATGCGGAGGGGGTTGTGCACCAGTTCATTTGCTTGCATGTCATAATGGCGCAGATCATGTAGGCCATGCTTTGGGAGACGAGGTGGAAGCTCCCGATCTTTGTGACTAGGTTCCAACCCAGAATCCAAGAGAGAGAACTCAGGGTGTCGGACGCATATTTTTGGACTCGATAGCCATTCCCTAGACATAGTGATCGTGACATATGATCACTGGCTTCACTTCATCAAGGGAGACACCCTGAATGAGATCAGTGATGATGTTGATTTCAACATGTGATAACTGATAATACCTGAGCAGTTACATGATAAGTCCATATTAGATTATAAAAGGCTCCACTGCACACATAAACATCATGTTGATGAACTGGCACAGCGATCATTACACCAATATCACTGGAAAGATGTAGCTTCCAATATAACAGATTTCCTAGTCGTATAAATACACAAGAAACCTGACTTCCAAAATTCAAAATCGCCAATTGTCAATTACCACAACTATAAACAGGTGGACTGATCTATACAGGTGGTGGAGGCAAGTCTAGCAGCAGCCAGAACCCAACACAATCATCGGACTCCAAGCTCTCCTGTACAGCAAGGAAATGTAAACCTCCACAGGCCTTCTTCGCTGCATCCCAAGCTTCAGCCTCGTTGGTGGTTTCCGTGTTCTTCTTGTATGATGCATAAGTGTACCTTGTCGAAACTCCCACAGATAGGATCAAGCATGCCCGAGCTATGTCCACTTCAATGGCACACACTTCAAGCCCATTCATCCAAGCTGAAATAGAGTGGCAAAAGATTTTGAGAACACTGATAAATTATGCACTTGGATCTTCCAATGCTGTCAGAAGTGTTGTTTGTGCTGATATAGTTGGTAAATATGATACCTGCGAGTGGCTTTGCTCGTGAAGATGCAACAGCTAGGCCAGGAATTAATGTTTTATCATCAATTTCAATGCCTAACAGATCTAGGTCCAGGCCAGAACCGAATGCATATCTCGACTTAAGTGAGATGACTTCCTCTCGAACAGCTACAGGAGCAAAATGAAGTTATTAAGACGATTAAATATTCGATGAACAGAAGAAAAACAAGTGTCATTAGATCACAAAGAGAAGAAGCTGGCCATATATTAAAGATGAAATGTAATAGAAGTAAAGTTTACTAAGTTCTACTTTATTATGCATCATGGGGAGAAGAATCAACCCTAATAACTGTGGATTAGATGCTTCAGTAGAATTTCAAAGCTGGTTCAAAACTGGTTCAAATTGCATCACCATGGACCAGATGCTTTAATAGTATTCCGTGTTTAAATAAAAGCTGCACCAACTTCTCTACTTTCCAGAAAGTTCACGAGTTATTATAACTCTAGAAATATCTTGAGGAGATGGGTTCCAATAATCTAGAGTTTTCTTACAACAACAACAAAGCCTTTTCCCACAAAATGACAAAGCCTTCTTCCACTTTAAGTAGGATCAGCTACATGGATTATTGCACAAATCCATGTTGAAGTTTTCTTAAGGTGAGTTAATCCTAATTCTCTAGAATATTGTAGGATGCTTTCAACTCCACATTCTAGATAATTCCATAATCTTCAAGGCTCTTGGAGCACTGGTATAAATAGGCCTTCTGAGCCATTGTGTGGAAGCATCAAGGAGAGCAAGCAAGCATAACAGAGAGACATCAAAGCAAGGATGCAAGCAAAACAAGCGAGAGATTAAGGAGAGCCACCAAGCAAGTGAGCAAGAGAGGAGTTTGAGTGTTTTGTTGTGTCAAGTGAGTGCTAATCTTCTTAGAGAGTTAAGTGGTTACTGTATGTGTGTATTTGCATTGTATTTTCAAGTAGCAATATACAATACATCATCTTTTTTCATGCGAGGTGGCGCTGGTTGGCGCATGGTGGTGGTGTTGGTAGGCATTGCAAGGGCAATAGTAGAGCGATATCGGCAGCAGGGCAGCATCGAGGCTTGCAATGGCGATGGGGTTTTGGGCACGCACTCCATATACGATCATTGTTTTGATATTATTTAGAGAAAAATAGAGAACCAACGGAATAATTTTTATTCATGAGGTAGGATTTCTTATATAGAATGAAACGTTAGAGTCCAACAGATGGCAATTACATAATAGTCATTAACATGACTCTTAAACAAAACACAGAAACATGCTATAAATTGAAAATATGTCACTGCCTATATTAGCCCAACGATGTCAACGAGGACCATTGGATTTCAAAATTGACATTTTTTGAAAAGAAAACAATCTATAAAGAGAGAGATTTGTTTTTTTAAATGATTGGAGTATTTTACCCTTTCAAAGGGGTGGTGGCAAAATTAACTTCAAGAAAATCTTTTCAAATAGAACATTTTTGATGTCAAAAGAATGAGAAGTGGAATATTAATCTCTAAGTTCTTGTTTGTCATCATCAGAAAAGGGGAGAATGTTAGCGAATTTGCAGCATGCTCATTAGGCGTATGAGTAGTACTGCATATTTCATGATAGTTGTTCTCCAAGTATGAAGCATAAAAGAGCAGATGTATTGAAAATGAAAGACAAAAGAGAAACCACTGAGTTACTCAAGCATATGATTTAACAAGGATGGCAAGGCCAAACCTCAAGGAGGAGCTCAAAGCTATGAACAACTCAAAGAAAAAGAAGGCTTTTGTAATTGGCATATGTTAAAAAGTCTTAATGTATATGCACATATAACCTATAGCAATGCTAGGATAATGCTCTAACTTTATTTTATTTCAAGTCGAACTCACATTGATGGGTCACCTTTGTTGACCTGATCGATCAATAGCAACCGATCAACTTCTCTCTTTGATCTGATCGATCATTTCATTCAATAGTTATGTTTTAATCAATCACCCCAATTTTCATGATCGGTTACTAGACCTTACAATATAATAACCAATCAATCACTCTTGAAATTATAATCGATCGATTACTAGACCTTACAATATAATAACCAATCAATCACTCTTGAAATTATAATCGATTACTTTTAAAATGTTTTGATATTTTGATTCTCTAACAAGCATTTGACTGATTAATGGTTGACCATTAGTTAATCAGTTACTTCACTTTTCTGATTGATCACCCTAATTTTATTGATAAATCACTAGGGCATTTCGATCAATCACTCTAACTTAGTTAATCGATCAACTAACGATTAAACTAATTGTTCTGAATTTTCTACATGTTGGCTCACTTGATAAATACCTACTCGAGAATCCTCAGCTGATCTCTAACATTTTATTTTCCCATTTAGGAGATCAATGTTTGATTTTCTAATCGATGTATTTTCCTAAAGAACCTCCTACTTGTTGAACATGATGGCTCACATACAAATACACAAGGCTAGTGGATTTAGTAAAACACAACAAAATACAACACGTAGACATAAAAAATTCATATAAAAAATATCATTCCTTCTAGCCTCTCTCTCTCTCTCAAAGCGCCATTTGAGGCTCACTCTCATCGTTCTTCTCCATGCTTGGTTTGCAATACATAATGTTCATTTTTTAGTCATGCATTTATTGCATATTTATTCAAAGCCTTATAAATTTTTGTAGTATTTAATTTACATTATTGTTCATATTATTATCGTATTATAAACCTTGGTGTGTTATCCATTGTGTAAAAGATCTTTGGCATAGACCAAAATGTTGAGCTACCTGCAGCAAAGTAACTCGTTGTAAGCGGTTGAATTATCCATGGGAAAGGTTTAGGCACTTGGGTCAAGGTTTTTACGCAGAGGAGTTTCCACACTCGAATACTTGTGTTTTGTGGTTACTTTTGTTATGTGTATGGATTTATCTTTATTGATAAGAAAATTCCTTTAAAAATTAAAGGAAAGTTTTACAAAGCAGTCGTGAGACCTGCTATGCTCTATGGATCTGAATGTTGGCCTGTGGACCATAGACATGTGCAGAGAATGGCTGTAGCAGAAATGAAAATGCTAAGGTGGATGTGTGGACACACACGTAAAGATCAGATTCGGAATGAAGCAATTAGAAAGAAAGTTGGTGTTGCTCCGATCGAGGATAAGATGCGAGAAAACCGCTTAAGATGGTTTGGTCATTTACAAAGAAGATCAACTGATGCACCAGTTAGGAGATGCGAGTGTTGGGATGTTGAGCCGGCTAAGAGAGGGCGGGGACGGCCGAAGAAGTGTTGGAAAGAGACCATACGAAGGGATCTTTGTTTTGTGGATATAAGTCTGGGATTGACCTAAGATAGATCTGAATGGAGGCGAAGAATCCATGTAGCCGACCCTACTTAATTGTGGGAAAAGGCTTTGTTGTTGTTTTGTTGTTGTGGTAATTTGTGATGTTTTGTTTGTTGGCCCTAGCATTTGTTTTAGCAATCCAAAAGGCTTTATCTTAGTGTACTTTATGTGGAAGGATAGATTATACCGAGGAGATGTGGTGGACTAAGAACAATAGGCTAGACAGTACTCTTGTAGCCAATATTGACGGAGGTGGATCTGAGTTTGTCACCATTTCCTACGCCAACTTGGATGATATTATTAGATGCTTTGCTCAAATGCCTGCCACATTCCTAGATGCGTTACATGAGACTGTTGCAGCAGCCACCACTTATACCTCCACGTCTTGTTTTATCCATTGAATCAATTTTTTCAGAAGTACTATATTGAGTCAAATTAGTTAATTGCTTACAGTGCATCTTGTCATCTCTATAGCAACATGAGTGAGACAATATACCGGTATCAAGAAGGTTTCTCCACGAAGGATGGTCGTAGAAGATGGTTGTCTCTTACCTGTGGTTTACTGACCTCCAATTTATTGCTGTTTTATTTGTTTCAGATTTTCTGATAGCCGCTGTCAATAAAATGATCAAGTATGTAAGGTTTTGAATTGTCACACTTGTCATTGATGTTTCAGGGTACTATGGCATAGAAGAAGATTGGACAGGATCATGAGGAAGGAAGGTCTACTATCTCTTTTCACCTTATGTCACTTACCGCCTATTAGTTTTTTTACATTGTTTGTTTTCCCTTGGCACCGGCATCTTGACCACCCAACTATGTACCCTCGAGTTTGAGGCATGCTAGCTAGAAAAACACCATCACTATTCATTCCTTTCATCAATTAGCTAGGTAAACACCAATCGCGTGCATACCCCTCATCAAAGTCGGAAGTTCTTTATAGCTATATTATTTGTATGAATGTTTAAGGTCTGAGTAGGATTCCAACATGATTGGTTATGAACATTATCTTGTTTCGGTAGAGATGTGTTTCCCTGTCTTTCTTAGGTTTTCTTATTAAAAGAATAAGTTTGATATTTGTTCTACTATTATATATTTCATTATCAAGATAAAGACATAGTTTGGTACCATTATTAAGAGATTCGGTTTGGTAATGCATGTTAGTATTGTTCTTCTCAGTTGCATGTTTTCTATGTCCATAGAGATTATCCGCCAAACTTCTGTTGTACCTCTCGACAAATCAGTTTACCATCGTATTCTCAGTATCACTAGGAACTCAATTATTCATTGAACGTAGTTTAGTGCCATTATCAAGAGAGTTCGATCTAATAACATAGGTAAGTATTATTCTTCTTAGTTTTCTGTTTTCAACAAGTCCATGGGGAATATCAACTAGACTTCTTGATCCCATACCTCTCAGCAGGACAGTGTTGCAAAACACAAACACCATAATATTCTTGATATTAGTTGAACTACTTGTTCATATAAGTATTCCCCCGTCCTATTGTGTTGTGCATACTTCCCCATATCTCATTCACTGCATTACCTAGTCAATGATGAGAAGCATCCTATTACGATTTCGGAAATTGACCACCCAATTTTTGTAATGTCGCCTTGTGTTTTTCCATTGTGTTGTTTTTTTGTGTTTTTTTGGCAAAAAGGGGGGAAACACATGAAGGTGTTCACCCCAAGGTAATATTAGGGGAAAAAGGAAAAATTATACAAGCCAGGACTTGAGAAGAGTTCTAGCATGATGGAGTACATTCTCCAAATAAAAACGTAATTGTGTTGCTTTTGTGCTCATGTAAAGCTAGGTAGAGACAAACTTACAACTAGGACAATCAAGTATGTGTTAGTGGGATATGTTAGCAATCATAAGGGGTATATATGTTTCAGTCCTAGCATCCATAGTTATGACATCTGTGTGGATGTGACTTTCTTTGGGTTTTCTCTACTTTAAGGAGTCAGGACTCGAATGGCCTTGCAATCGAATCTAACAAATGTCGCGTGTGCCTTTATCCAGCGATATCCATATTTTCCTGTGCAGAATGCCAACATATACAAGTTAAATGTAAATACATCATAACAGCCCCCCCTCCCTCCGATTCTCAGTCAACATCTTAGCTTGAGGTAATTCATGAACATGAGTTTTTCCATACGAAAATTGTTTTTAGTGATACAAGTGGATTAAGGACCATTGAGGTACTTCCTCACATTGGCATAGCCTGCATTAGGAGGGACTTGTACTATCTTGAAGGAAGTATGCAAATGTCCTTTGCAAGAGTTCGACATGTCAAATACCAAGTCTGGTCCAGATTCCTATGGAACTTGAGGCTTGGTTATACAACGACGATAACATGCATGTCGATGATGGGTAGTACATGTGATAACTATGGAAGCTTCCGTAACACTCGGATTTCAAATTAAACCCGACCCGATTAAGGTACATATGATCCGATAAAACTATCGATCGATATTAAATAATCTGAATCGATCCATAGATCGTAAATTAAATTTTCGTTTGGAATTAATCGACGAAAAATCGATTGCATCGTGATTCGTGTCGTCGAAAAACCTGTGACGCGGTCGGAACCGCAAAAATAAACTGAGACCACCATAAAATAAAATCAACAAAATCGATCGTTCGTCAATCGAAGGTCGTTTGACCATTTAAAATCGCAAAAATTAATCACAAATCAAAATCGTATCTCGACAATTTCAGAATTCATCTTACATCAGAAATATATGAATATTATACTCATTTTGATCGTCATTCCGAGATGACCGAAACGAGCTACTGTTCATCCGAATCAGATATTCGGAGTGGAAATACAGATGACTTTGATATTTCAAATGAATTGGAGATAAATGATTTTAAAAAATTATTTACAATTTCCAGCAGTCCAAGTCCAACACGTGACCTGATTTCTTCTCCACTTGTCAACACAAGAGCCGCTCTTCCCCTTATTTATATCAACCAAACCTCCCCTTCATTCTTCTTACATTTCCCTAAAAGACCCCTTATATTCCACCGAGGGAACCCCAATCATCCCCCCCCCCTTTTGCTGCCAATATTTGCTGGAATTGTTGCTGTTGTTAGCAGCAGGTGCTGTCCAAGCATGGGAGTGTTGCTTCTTCTTCTTCTGTTGGAGCTACTATCCAGCAGTACAGGATCTGCTGGTGCCCCTACCTGCTGGAGGCGTCGCTACTGCTCCAAGCTGGAGCTGCTACCCCTGAGGTTCCTGGAGCCCCTGCTGCAGCCAAGCTGCTGTCCAGCAGCTCAGGAGTTGTTGCTGCTAGAGCTCCAACCAAGTGGAGGTGCTACTGCTCTATTGGAGCCATAGCTGTTGTCCAGGCAGCTCTAAAGCTATTGCATGCATGTTTGATCTCCAAATTTTGGAGATTCAAGAGGTACAATCAATCCCTCTTTTGCTGCCCTCCATGCATGTTAAAAATAAATTTAAAACATATTGTTTGCTTTTGAAATTAGATGAAAAGTGAAGCTTTACATGGAATAGATGATCAATTAAATATGCTCCTGATTTCTTAAGTTTTTTAGATAAAAATTAGGAGATTAGCATGGTTTGATCTGAATTTCATGCCTATAATTGCTCCAGTTTGCATGCTTAAAAGATGAGAATTTGGTGGTGTTTAGCATGCAATTAGATCAAATTTCAGATCATTATATGCTACGGATTGCATGATTAAAGATGAGAATTTGGTGGTGTTTAGCATACAAATTGATCTAATTTCAGACCATTATATACTACAGTTTGCATGTTTAAAAGATCAGTAATTGAGGGTGTTATACATGCAATTGGGTCTAAAATTCAGACCACTAATTAGATACAGAATTCATCTTTTTGAGAAAGAAAATATGGATTTTAGCACGTAATTATGTTTAAATTTTATACCTATTTATTGCTCTAGATTTCATGGGTAATATGATGAAAAGTGAGATGTTTTGCATAAGATTGGTCCTAATTTCAGAACACTAATTAGGCTACAAAAATCATGCTTTGGAAGATGAAAAGATAAAGATTTTGCATGGTTTTGACTCTGACTTCATACCAATGTTTATGCAATAAAAATTATGTTTTGAAACATGAAAGAATTACTTGATTCAGACCAATCATTAGACAGAATTCATGCTTCGAAAGATGAAAAGATTTGAGGATTTTACATGAATTGGCTTATAATTTCATATCAATAATTAGACCATTGATCTCATGAACTAAAGAAGATATTCTAAATATAATTATAAGTATTAATACCCTTCTCTTTTGAAGACAATAAATGATTTCCTAAGATCAATTATGACTAATAATAGTCCTTTAAGAATAGTATTGATAAAAGATTAGGTTGACAATATCTAGGAAGTCCATCTATTCTTAAATAAATAATTCATAAAAGAACGAATCAATCTAAGATAACATGTGATCAATGTGACTAATAATCTTCATGAAATAATCCTCTATGTATAATCTACTAATTATATATCACTATTGATAAGATTGTTGATAAAATACATAGATCTGTAAAGTTAACCATAGAAGAGATTGAGAAAGGATTGAGTATTCAAGTAAGTGAGTATGATAGTGAATCAGTGATGACAATTAACTGTGTCAGTCATGGTGACCTTTACACTTGACTATACGAGGGTGCAGTGACCCTCAACTGGGTGGGGGATAGGAAGTCTAGTTAGGGCAGTGGTCGCCTAGTGCGCAGGTCTAGGATCCCAATCTTTTTCTCATTTTTTTCACGAGCTCGTAGTTTTATGCCTCTCTAGGATCCACGAGTTTTCTTTTTGACAAGTTCCGCTAACCCCCGTTCTGTAGGATGCCTAGGCTGGAGGACCCTTGTTTTTTTCGAGTCCGTTTTGCCATTACCAGTCGGGTCGGACTGGAGTGACTCATACCGGAGAATCTCACCCACCCGTCTCAGGGGCGTAGTTTTGGAGTATGTCTAGCCTTCTCCTGAACTGCTCTTCTACTGGGAAGGCGAGACGGAAGGGTTTCTTAAGAGGCTTCCTCACCGCTTGAGTTTAGTTACTATTTCCACCAGTAGGTCCTGGCGAGGGAAAGGATCATGTTACGAAAATCATCTATATTAGGATGAGAGCTACTACTACATATGTCATGGGAAGTTAGTGGACGTAAAATCATCTATATAAGAGATATTATTACGATTGTTAGGTGAAGCTAGTGGACGTGTTGGGAACTAATTAGGATGCACTACACTCCACCGCATGCCTATGGAGGCACCCCAACCCTAAGGCATTCTTCTTACCTTAGAATCATAGTGTGAGGTCTCACCCAGACCAAGATAACAGACTATCCACCAAGCTTGAGAAACTTAACAAGAAAAGAATCAGAATATGAGACACGTCATCTACACTTACTAAGATACATCAACATGACTTATGAATAATAAGATGAGGGTAGCCTATGGATCTTATAAATAAATGAAAGTATTGAGTATGAGCAGTTGTGGTGGTGAGTGAACAAGGGGATTTATATACAGAACAGCTTGAAAACTAACTTCCATGCAAGTAGCTTGTTAAATTTAAATATTAACACCTATCTAATTGCTTTCTTTTGAAACCACTAAAATACCTGTTATTTTTAATAAATCAGATTGTACTCGATTTTTGTTAACATTCTTTTCTTCCTAACATGGATGGCAGATAATACACATGTATCACAATAATCCGACAGATGGACCATGAGCTTTCGCAGTTCAGATGTTCGTTTTTTATGGTACACGTATTATAGCTTTTGTACATGATATTGTACAAGTGTATATCTCTCTTCTGTTATATTTTGAGATACATATACAGAATGTCAGTTCTTTTGATAGATGTAATATTTTATGAAAATTAATGTAAATATCTCTTAGTGACACTTGTTGTTCTATGGTTGATTATTAAATTATGAATGTCATTCAAACATGAAAAATTTTCCCTCATTTTCTGTAACCCAATGCAATTGATGCAAATATGGTTCTGCGAATGCTCTGTAAATGGGTAGCCCAGATCCTCGAGCATCACAGCTTCTCTATCTCATTATCCACGAAACCTGATATTTCCCTAAAAGTGAAAAATATGTCACATCATGAGCCGGTCAACACAATCTCACTAGAATACTACTGTAATTGTCGTATGGTATATCAAGGTAAACCCTGAAAAGGAAAATATTATTCATGGCATGATCACTACTATATATCACAACGTGTTTTGATACAAGAGAAATGTCTGACAAATCGCATGGCTATACATGCCTTAGGGGTAATGTCGGAGTACATTGTGGTATGTGTCACTCATATGTAGATGGGTAAATGGATCTCTCCAGGATCCATTTACCCCATCCAGTGTTTAGTCCCACATCTACCAGTGGTGGGACTTGGAGGGTTTGTGGAGATTATACAAGAAGCCTCAGACCTCCTGTATCCAGTGAGAAAGTGCAATGCATAAATCAGCCCTTTGAGGTGTTCTCTCATGATTTCATCCCACTCCTTAGGGAGTAGGGTTCCACGTTAAAATCATGTGTTCTTCAATCTTTTTTATCTTTATTTCTCCGATACGCTTCTGCATTATATTTTCTAACATGGTATCAGAGCGGATCGTTCTTGGTTGATTTTTAACGTATGTTCTTGGAGGGTTTTTTTAAGATCGTTCCAAGTTCGAGTTTCAGTTTTAGGGTCTTCTTAAAACCCTAGTTTTTTTTTAATCATCAAGTTCGAGAGATTTGGGGGGGGGGGGTCATCAGGTATGTTCCTCTGCATGAGTCGCTATTTCCAGACGCGACTTCTCCAAAAGGAGCCCTCCAGCGATGCAAGACCAAGCTCCTGATGTTGCTGTATCCCGAAGCGGCACAATCTCCAAGCAACAGCATCTCAGGCAGAGCCTCGCGCTCTCCTCCAAGCCGCATCTCTCCAGTGGCCCTCTCATTCCAAGAGACGGTGCGACGTCATCAAGCCCTTCTCGATGCTCCAGATGGCGGCACAACCACCAAGGCTTCCGCCTACAGCTGCCTCCTCGCAAAGGCGGCGCCCTCCGGCATCTCCCCCTCGCGCGCACCATTGCGCGCACCTTAGTGCAAACACCAAGCGGCAGCGTACCTCTTGCGACTCCAAGCGCATAGGGGTCTAGCAGGGCGATACTCGCAACAGCAGAAAAAAAAAGAGGGGCGGCGAGGGGCCCCAATCTCCATCCTCCGCGAAGATCTTCCCCCGTGGATCATGGCCGCATCTCCAGCTCTTGGCGGCGATGCTGCACCACCATCTCCTCCAGCAGATTCAGCGGCGGCGACGGCGGCGGCAGGAAAACCTCCATCGAGGCGGAAGCATACCTCCCCCTTACTCCCAAGTCCCCGTGGCGATGCCGCTCTTCCTCGCAAGCGGAGGCGCCACATCTCCTGTCTAGCAGGTTCCCCCATCGGGGCGATGCGCAAGAACGGGTTCCCCCATCGGGGGTGGCAGGTCTTCAAGAAAAGGGGTTCCCGATTGGGAACCCTGAATACGTAGAAAAGATGGGGGCCCAAGTGGGTCATGCTCTATTTTAAAAAATGTGAAAAAAAAAGGAGAGAGCAGAGGGACCGTGTTTTAAAAAAAAAGGAGGCGACAAAAAATGCTCTTTAAAAAAAAGAGGGGAAGTCGGCTATTAAAAAAGGAAGAAACAGTCAGAAAAAATGAATTGAAAAAAAAAATAATTTACAAAAATTTATTAAAAAAAGAAACTGAGAAAAAAATGAATGAAATCGGCAATTTGTGATGTTTTGTTGTCTCCTCATTTCGTGTCTTCTCCCAACTTTGTCGATGTCATTATGTTCCGACAAGTATGGAAAAAAGGGGGAGTATTATGTAGAGTTCTACAAGAGGCCAATTGTCAGATTCCAAGTCATATTCAGATCTCCAGTCCATATGCATGGCCAGATTTTCAGACTCTATAGTTCAGTTTCAGACTCTGCGGATTGGTTCAGAGTCCAAGTTCGAGGCACTCCATCGTTGAGTGACCCATTTTTCTTCGAGTTCTCCAGATAGAGACTCCTCTTAAGATGTGCACATGTTTGCCATCTTTTTTATGTGGTCCCCATCTTTTGTTATTTCGGCCCAGGGTTTTCATGTGTTCCATAGAGACTCCAGAGTAAAGATCCCATTCCCTATGCCATGTGGGCTAGGGTTTTCATGTGGTTTCATAGGAGACTCTGGAGTAGAAATCCCGTTCTCTGAGCCAGTATGGGAGAGACCCAGTTCTCCGACGATGAGACTTTTCAGACTCCATTCTCTAGCGACCGTGGACTTCGACGAGGATTGTCTCCACGGTATTTTCAATTTGGCCCTTTTAGATTCAGAGATGGAGCAGTTGTCCACATGTCGTGGCGGGCCATAGTTCTCCAAGTCGAGACTCATTTCCAGTTGCAGTGACTCTGACAGGCGCAGTACATAGCACATGCTTTCCGACGAGGAAATTCGGTTTGACTCACACTCCAGCTCATTCATCCTCCTCACCTGCACGGCATGAGAAGCAACATCCTCGACAGCAGCCGACAGTTGTGTGTGTTGAGCTGATATTGTCTATAGTGTCTTGTAGCGTGAGTTGTGATTTCTTTTTGTTTGTCAAAGCTGAGTATTGCATGCTCCAACCTGGGGGGTGGAGTATATTGTGGTATGCGTCACTCATATGTAGATGGGTAAACAGATCTCCCGATGATCCATTTACCCCATCAAGTGTTTAGTCCCACATCTACTAGTGGTGGGACTTGGAGGGTCTGTGGAGGCTATATAAGAAGCCTCAGACCGCTTGTATCCAGTGAGAAAGTGCAATGCATAAATCAGCCCTTTAAGGCGTTCTCCCGTGGTTTCATCCCACTCCTTAGGGAGTAGGGTTACAGGTTAAAATCATGTGTTCTTCAATATTTTTATCTTTATTTCTCTGATACGCTTCCGCATTATATTTTCTAACAGGTAACATTGTCATGTTATGAAGCAAGTAACAAGCAGTCATATCATGTACGAATGTAGAACTACTACATGGCAATGGTCCAAGGAGCCACAAAGATGTGGTGAATGCATGGAGTACTTATTGATCTACATGTTCCGCTTAGTAGAGTGATGGAACTAGGTATCAAAACACGGATGTTATCAATCTTATCCAGTGAGGTCTTCTTTGACTTCCAATTTCTTTTCTGCAAACCAGACAACATGTATGTTCATTATGGCACTTCCCTGAGTTTCTTTTGAGTGTTGTGATTAGTTGAGCATAAAGGATGTCTATGCTCCAGCTTGATAAATTGTTAGAGTTTACTTCTATATATAGTATATTTTCTATGATCTCCTGAATCCTTAAAATATCCTTTAGAGATCCGTAATGTATTCTGTGAGATATTTTATTATATTTATTATTCCCCTTTGGTTTTATTCCATGTTCATGTATACCTATTTTGACCTCTCTATACTAGCTAATAAAGAGGTAGAAGCCAATGAAAAGTATCTCCTTTCATTTCCATGTACATTTTGTTATCTATTTCTTGTAGCAAAGGAAGGAGGGACATTAGTCCATCAGTAGTAGATCCCTAAAAAGACTAACTCTACAAGTCACCTTAACACTTATGGTCAAAGCATTCGTCGCCAACACGTAAAGTATATGAGTCTAAGAACACCCTTTTATATCCCCTTCTATGGATGCTCCCACTCTCCTATGTGTTTGTTGTTCACATGCTCATAGATATATGGCATGGTTACCACCGTTTCATCCCACTAATTTGGTTGGTCCTTCCTCACGGGCATTAAAAGAAAGCCCCTGTTTAAAGAGCCATAGGCCTTGTTGAAATTCACCTCACAAAGGAGGGCACTCGTCTTTATCATTTTCCAATATGCTACTACCTATATGGCCATCAGCAAGCCATCCAAGATGGATCTACACTATAAAAGCCTTCTGAATCTATGAGAGCACCCCTGCCATCACCTTTTTTAACATTTTTACCATCATCATATTCGACAATGTCTGATAAGGAAATTTGACAATGCTATGGTCTGCATATCAAAACTCGAATTCCTCCAAGAAAACTCTCACCATCTTAACCACCTCAAGGGTCCACCACTCTCACAGACAAGAATTTGACAATGTTATTGGACATACTGGCATACCTAGTCTGCCTGAGAACAGCATGCATCTTTACAGAAATAGTCATGATTCAAACTAATATCACCAACTCACCGAGACAAGCTAATGTTAAAGGTGCTGATGAGAGGATCGCATTATGTTCAGCATCCGTGTATTAATATATTATTACTCATGATGTTTATAAGGACGAGCTAGTGATTCATCCACCCAACTTCTTCTCCATGGACCCCTATAAGTTGATATATTACTGACATTTTTTTGGACAGGTTATCGTGTTTAATATCCATCTTTAACATCTGATTGGATTGAAAGTCTAGCATATATTCTCATGTCACCAGTTTCATCAATGATTCTGCCTTCACCGTTCAATGTCAATTGTAGATAAATTTTGGAGAATATAGAATTAACCAAAAATAGAAAATTTTCTAGCCAATCATTACATGATGCGGTATTTCTTGAACATCGTCAATAATTGTGGTCAAACTTCAACTCATTTTCATACAGAAAGCCAAGACGAGGAAATGAAAATCCAAATATGAGGTTCGAGCATGTGTTCCAACAAAAAGTAATATGACTTTTTGATGCTGACAAAGCATAATAAAAAGGATAATTGATGCACAAACCTGAGAACGGCAACTGAACAAAAGCCCACTTATCCCCATAAAGGTTTTCAGGGAGATCCATTGGGAATGGATTGTCAAGTGTTAAAAGCGGCTTAGCTCCTTTTTGGAAACCTGGGTGCCTAGCATACACTGTCTCATACCGTTCCTCCAACCATAGGACTAAAGATAGACACTGAGATATCAAGAAATAATCAGCTAATATACATGATGATCACATTGAAGCACTCGATCATAAATTTATAATCAAGTGTTATCACAGTGCGTTAATCAGTGAAGGCAGGTGAGAAGGCTAACTCTAGAGAGATAGAACATCATAAGCTCTGAATTATGTTTCTAAATCACATGCAAGTTGCAGTAGGAAAGGACGTAGTGAAATAGAGGGAAAAAAGAAACTGAAGAAAAGAAACAATTTCGATGACTATAATCTTAAAATAATAAACGAGAATATGATGAGGTTTTCCCCAGTAGAGGGCGTGAGTATAAATCCAGCTCCACATTGGCATTTGGAACAGGACACCGTTAACAGAACAGTCCACTGAAGCAGATAATAGAAAAGGATCAAAAAATAGCGATTTATGCTTGACAATATTGTACTCAACTATGATAGTAAGGTATAGTAAGCGATGTCTTGTACAGAAAGCCCTTAACCTAGTTCATCTAAGGAAGTGGGATTTCAACCACTAACTTGAATAGACCAAATAAAATGCTGCAACAAAAAATATTATGAAAACATAGACAAAAAAAAAACCTGATAGCATTACTATTCTATCTTTGCTTGTGTCATTGTTGAGATATAAGTTATCTTTTGTGATTTTTTAAAATTATCTATTTTCTTTTCTTCTTCTTGTAATTTGCCCAATAGGTTCTTCTCCTATAAAAGAGAACCCGAGGGCCTCTCATTAATTCAAGTCATTCGTTTCCTTCCACATGGTATCGGAGCAACGGTCCTAGACCGGAGTTCCCATATCTGTTAGAAAATCAAAAGCGGAAGCGAAAACATGGATAAAAGATAAAGAACATAAAGAACGACGGGATTTTAACGTGGAACCCTACTCCGTGAGGAGCGGGATGAAACCACGGGAGAAGCCCTCAAAGGGGCATATGCTTCATTGCTTTTCTCAACTGATACAGGAGGCCTGGGGCTCCTTATATAGCCTCCACAGGGCCTCCAAGTCCCACCACTGGACGATGTGGGACTAAACACCGGGATGGGGTAAATGGATCCTGGAGGTATCCATTTACCCATCTACAACTCAATAGGCGCACTACCTAATACTCCAGCACTCCCCCTCAAGTCGGAGCATGCAATGCTCAGCTTGGACAAACAGAAAAAGACTCAACTCAACGCTACAGGACACTACTGACAATATTAACCCAACGCGCACATTGCTGCAGTCGAGGACGTTGCTTCTCATGCCGTGCAGGTGAGGAGGACAAGCGGGCTAGAGTGTGAGTCAACTGAAGAACTCGGAATCTGATCATCGAGTCTGAAACAGCGCCTGAAGTCTCCTCGTCGGAGAACTGGGTCTCTCACATCTGGCTCAGAGAATGGTGCACTGCTCTGGTGTACCTATGATACCACATGAAAACCCTTGCCCTCAATGGCATAGGGAATGGTCCTCTGCTCTGGAGTCCCTATGGCTCACATTAAAACTCTGGCCTGACAACAAGAAGAATGATGGGGACCACTGACAATGATGGCAACATATGCTCATCTGAAAATGACCGCACACTCGTGCGTGTCTGAAACTGGAGACTCGGAACAATGATCGTCGAGTCTGAAACTGGAATATGTAGAGTCTGAAATCTGATTGGTCTGGAAATCATCATCAATCTGGATCTGAAATCTGGAACAATAGAACAGACTTGTGACTCTACATATACTCCCCCTTTCTCCCATACTTGTCGGAAAACATGGACGTCGACCAAGTTGGGAGAAGACAACAATGAATGTAATAAAAACGTGGGGAAAAATTAAAACATCAATAAGCCGTTACATTTTTTCGGTTTTTCATGCAATATATATATATATATATATTTCGATTATTTGCTTCGATTTTTTTTATAAAATTGCATACGGCTTTTCTTTGTATGCGACTCTTTCAAAGTTTTTTTTTACCATGCGTACGGCTTTTGTGATGTACGCGCCTCTTTTTTTTAACATAAATATCTTCTCTCGCTCTTTTTTTTAAAGAAAAACTCGGCCCGAATGTGGGCCTCAAACTCGGCCCATCTCTCTTCATCATCATTTTTTAAAAAAAATATTGGACCTTTTTTTCCAATGGGCCTGCTCTCTCTCAAAGCTCCTCTCTTTTTTTTCTTTTTTTTTAACAAACTCCTCTCTCTATTTTTTTCTTTTTCCTTTTTTTTTAAAACAAGCTCGACCGGCACCCCCTGGGTTTTACCAATTTTTTAATAAGAAGGCAATCAGCCCCCCTTTCTTTCCAAAGAGCACGCGCCTAGGGTTCCCAAACCGGGAACCCATCTTTCGACCGTCGCCGAGATTTCGACCGCAGCCGCCGCCTTCCCTGGAGCACGGCCTCGCCTGCGACGGGAGGAGATGCTTGGACTTCGTGGCAGAGAAGCCTATACGTGCCGCCTGCGTGCTTGGAAAGGAGATCGGGGAAGAGGCGTGCGGGCTGGGAGGAGCGAGGAGATCTCTTGTCGGAGGAAAATGCCTCCGCCTGAAGGTATGGAGCGCGACGATTGCCGCCTGATAAGGAGGCATCGCTGTTGGAGCGCGACGGTTGCCGCCTGATGAGGAGGCATCGCTGTTGGAGCGCACGAATGCCTCCGCCGAGCACGATCTGGAGAGGGGATGGGTCCTCCGCCTGAAGGAGGAAGGGCGATGTCGCCAGTCTGTCGAGCGCACCCTCACGCCTGGAGGGTGCCTCCGTGGCAGGGCCGCACGACGAGAACGAGCGACGAGCCTGGGGGCTGCGGCGGGGCTGGTGCTGCCGCCCGTTGGTGCCGCGCCTGGGTGCGTGTCTGAAGACTCCGTTCACTGATGATGGTGAGCCCCTGCGGGGTGCCACCGATGACGGCGACTGGCGCTGCCGATGATTGCGTCTGGGCTAGGGGGTACACCGCCGATGATCGCATGTAGGTCTTGCGACCTAGACGCATGAAGGATACGCCATTGTGAATCTGTGATCTGAGACTTGAATCACCGCCTGGACGGGATGCTCGTTGCAGCCTGGCGTCGTAGCGGCGGCTTGGGCATGGAGAAGATGCACGCCCGCAGTGGAGGAATCGCCTGGCTAGGATGCGTGCCGCCATGCACGCTGGGGCTAAAATGATTGGAGTTGATCGAGAAGCTCTTCCTGGAGCCATGCCTCATGGACGATCTAGGGTTTTGAAAACCCATAGAACTGAACCAAGAGTTCGAAGTGAAATACGATCTTCCAGAATAATAACATCAAAATAGAATCTCGAATAATACAAAAACTAAATCTCAAGATCAAATCCTCGAGAATCGAACCTGCTCTGATACTATGTTAGAAAATCGGAAGCGGAAGCGAAAATATGGATAAAAGATAAAGAACATAAAGAACGACAGGATTTTAACGTGGAACCCTACTC
Organism: Ottelia alismoides; assembly: GCA_037367405.1. Lineage (NCBI taxonomy): Eukaryota > Viridiplantae > Streptophyta > Magnoliopsida > Alismatales > Hydrocharitaceae > Ottelia > Ottelia alismoides. Next base: position 758,384 of record JAZKJV010001153.1, on the reverse strand, counting down.
CGTGAGGAGCGGGATGAAACCACGGGAGAAGCCCTCAAAGGGGCATATGCTTCATTGCTTTTCTCAACTGATACAGGAGGCCTGGGGCTCCTTATATAGCCTCCACAGGGCCTCCAAGTCCCACCACTGGACGATGTGGGACTAGACACCGGGATGGGGTAAATGGATCCTGGAGGTATCCATTTACCCATCTACAACTCAATAGGCGCACTACATAATACTCCAACAATATCCCACCACGTCCTAACCCTACCCCTCCTCGGGCCGCCGCCGCCCCTACGGAGCGTTGTTGCGCTACCTCCCAGGCCACAGCACCCCCCCCCCCGCTCCTCTGCGGTTTGGAGGCCGCACCGCTGCCACGCGTGGCCTTCCAGACCCTGCCAGTCCACAGTCCAGACCGCCGCAAGGCCTTCCTGTCTGCTGCTTGGGCCTCTTAGGCCACAGCCCACGCCGTCCAGGCCTCCCCGGATACGCCGCCGACCCTCCCCGACCGCCGGTGGACCTTCCCTGCGCATTCTTGTGCTCCGTACCCCTCTGCGGTTCGAAATACAGTCTGACTCGGCCTGATTTTGACCGAAAAATGAGATTTCAGACCTATATATCGTGTTTTCCGACCCTAGCGAGCAACAAAGATTGATGAGGATGGTTGTATGAGTCTACACGTACAATCGATCCTCCATATGATCGTCTAGACTCGTCCATATCAGTCTACTCCCCAGTTAAGTCCTGTCATTCGGCCATTTTATCATCATGTCAGAGAACAAGGGTGACATTTTTTCGTTCGGTGCCTTAAAGGGTCTGTCCCCCCTCGCTAAGATGGATGGGACTAACTATGAGTTGTGGTCCGTGCAATTCATCACCCTCATGTAGTACAACAACAAAGAGCACATCCTGGGAGATCCAAAACCAATGGACAAGACTGAGGTCAATGCTTCATGGAAGCAAGATGACGCGTATGTGCGGGTTTGGCTTTGTCGGACCCTCACCACGGAGATAGTCAAAGATATTATGAATCAGCACACTGCCAAGGCGATGTGGGACACTTTGGCATCTACCTATCTCAAGCGAAGAATGAGGCAAGGCCTTAAAAGTCGGATTTCGGTTTCGTTTCATTAAGTGACCGAAACGAAATTTCGGTCATTTCGGTTGTTTTTTGAACTAGCCCCCCCCCCAAATTTCGACCGATATAGGCATTTCAGTCGAATTTCGGTCACCCACCGAAACAGAAATTCGACCGAAATTCGGCCGAATTTCGGCGAAATTTAAGGCCATGGAATGAGGCAAAGATTCTTCAGCTGCAGTTCGATATCTACAATGTCAAGCAAAATGGTCGTCCTCTGCACGTGTACTACTCTTCCCTCCATGGCATGTTCGAGAAGATTCATAGCAGCATGGCTATTACGACATCTATTGAGCAGCAAAAGGTATACAGGAACTCCACGATGGTTGGAGTCTTCATGGCCGGGCTTCATACAGAGTATGAGGATGTGCGTATACAGCTTCTCACCGGAGCTACCATACCTCCCACGGAGGAATCCTATAGCCATCTTAGCGTGTTATCATGCCTTCTCTGGTCATTCCTCCGCCCTCTTCAACGATGGCCACTTCTCGTGGCAGAGGGACAAGTCAGTCCAGAGGACGCACTTCTCATGGCAGAGGCAGTGGACGTCAGTGTGGCCTTTGCACTTACTGTCATAGATCTGGACATGCTGAGGACAAGGACGGATTTAGGGGCGGTAAGGAGGGGCAAGTGCCCCCCCCCTAAATTTTGGGATTATTATAATGTATATATAATTTTTTTCCTATAGATTTTTAAGGTAATAATCATAATATTTCATAATTATAATGCCTCATTTAGATTTTTTGAGGGTAAAACTCGTACATGCCTCCCTCATTTTTTTAGAAAAAGTTCAATAATTTTTACCAATAGATAATATGCTTCTTAACATAAAATTCCTGCCCAAAAATAATAGATTTTACCTCAAATCAACCTATATTGGATAATTTCTTCAATTAATCAACTTATAATATATCCCTACCCTAATCTTATTGGTTATCCATTTTTTAGAATTGAACTATAGAATGAATCGATCTTTCATTCATTATCACTTATACAGATAAGTGGCTTAATTCGCAATCTAAAAAAAATAAATTAAAAAAAATCATTTATTGTCAAGTCTCATATATTATTCATTAGTCCTATTTATTATCAACTAAAGTGGTCAAATGCACATATATTCTTGATCGGATTATTTTTCTTCATAGATATTAATATTTCTTGTTATTGATAAAAAAATATAGAATTAGGTATTTTATATTTTTGATTTATTACAGATTCGGAACAAGTATAGGTTATGTTGTAATTAATCAAAATCCGTATACTGAATTTAAAATCATTAGAATACTTGAATATAACTTACTTTTTAAAAAAAGGTATAAATATCATTCATAAAAATCCTGACATTGTGGAACATATATGATATAAATTTATGTAAAATTGAATAAAAAGATATAGTTGATTAAAAATTAAGTTCAAAATTGACTATTATTATATAATGAATGAGTTCAAAATTGATGAAAAATATACGTGAAAATTATAGATATAATTTGTCCATAAATTTTATTGTTATATAATGAATATGATTGTACTGTAATTGATAGACATTTTTTTAAAACCCCGTGTCTCCTCCTCAAAAATGTTCTGGCTCCGTCCCTGGCTGAAGATACTTGCTACAGAAGCATGGATATCCTACTTCTGGTCATGTGGCAGAATAGATCGAGCCTTCAGAGACTCCAGCATCCCAGGCCGATCCTCGCCTGGATGATATTGTATCTCGTATTCGAGAGATAATGACTCCTACTGTTGACACCACTACTACAGATATTGCAGCCACAGTCAGAGCCTCTTCGAGCTTCTCAGGTACCACTTATGCTTTTATTGGTAGTCATGGTGCAGATATGACCGAGTGGATTATGGACTCTACTGCTTCCATTTGGTGACAAATCGCAATTGAGGTCCTACAAGACCATACCTCCTGGTAAATGGGTTGTCATAGCTAATGAAGACCATTTACCCATTACAGGACAGGGGGAGGTGCATTTGACGTCTATCATGCGCCTTCATAATGTTTTATATGCTCCTGACTTCATATGAATTTACTTTCAATTAGCCAGCTTACTAAAAATCTGCATTGTCGTGTCATCTTTGACCTTTCGTCTCTTGTGTTTCAGGACATACTCACGGGCAGGGTGATTGGATGTGGCAGTGAGCAGTAGGGGCTCTACAGACTGGTCCAATCTCCTCATGTTGGTGTTTCTACTATACCAATTGGACCGGTCTCCCCCTATCTATGGCACCTTCGTTTTGGTCACCTTCCTCTGCAGAAGCTGTGTCATGTTCTCCCCCAGTTTTCCATGAGATCCTCCTTACAGTGTGAGGCATGTCAACTTGGGAAGCATCACCATTCCTCCTTTCCATCCGTCAGAGTCGGAGCAGTTCTCAGTTGTTTGAGCTCCTTCATTTAGATATTTGGGATCCGAGTCGTGTTCCTGATCACCAGGGACACCGTTTTTATCTTGTTGCTGACGATGATTTTCTAAACTTTCCTGGAACCTTTTATTGAATAATAAGTCTGAAGTTGGATCTATGATCAGATAATTTATTAATGAGATAAAGAATATTTTTTCTGCAAATGTCAAATATCTTTGTTCTGATAATGCCTTAGAGTTGTGCACATTACAGCTTTCTGACTTTTTTAGATCTCTTGGCATTGTTCACCAGAGCTCGTATGTTTATACATCCCAACAGAACGGTGTTGTCGAACGCAAACACTGTCACCTTCTTGGTGTGGCCAGAATCTTATTGATTCAGAGTCGTGCTCCCACGCTTACTAGGGTGATGCTGTCCTCACTGCATGTTATCTTGTGAACCGCATGCACTCGTCTGTGTTCGGAGAAAAGATTCCTTTCTCGATTGCGTTTTCCCAAGAAGGATCTTTTCTCACTTACACCTCGTTTGTTTGGTTATGTTGCATTTATTCATGATGTCTCTCCAGGTCGTGACAAACTCTCTCCTAGAGCTTTATTCATGATGTCTCTCCAGGTCGTGACAAACTCTCTCCCAGAGCTGTCAAGTGTGTGTTTGTCGGATACTCTCGTACTCGGAAGGGGTACTGTTGCTTTGATCCGCTCAGGCGAAAATACTTTGTCAGTGCTAACACTACTTTCTTTGAGTCTATCATGTGTTTTTAGCCTACAATTGACAGACTAGCCCCATCAGACTCTGACGCTGAGATCTACATACCTTCACCTTCTACTGTCATATCACCTCCATCTACTCCTGCTTTACTGCCATCTCCTCAGCCACCACCGCCACATACCTCTACACCTACTCTTGTGGCTCCACCTCCTACTCTGACTCGGTTTTTGTCACGTGTTTTTCCTCGCAGGCGTCGCTCGGTTCCTCATGCTCACAGGTCTTACTCATCATCCAGCACGCCTCAGGTATGTACTAAGCACATTGTTTCTACTGATGGCACTACTAAGTTGTCTATGCAGCAGGAATCCATACAGGATGAGCAGATGCCCTCTGTAGAGGGGAACTTGCAGGCTCAGGATATAGCAGGGTGATCTTGATGTGTTGATTGCTCTGCGAAAGCAGAAACGTACGTGTGCTACTTATCCTCTTGTAGCCCAGGTTTCCTTGAGCAGACTGTCAGAGGATTTCAGGAGGTTTACCTTGGCTCTATCAGCCGTGGAGATACCACGGACATATCAGGATGCTCTTAAGGAAAGCCAATGAAGATTAGCTATGGAGGAGATGGCTGCTCTACAGTCACGGGGTATGTGGAGTCTTGTTTCTGCTCCGGTTGGCGCATCCGTTATGGGATGGAAATGGGTGTTCACTGTGAAACATCATGCGGATAGAAGTGTGGATCGCTGTAAGACGAGACTTGTGGCATGTGGGTTCACTCAGACATATGGGGTGGAGTATAATGATATTTTTTCTCCAGTTGCCAGGCATTCTACTCTGCATATTCTTCTGGTTGTTGTTGTGACACGAGATTGGTCCCTTTATCAGCTTGATGTGAAGAATGTCTTCCTCTATGGTGATCTACAAGAGGAGGTCTACATGCAATAGCCACCAGGAGTTGCTGCTGAGGGGGAGTGCCAGAAGGTTTGTAGGCTACACAAGGTTATCTATGGCCTTAAGCATAGTACAAGGGCATGGTTCCAGAAGCTCTCGGACTTGATAGAGCAACGGGGATTTGTGTGATGGACTGCCGATCACTCTTTGTTTGTGCACAGGACCTAGAGAGGTACCGTTGTCATTCTTGTCTATGTTGATGACATTATCATTACAGGAGATGACGAACAGGGCATTCGGGTTGCCAAGGACTTCCTAGGTCAGCAATTTGTGACCAAGGACCTTGGTAACTTGCATTACTTCCTTAAACTAGAATTTTTCAGGAACCACAAAGGTCTTATGATGATCCAGATGAAGTACGTTACAAATCTTTTGTCAAAGACAGGCATAGCAGATTACAGACCCGCCACTACTCCTATTGGCCCGAGCATGAAACTCTATGATGATGACACTGAGGAGGTTGACAAGAGGAGATACAGAGAGCTCGTTAACAAGCTACTATATGTTACTATTACCAGGCCTGACATATCATTTGCCGTGAGCAAAGTGAGTCAGATTATGGAGCAGCCCAGACAGGCACATATGGATGAGTCCATATGATTCTGAAGTATCTGAAGACATCACCAGGCACAGGACTTCTTTTCAGCAGAGGTACATCTATTTCAATTACACTATGTACAGATGCAGATTATGTTGGGTGTCCAAAGGATAGGAAGTCTACTTCAGGCTCCGTTGTGTTCATAGGGGATTCCAGGGTTTCATGGAAGAGCAAGAAGCAGACTGTGGTTGTCAAATCGAGTGCTGAGTCAGAATACAGGGTCATGGTGCAAGCTAGCACAGAATGATGTGGGTCAGATCTGTTCTTACTAACCTGACTATAGAGGTGCATCTTCCTATGCACCTCCAATGCGATAATGAGGTTGCTTTGTTCATTGCCGACAACTAAGCTTTTCATGAGAGGACCAAGCACATAAAGGTGAACTGTCACTACACTCGTGACATGATACAGAAGGGTCTTATTGCCACTACTCATGTCACCTCTGGAGATCAGACAGCATATGTTCTTACTAAGGTCATAGCCAAAGGACTTATCAGAAATGTTGTTCCAAGCTGAGTTTGATCGATATCTACGCTCCAACGTGAGGGGAGTATTGAGATATTAGTTATCTTTTGTGATATTCTTAGATTATCTATTTCTTTTCTTCTTCTTGTAATTTACCCAATAGGCTCTTCTCCTATATAAGAGAATCATAGAGCCTTTCATTAATTCAATCTATTCGTTTCCTTCCACGGTCATGGCTCGTTGTGTCTTTGAGTTACTCCGTTATAGAAAAAAATAAGGCACATGTTATCAGACATTTAAATGCTTGTGTCATTATCCTCAACCAAAAACTTTTAATAAGAGAAGTTGAGAACTCCAAGGCAAGCTTTCTTTCGGATCACCCGCTAGATGTACATGTTTTATCGCATACCCAAACCATTCAAAGAGCAGAAGAGATATGCTTGAGAAGCATGTGACAAAAACTTTTGCCCCCTTTCAGAATGACACTAACTTCACCTCCGTCCCAAAGCAAAAGAACATAATAACGCCTCCATAGATAGGCCTCATTTCGGATCAATGTAATGTTTTAGACTCCATGAGAAGCTCCTAGTGTTCTCCTTAGATGTGAGCTACGACTTTTACACTGCACTTCAATCTGATTTCAACTAACAAAGGCATCTTGAAGAATAATACAGAAACTACTCACCCGTTTACTCGGCACGGGCTTCGTACCCAACTCATTACAAGCCTTGGTAATAATCGTCTGCATCTGAGACCTATAAAAACAACCCCAAGCTCAAAAAGACGAACCAAATTCACATCCGTCCACACCACACCCAGATTCACTCAAATCTACACATATCACAAAGTGGGTCACCTGAAAAATCTGATCTTTTCGGGCAGGGGCACACCGAGGGACTCGGTGATGGACACAAGCGCGTCCTTGAGAGTCACACTGTTGATGACGTTATTGGGAAAGTACTTGGTGTACTGCAGGGAGAGGGATCCATCGCATACCACGAGCTCCCAGAGCTTCTTCCCGCGGATGTCGAGAATGGGCCTCGAGCAGAAGTCGACCTCCCACTCGGAGATAGATTGCGGGTCGGCATCGGGGTCGAGGAAACAGAGTTCTGCAAGTGGGTCCTCCTCTCCTTGTTCCCGTTCTTGTTCTTCCTCCAAGTTGGGTTCTTGCTGTTGGGTGGAGGGGGAGGAGAGGGAGCTGTGGACCGGGGAGATGTGGTGGAAGGGTCTGGTGGGGAGTTTGAGGGAGGTCATCGGAAGGGGTTTGGATGATGAGGAAGAGGGGAGTTTCGGGTGGGGAAGGCGAGAGGGGTTGAAGGTGAGCGTCGCCATTGTTTTAGGTGTGTTGTGGGGGGAGGGGGAGTGGAGGTGAAAGGAGGGAGCGGACGTTATCCGGTGCAGGGGAGAGATCGATCCCAAGTGGGTGGAGGAAAATTCATTAGAAGGTAAGTAACTAAATTTATAGTTTTTGGATGATATGTAAAAAAAATTATATACCCTAAAGGCGTGTTCGGTAGGAGGTTAAGGGGGAATGGAATAAGGGGAATAAGCCCCCAACACGGTTCCCCGTGATACGACTATTCTCTATTATTTCATCTTATTTCACTCTTATTCCTATCTTTATCCCACCTTACCTACCATTATTTCACCTTATTCTCCTTATTCTTATCCTCCAGCCGAACGGAGAATAGACCCTTATTTCCCTTATTCCTCATCCTTATTCCTGCTTATTCTCCTACCGAACGGGCCCTAAGTAAGTCATCTTTTGAGGAGACAACTTTGGTTAAGATAAATAAATAGTTTTGCGCAAAAATCGCCTCTTCAAGAGGTGGCTTTTACCGGAGATAAAATCTAGCAGGCGAACAGAACCCATCCACATATTTCAGTCCATCTGCTCCCAGCTCCCTTCCTTTTATTGCCAGCCTCTGCAACCACCGTTGTCCCATCCTCGTTATCAGTTGCCTCTGTATGACGAGCCTGCTACCTCCGACCAACATCCACTCCTCCTTCTCCAGCCTCGAGGAAGGTAATGTTTGTTGTGAGTTTAGGATTTTTTGGGGGGGAGGGGGTGTTCCATTTTCAAGTTTATGTGTTATTGAGTGAGATGTTGGATGTGTTAAACTTTATATATATTTTCATCACTAACCAGTAATTGTCGACTTATTGTAATTTAGGATGTCTCGTGAAGTTCGTTGTTTTTTATCATTATGGAGGGACTATTTGAAGTCGAGTAAGGGCGTAATATATGTCGGAGGTTGTGTGAAAATCATCAAGATTGGTCATGAAATGTCATTCATGGGGTTGATTGAGCACACCAAGTTTGTGTTCATGTTGGACTTATCGTAAAGAGTCGAATTACAGGTGTTTCATAAAATGTCTCAAGATGGTGCAACAATTTACATAGGGTACATCAAGTTTGATGATGATGTTCGAGAGATTGTGGAATTTGCCAAGGATATGGGTGTTGCATATCGGCCCGTGATATTTACTGTTACTCTTTCTCTGCCCGGATCAATGCCTCATGGATTTGTACTTCGTGGTACAAATACATCTATTTTTCATGTGGTGAATATGGATCCTTGTGTAGGAACTCGTGATAATGATCTAAAACTTGATAGGTTGATGGAACCCTCACCATAGAATACCAACGATGAGATGAAAAATAATGATAGTGAGGTGCAGGATCATATGGGAATATGGATCGTGCCTGTCATACCATTTCTAAACATGAGAGGAGGTGATGGTTATATTCTGAATGACGAAGATTGCATGAACTGTGATGATGGGATCAATCTGAGTAGCGAGTTGAAGAATGTGATTCATTGGTCGATCGTGGGTGCACCCTAAATTATGTCGTATGTACAAAGTTACTTTAAATAGCAATTATGTTTGGTTATTTCATGCTATTCTGACAAGAGTTGTTCCTACTACAAGTGTCCTACTTTACTCGAGATTGTACGTCTTTGTGATGATAATGCTCCACAGATTAGAGATCTTGTCGTTTAAGCATGTTTACGTCTACGTGAGTCTATACAACGGCAATTCGGAGACGGTCCAGATGAGGAGGTTGTCAAGGAAGATGTCGAGGTAGAAGTTGCATCTTAGTGTCATTCATGTGTTCGAGGATGTGGACAAGGACGAGCTCATCGACAAAGGGCGGAGAGGACTTTCGATGAGGGAGATGTCCCGGTTGAGACGCAACCACCACCACAATCCGACATAGAATTTGAGACTCCCATTCATGATTACGGCCTATCTAGGGATCTCGCCACACCACCTGCACTACGCAGGGATCGAGCAGTTAAGATGCAAGACCTTCGCGTCCTTCATCCCTCCCATTGGACTTCTTCAGAACTAAAGGAAAGGATATGAGCCACATTGATGATATCGATCGATACAACCAACTTCATGGATTTGAGCCAAGTGCACATGAGACATCGATGGCCAATGACAGATCGATCAAATTGCGATACAAACGGAGAAGGGAGCATAAAGGATAGAGATCGATATCTGTGATATTTTTGTAATATAGGTCATGCGTGCCACTTTTTTATGAACACCGTATGTACATGTCTCTTTATAAGACTTGAGATGTTGCCTTTAGTTTTGTGGTTTCCATGTTGTATGATTTTGTAAGTTGTATGTGAACTTTTTATCCAACTAATCTATGAACCATGTCTTATTAACTTGTGTTATACTATATTTGGTTCTCATGTTGTATGATTTCAATTAAATTTATACTTCCTAAAAAGGAGAAGCAGTACCTCTGCTAGCATAGGCAGAGCTGCTGCTTCTCTTTTTTTGGTTCTGACCAAAAGCCGCCTCTTGAAGATGCGGCTGATGAATCTCATATTCATCATGCTAAAAATCACGTATTAAACCCAAGTCTTAACTAATCCAATAAAAATCACTGTTAATTCCTTATTTTTACCCTATAATGTATTGTGTATAATTAACCTTAATTAATTGTATAATATTCTTTATTTTCCTTTTATTTATATTCTCATCAAAAACCCCTAAAATAAGGTAGATTAATTGTCTATAATTCACTGACCATTAAAAAGACTAAAAAATACAAAAAATAGCTCAAAAACAAAAGTCGGTGTTTTTAGCCCTTTAAAAATACCCCAAAAATTTTTTTTGTACAAATGACCTCTTTTGGTTTTTTTTCCAACATGAAACTTGTAGATCTCGTCGAGACGAGCAACTTTCATGTTTTGACTTTTTCCCAATTTTGTCTCTAACTATTCCTTTTATATTTTTCTTTATTTTTTCATTTTTGAATTTTCTGGTTGGGCCACGTGGCGCTCTCTGGAGCCACCACGTGGCCCGCCTCTTCTCTTGGCACCCACCTCCTTTTCACCTGTCAGATCCATCCCCCCCATCTCCATATCCACCATTCATCAGTCGTTCCACTCCAGCCGTCCGATCTGATCACTGATCAGATCTCAGCCGCTTCTTCCCGCCTAACTCTCAGCCACAGGATGCTCTCCCATCCCATGGTCCTCCTCACGCCACATCGTCCACTCTCCACCGCCGTAGGATAAAACCCTCAGATCGCATCCCATCCCTCCATCAGCGCTTAAGTCTACACCGTCAGATCAGATCTCTGGATCTGATCTTAACCCTTCGAACGCGCCTCCATACAAGCCGTTGGATCGCTAGATCCAACGGTTGTTGTTCATCTCCTACCTCCAGCTCCGCCCGTTCTCCCTCGTAACGCCTCACCCCCTTCCATTTTTAGACATCACCCCCTTCCACCTCTTCTCCTCATAACGCCTCCCTCACGTAGCCCTTCGACCCTTCTTCCTCGCGTAACCCCCAGGACCACCCTCCATCACTCCACGCAATCAATCCCTCCATTCAAAACCGGCGTCCCGCTCGCATAACAGTTCACCATCGTCCACCATTCCATGGGTGAAGGCCCAGCTTCCCTCGCCCCTCCAGTGACAGCGGAGGGGCGGATCGTCGAGGCGACGACGACCCAACCCAGGTGTCGACCCACGGCTGCCATGGTCGTGCTGCGGGCGCCACCACGCTCCGCTGAGCTTCGTGCCACGGTCGGGCATGCTGGGCGATGACCCCGAGCTCCGATGGAGCTCTTCCACAAGCCAATTCCCCTGCCAAATATCTGGCTCGGGCCAGACACCTGCCATCTCATTTTTCTTCGAATTTTCCTGACCTCCTCACTCACCACCACGATCGCCTGACCACCGCTTGAGCCTCACCAACTCATACCCATCCACGCCGACGCCTTAGCTCATCCTCCCTCCTTCTCCACAACCTGAATCACCCTCCGCCACCTCCTCCTCTGCTCCACCGGAGAAGGAGCCCAGGGCCAACGCTCTTGTCGCCTCTGTGACCCCCATCTCATTCATATACCACCACAAAACTCACGTACGCTTCGGCTATCCACTTCTAACGGCTGCAGGTTAATATCCTGTCAATAGCCGGAGTTCAAGCCACCTCGTCGGTCTCGAGCCCTCATGCCGATCACCTGCCTCTGCCTCGCCATTCCAAACATCGACGGAGCTCCGCCTGGCCTCCATGAGCTTCACTAAGAGCTTAGCCATCTTCTTCGACCTTCAGGCGATCCAGTGGCGGGCGGTGGAGCTCCACCAAGTGCGTCGGAGTCTCGCCTCCTCCAGTAACCCACGACGGAGGAGAAGATACAGGTACCGTCCGATCGTTTCGATCGGACGGTCATTATGATGACACGTGGATGACCCGAGCCACAATCAGCACCAACAGGCTCGGGTCCACCGAACCTCGAGCCGAACCACCAAGTGAAGCCACGTGTCCCAAGCCTCAGCCACCTCCCGAGCCTAGGCTCCTCACGTGCTCCGCACGTAAGGGCTTGGAGAAATTGCATGAAAGACTCGGGTACTTTTGGTATTTACATATTGGTCCCCAGGCACGTGCCTCACGTGCATTCTTGGGTATTTTACAGGGAGACCCTCGTAGCTTCTGGAAATTGCAAAAATACCCCCGTGCATGGAAAAATTACAATGGGGCCCAGACAATTTTTGGTATTTGCATTTAGGTTCCTCCAAGTACCTAAATGTAATATTTATCTTTTTATTTTCTTGCATTTTTATTACAATTATGCCCCTGCATTGTTTTTAGCATAACTTGAGCATCGTAGGTCCAAATTACATGATTTTAATGTCATTTTGATCCTTGTTTCTTCCTCTACATCATGGCATGTTCAATTTTCTCATCTGACACTGTTTAAATGAAGTGAATTTTTGTGATAGATGATGACCATGCTCTCCTTGTTCTTGCTCTGATTTGATGACCGTTCTTAATGTTGTGATTAAAATGACCATGATTTCCATTTCTATTATGTTGCTCATATTTTTAGGGTATATTTGTAACCTTTTGTTCTGCATATAAATTCCCTTGCATTACTTTCATGCATCATCTTATAATTACCTAAAAGTCAACTAAAAATTACATGCATCATTTTATTGCATTATAAAATGCATAGTTCATCATGTATTTTCATGAAGACCTGAAATTAAGAAATAATTCACACATGAGCTTCATTAATCAAAATCCGATAAATAGAGTAAGTAGTTGTGTCCTAGCGTTCAACTTTGGTAGACTTGCCAAGTATAAATACTCCACAACATTCAAATGATTGTGGTTTTTGACAAACAGAATTTGTCTCCTATACTACGATAATTATCAATTATTAAAGAGGCAAATTTGATGTTCATCAGCGACTTTGGTCCAAATTCGCTTCTTGAAGAGGTGGCTTTAGCCCAGAGCCTCCTCTTCAAGAGGCGACTTTGTCTTAACCAAAACAAATCCGCCTCTTAAAGAGACGGCTTACCTACGGTACATGACAAAAAAAATTATCTACCGTCTAGGAGCAATAAGTTTAATAACTTACCCCTAGGACGAATTTTCCTCCAAGTGTGTGCTTGGCGCTTGCAGGTTGGATGGAAGGGTGGTGAGTACGGTTGGTAGTAATTTTTTCATATATACACACATGCATACATAACTTAGATTTTGTTATAAAAGCTGAGTTGCTTTGTTAGAGAAAATGGGACTCTTGTATTTGTAGTGATGCCTCTTCTCCTTGGTTTAGGCTTTGTTCTTGAGCGCATGTCTTTTGTTGATAATCTTCTTATGTACTCTTAGTTACACCTTTACATCATCTCTTTGGAACTGGGTAAGGCAAGGCAGAAGTCCTCTCTGTCTTTCTTTTACATGTGCTTGGCATGCAGTGCAAGGTTTTGACTCCCATTTTCATGAGAAAAAACCATTATATGATGCTCTCTTCTTTGCTCTCCCCGTATAGGTGATAGACGGCAATGAGGCCTCCTCCGTTCTCTTTGTGTCAGTGTTAATGGTAATGTCATCTCCTCTTATTTCTCCATCTCGGTGATCTGGTGCTCAGAGTGTAATTTTAAGTCCTTCTAGAAAACATGTTGCATCTTCTTTACGGTTTATATATCATTGTCTTTTACAATAAAAGCACACGAGCTTCTGAGCATGCTAACTTTAAATTAGGATATTTACACCCATAACCATGAGAAATTTCGTAATTACCCCCAAAAACTTCGATAATCACGAATTGCATCCATGACATTGAATAATGATCCGTTTTACCCCCATAATCCTCCGTTCAACTCGATAAAATGATCGAATTGATCTAACCAATCCATGATCTGACAATAGGGATTAATCAAAAGTAAAAACAAGTAAAAGTAAAAGGGAATTTTAACTAGCAGATCCTATAAACTTGATAAATGACCTTACGACCTTTGAAACATCGTAATTCCCCCTCAGACCATATAAATTTGCTAACCCTTACCATACAGACCCTGCGATTAACCCACATCCATTTGACCGTTAAAACTAACCGAATTCCATGAATTTCTTTTCCATGATACCCAATTTATCTCTCAAAATTACAAAAAATACCATCCCTTCTCCCTCATGCCTCTTCCACAACATCCCCTCCTCCCTTCCTCCTCCCTCATTCCATCCTCGATCGCCACCTCCTCTCCCTCTGTCATTCCTCCTCCCACCTCCTCTTCTTTGCCTGTTGTGACTCCAGCTGCCTCCATTCCTCCGTCTCCTCCACCTCCTCCCTCGCCTGCCCATGCCTCCTCCCCTGATCATGGAGGAAAATGGATGGGTGGTGGTGGGTATGTCCAATGGAGATCGTTCACCGAACTGGAATGCAGCGGGGACATGAGCCCTAGAGATGAGTTCGACTTCTTGGATGGGGGGATGGGTGGCATTCTCTGAAATTGAAGGTCATAATTGGAATCAACTCTAGACACGGTTGGAAGAGATTTCGATGCAATGGTGGAATGGAATATCGGAGTAAAAATTTAATTCTAACACAGAAGGATGAACAGTGCAAGAAATAATAACAACCCTCTCCATCTTGCATTTTGTCTCGCCCCCAACCTTGACCCCTCTCCACACGCCACCCATGGGTTGCTGCATAGGAGTTCTTCATGGGCTACAGAGACCCTGAGGTGCTCAAGCGACCCCTCCTCATGCTCCAGCGGTCCCTACTTGATCCCAACGTCGTTGATGCAACACATTTCCACCGTCAAATGGGAAAGGAAGAGGAAGAAGGAGGAGAGAATAAGGAAGGAGAGAGGGGAGGAAAATACTAGCGTTGGATATGTTGTAGTTTGATTAATCCAATCCTAAAGCCAACCAAGTTAACCCAAGAAGTCTCGAATTAACGGTAGGGGTTGTGGGGTAAGACGGAGCAATTTTACGAGGTCGAGGGGGGAAAATATGTTGTTTCAAAGGTCGAGGAGATAATTGGCAAAGTTTATAGGGTCTGTCGGGTAAAAATCCTAAAGTAAAAATATCTCACCTGAAAAGCACATGGATCTGGGTACCAAAGGTCTTGGAGGGCATGCGGTGCCTGGCAAGTCATATCCAGCAATCGATGTATCGACCACTCTCTCAATATAGTAGGCACCCAATTCCATCATGATAATTCTAATAATTAACCAATAATGATAATGAAGCAATAATAATGGAGTGAGCTAAAATTTATTATACCCTAAAATGTGTATAATAGACAAAGTACTAGGGTCCGAACCATAAATAGCACATGGGGTAGAGCAAAAGTGAATATACTACTTAGGGATTTTCTATTTTTAAATGTTTTTTTATGAATTTTAATTTAAATATTTTCTCGTGTTTTTAATTTTTAAAATCTGATTTTAAAATATACGCTAATATATATATATATATATTAAATATATTATATAGAAAAGGGATTAAAAGGAGACATTTTTGGATTTTTAAGATATAGTGAGAAACTCAAAATTTTAGAAATAAAATGTTTTGGGGTTTATAATTCTTTTGATAATTTGGTGATTTTTGATAACTTCTAAGAATTTTTATGGATTTTTAAATAAAGAAATACATAAAATAAATAAATTAAAAAATCTAGGAATTTGAAATGAGCTTAATAAATATCTGTCAAATTAGATTGAGCACAGAACCAATTTTACTAGATACTGGATAACATAAACAATCAAGAAACTAAAACACATTTTTGTGATTTTTTATGATTTTATAGAAATTTAAAGGTTTTTTTGTATTTTACAATATTTAGGAGTTTTTTCTTAATATTTTGCAAAAATAAGCGATCAAAAATAAAATATAGCAAAACAGACATACATGATTTTTTTAGAATTTTTCAAAATATATTATAATTTTTAGGGATTTTTAAATGCTAAATAGTAGAAAATTCAATGTTTTAGATTTTTTAAATAGGGAAATAATTTTAATCCCATTGTGAAAAACATATATCATAAAATATGGTTCCAAGCACTCAAAATAATTTTCCTATAAGTTGTAGATGCAAAATGATATTTTTAATAATTAAAATACAATCACAAAATTAAATCAGCAATATAGGTACCTAATTACAGTTTCTACAAAGTTTTAGAGCATTTAATAATAACACAATCTAGGGGCATTCAAGCAGTTTTCTCATAATAAAAATATAATACACTCATGTAAGGGTATAAATGCAAATAAACAAAATAATAGGTCCAAGTATGCAACTTATCTAAAAATATTTATACTCATATTCAAACTTTATGGACCTAACAGAAATAAGCACAACACGGAGGTGGTCCACACAAAATACCCACATGTTCACGTGCATAGGAACGTGAGGTGACGTGGAATTGGACTGAAGTGCAATAAAATACAAGCTTAGGGTCCAATGTGTATTACAAAAATATTACAACTGTAAATGAAAGTTTAAATATTAAACGATAAATACAAAAGGCAGGGGGTTAGGATGCAAAATACCCTCAAACACGCGCTGGCGGACGTCGTTGATGAATCCACTTAAACACATGGTGCTTCTGCAACGGCTAATGACTCTTTGTGGATGGAGGATGGAGAATAGATCCCGTCCTCTAATCTGATAGAACTTAGGCGCCTGGTTGGATGGCAACTGCACCACCTAGAACCTCATGATGATTGAATGGCTACTAAGGTCCCTAGAAGAATAGGGATGAATTGAGGCCTGGGCTACATCGATATGCTCTATCTCCTTGCTCTAACCACCTGAAGAGCTCCAAGATGGTCCAAAATGGAGATGATGCTCCTCCGCAGCTACCAAGGTGCTCAAGAAGATCCAGGTCCCATCGGCGGGGATTTGGAAGCTTGGGAAAATCCGTCACCAAAAATACCCCGTGCTGACCAAAATTGACCCTAGATGGGACACTCAGCTCCCAGTACCTGCATGGTTAGCTCAAGGGCAAAAAAATGGAGTAGTCCTGGGCTTTCCTTATGTGAAATTGAGTGAGGAGGGAGTGTGGTGGAGGTCTCATGCGGTTGGCAGAGGATGAAGACATGATTCCCAGATCTATGCAAGATTTGGGTTGGCTGAAGGCTCAAGGTGAGAGAAGATGGTGAGGCAAAGATGTGGGGCTGATCATGGCGGCGTGAAACGATCAACAACAAGTAAAGAAAGGTCGGAGCCTAGAGCTCCGACGAGCTATGATCTTTTTTGCCGAATCAAGGCGGAATGAAATGAAATGCAAGACTACATTATTGCTACTCCTAGGAATCGAAAGAAGAGAAAAATAAAGACTCGCTGGACCTGGGAGAATTGGGAGCAGAACCATCAAGAGAGGGGTCTCCGACGATGGTGAATCTCCTCCGCTGTCCTTCTCCGTGTTGCGAATCAAAGAGCTCCGCTTCCTGTCATGAAGGGCAAGCTCTGAGAAGGGATTATTGGGGAAATGTTCGGCTAAAAGGAATTGGATTTCAAAAATTGGGCGGAAGAGATATTATATACATGCTACTCAAGAGAGGGTATTCGATCGGGGTTTTCACGCACATCAAAGGTTGACCTGGATCGATCTTTAATCTGTGTGAAGGTTGACTATCTGCGAAGCTTTTTCATGAAGGATTTTAGCAGAGATTGGGCCTGATTCAAGCCCCAAAAATTGGCGAAAAGAGGAAAATACTCAACATGAACCAACCCATAAGGGGGGGGGGTAGTTGATTAGGGTCAATGGTCGCCGCCTCCTCATCGGTCCACGTCAGCTACTAAAAGATAAAATAGAAATAAAAATAGAATGAAAATGAAAATAAAATAGGAAATGATTTTATTAAATAAAACTTATAATATGAAAGTTGTTTCTTATTTTATGTACTATTCTTAGGTGATTTTTATTTATTTTTATCGGTTTATTTATTACATGTTAATTTTTACAAGTATAATTATAAGTATTTATACATATGTTACACATATTTAATTTTTAATTTGTATTTTAATATATAATATCTTATTTACATATTTTATTAATTAAAGTATAATTAAACACATACTTACAAGTTTTTTTATTTTTATGACTTTATTTATATATTTTAAAAATTATGGGGTATATACATTATATGTATAGTATACCTATATATTTTAATGCATTATTTATTTTAGTATATTTTAATGCTTTTATTTCATGTTTATATTTTCAATATGTTTCAAGTAATATTTATAAGTAATTTAAAATATAAAAAGAGTAAAAATATAAAGAATAAAGTAAATGACTAAAATGTATATGTATATAATATAATGGGACCCAAAAAGCTAACTTTTGTATCTTAACTCTAATTTTAACGAAACCACCTTCATTAGATAGATAATTTGATTTTAAGAACAATAAATGTGAGCTTGGTGAACTTTGAGTTCATATGGAAGAGATATTGATCATTGAAGTTCTGTTTGCGGCTTTTCATGTGTGTCCCAGTCACACTGTAAACTATTTTATATGCAATTATTTTGTATTGTTCTATTATTTTATATATAAGTTCATGTTGATTATTTATTTATTTATTTGAGGTGTACAAAATGAATACTAAAATAGTGTAAGAATGGCTATATGCAAAATGTTGAGTACCTAAGGTTTCTAGATGTATGTGTTATTTTATCTGTATTTCTTTGTCGTTATCTCCCCCCTACTTTTTTTTCTTGTCGACCAAGTCCACATTGACTTAGTCTCGGAATTTAGGGTTATTCAGTGTTTACAATAATTTCTTTATTTTTCTTTTCATTTCTTTATTCATTTATTTTGTGTTTATATATAGGTATTTTGCACTATTTATAGACAACATTCAGTGAGTTAATTTGTACAAGTTAGATAAATTTACATATATTTATCTAGTGATTTAAATACAAAATAAAGGAATAAAGTTGAATGAATGGGCATTCATCACTTTTATTCCTTTCTTTGAGCAAGTCTTGGATTAATTGAAAACAAAATAAAGTTTGTACAAGTTAGATATATTTACATGTATTTATCTCGAGATTTAAAAACAAAGTAAAACGGACAACGGTCGTTATTAAAAAAACAATAATGATCTCAAAATCAAGTTTTTAAGTTTGTTGTAGCTAAATTTCTTTATAACTAAAAATGGTGAGGTAAGTTGGAGTCCTTCTAGGAACCATGTTGCATCTTCTTTACTGTTTATATATCATTATCTTTTACAAGAAAGCACATGAGATTATGAGCATGCTAACTTTAAATTGAGATATTTTACACCCATAACCTCAAGTAATTTCGTAGTTACCCTAGAAACCTTTGATAATCATGAATTACAGCCATGACCCTAAATAAATGATCCGTTTTACACCCATAACCCTCTGTTAGTTTAGTTCATTAGCTCAACTAGACGACTAAGTTGATCTAACCAATCCACGATCTAATGGTTGCGATTAATCAAAAGTAAAAAGAAAAGAAAAAGTAAAAATATCCCACCCCCTTCCTCCTCCAGTCCTAGAACTCCCCATCCCCCACGCCGACCACCTCTTCCTCCCTTTCCTCCTCCAACAACCCCCTCCCCCTGTCTCCGACCTCGCACAACATTGCTACCACCTCCTCCTCCGAGATCCCTGACGACCCGCCCCCCAACACCGCAGGCGCAGGAAGACCCCACAAGGCTCCTTCAATCTCGATGAGTACGAGCCCTACAAGTCCAACCACACCATCGTCACCACTAACATGTCAACATAGATAGATGATTGTCGCCTTGGTTGCATGCACTGATTGGCGGCAGAGATCGGTCGGAGGTCTCGAACCTGGAGGAGATCGAGCAGGACGAGATCTCACCGCCATATTCTTCGTCGATCATGAGACTCTCGAAACCCTAATCAAGACGGACGATTGGGCTAATGATTGGCAGGAGGGAGGAAGGGGAGGAGGAGTTGTGTGCTGGAGGAGGGGACGACTGGCGGAGGAAGGGTAGTGGACTCATTTGTAAATAATGAGAAGTTAAAGGGTAGAAAATGTAAAATATTTTACGGACACCGTCATAGTTAATGGAAAATTGGATGGAAGTTAACACATGGTTATGGGTATAAGAGTTAAGCACTATTGAAGGTCTTGGGTGTAATTCGTGATTATTAAGAGTTTCTGAGGTAATTGTGAAATTACTTAGGGTTACAAGTGTAAACATCCCTTTTAAATTTATTTGATGTCATGTACCGATTTTTTTTCTAAAGATTGTATTATTTTTTATTGGACTTTACTCTATATCCACCCCAGAAACAGCTTTATGGAA
The DNA here is from genome assembly GCA_037367405.1 of Ottelia alismoides. NCBI lineage: Eukaryota > Viridiplantae > Streptophyta > Magnoliopsida > Alismatales > Hydrocharitaceae > Ottelia > Ottelia alismoides. The sequence continues at coordinate 738,099 of JAZKJV010001153.1, read as the reverse complement.
TACAGTTTTTATTCTTTTATATCAAAGAATTGGTTTTATCCTTTAAGACAAAAACAATAAATTTTAATTACAACTATAACTACTTTATTTTCGGAATCAGAACCAACGTTGGTTGTTAATATTGGATTACTGATGAATTTATTGATGTTCTTATCATTTTCGAATGAACTGTAGTATCAATAATAATTGATTTGTTGCTATCCCTTTTTTTATATTTAAGAGGAATTAATTTAATTCATACTAATTACTCTCCAACCTATCAATGGTTACTTATAACAATTGTATTATGCTATCTCTACTTTATCATTTATTCCATTTACTGCCATGAAGCGTGAGTATGCACCCTAGTATATATTATTATGTCTGCCTTGATTGTGAGACTTAAACGTGGATGCTTCCTGTTATATGGTTGTTAATTTGTACTATAACAAAAAAGCATTGAAATGTGTTGCTGGATATTTAGAGAAGCCAAATGGTAGCCATACTAATCTTAGTTTTCAAATGGATGTCCATAAGAATGTTAAAATCATTGATATCCCTCAACATTGCTTTAGCATAAGGTAGGGATGGGTCAAGACTTGCTCGAAGAAAGGAAAAGATAAGATCAACGAACTAAAAGTCGATGCATTTCTTGTTCGCCACATATATGGATACAATGTCAAAGTGCTACTCGCGACGTGGTATACGAAACATCATCCATTTTTACCGTCTCTCAATCACATGCACGTTGGTAAAAGTCCTCGATGGCATAAGGTATATGTACGTGGGCCGCACTATTTTACTCGACATGCTTTCGATGATAGAATGGAAATGTGAATGCATTCCTCCTAATTCGTTAACCGAATATCGAACCCCTCCTGATGATGTTGAGTTGTTAACACTCAAAAACCATTTGGTGCGGCCACACAACAATATTACTCCATGTAAAAAAAGCAAAACTTAGACTACCAACGGCACCACTTTGTGTGTCAAACTCCGTCGAGCAGACATCGTATTACATCATCGTAGTCACCCAACATGACCATCGAGGTTGTGACCATCTAAGTCTCTAATATGGGGCCTGAGGATGCAACGCCTTGTCCCTTTGCAGCAACTAATGATAAACACAAACTTATTGTATTTAGCAATATGTTGGGAGTTTTAATCATTTCGCATATATTCATACATTATGTTTTCCACACTCATGCCACTCGCATTTTGCGTCTTTATTTCATCGTCCCAACTTCATTCTGAAATATGTGCTTTTGCTTGTCATTGTACATGATATTCGTCAAAGTCGAGCTTGCAACATCCGGCTCTGTGATTGTTCAAGCATTTAGGACCGAGAAAATTGTTTGTAACCATCAACAAAGGGGAGAATGACCTTTCATTACCCTCGAGATGTTTCCTCAGGACATCTTCTCACATGTTTGGGGTATATTCAATGGCTCGGGTGGCCAAGAGGTTATATGCATAGTGATGATCTCGAGCTCTCCTATGCAGTGGCATCTTTGGATGGTCAAACGCACCAACTTTCGAGCCTCATGGGGTGGTCCGATGAGTCTATGTTGAGAGGAATAGAGAAGGTGGACAGCTATGGTTTAAGGGCAGCAATGTCATCTTTGCACTAAAATGAGATAACTTGGGGTAAGAAACTTTCAATGGTATTGGCTTCGTTGAGTAGATATTGACAAGCTTACTAAATAAAGTTATCAATTGCATAATTTAGATGTCGGGAACTCCTCGTGTGTTAAAAATATGAAACTGCACATCATAAAAATCATAAAAATCTTAACTCGAGATGCGAGTTTAACATCTAATGTAACTGAAACATGTACGACGATATAAAAATCTTAAAAAGAGCTAAACCTATAAATATCTTAAAGAGAAATGAATTGAGATTCTGCGATCATATATTCAAACTGTGTGGATATTTTTGATGCCTATCCGCCTCGGGTTTTCATGTTGGTCCCTCGATACGTTGGCTCTGCAAAAAAAACTTTTGTCCAATAAATTCTCCTTTCACTTAAAGTTCTTCGACCGTGTAATAAAAAATATGTGATGAATCTCATATTCATCACCTTTATATTATATGTTTTGACTAATATATGAAGTAAAATACATGTATATACTCACCGATTCCAATTCTGTGACAAAATATATATCACGAATAAAAATAATTTTTCAACATTAAATAATTCAAAATAAATGTAAAGAGAGGAAGAAAATAAAAAGAAGGAGACCAACCTTACCCCAAACACCGAGTCGATACTAACTCGATCGACTATACTAAACTAGAGAGAGATATGAAAAATACAAGAAATCCTAAAAAGAACCATTTATTGTAAATAAAATAACATTCAGAGCATTATCTATACAATCTGCAAAGTTCCATAGATATTATACCCATTCAAATAAACTTATTCAATCTTGAAACTTATTTACAAAAATACAAAAAGATATGTTTTAAGCACTAAAGTGGATCGGTGCCTCTTGAACACAAACCGAAAAGGCCTTAAGGTCAAACCTTAAGGCTGAATTCCAAATGTACTAAACTTACCTCTAACATTCAATTTAAGAAAATGCCTTTTTCAAATGAAGTTGATTTCATTATAACAGGAGATAATGCAAAAGTTTGAATTAAGGACCTTACAAGTATCCATACAAATTTGTTTACATTTATTTATCCATTATTTATTGCTATATTTGTATATACTCATATTTTTAACATATAGCTACTATTTATCCCCCCTTATCCCACGGATTTCTATTACTGCAAATGAACATAAATACATGATAGAACAACTTAATCCCTCCTAATCTTGTATCCTGCTACGAAATGCCCCTTAAGGGAATAAAAAAATTGCGAACCACGACACAGCTAAGGATTTATCAAATCAAACAGATTTTGCGCAAGATCTTCTTCGACCAAAAGGAACCTGGCTCGATGCTCATCAACAATGTAGCTTACATATAAATCAACAATTAGCCGGGCATTGATTTAGCGATAACACCCAATAAAAGGAAACTGGATGTAGTGGGGTTTTGTTGCCTAGCACCTCATCTCCCATCTATTTGCAATAAGCGTTGGTCTTAATACAATCTTAACTAGTGAATAATTAAAGATGACCAAGGTTCTAGGGCGGACAACCATAGCCGAATAATTAATTATCTAGATTTTCTTGGACATTGACAGCCAGAAGGTTTGGTAAATCACGGGTTAGGTGCATGAAAGTTAACATGATCCACTGGAGCAATGACCGCCAATAGTTTGCAGCCTTATCTTCGGTTCATTTTAATATTATAACATATCCCCGAGGCAATAGAACAACTTTGTTGCCCGAATATTAGTTTAATGGATCCGACTTGGGCTTCCCTCTCCCGCCGGTCGAGCCAAGCCAAGTGGGCAGAGGAAACCCGTCCGGATTCAATGAATACTCCGAGACTTTTTGACTTAAAGCACAAAATATCCCACATCAAAAAGGCCAATGGCAAAATGCAGAAATAAGCCCTGAGTTTTAAGCCAAGTTTGTAATAAACCCTCGTTATTCAACTCGAAATATCTACTGATTTGAATGAGATGCAAGAAGCCTACAAGTGCATCAAGGGGAATACCGAGGATGTCCTACATTATACGCACCACTTTTTTTCCCGTCCACAAGCTATCATTTCCGACAAAAAGTTGTTAAAATTGTTTGTTCGACCAAGATAGATAGTCCAGACAAGCAAGGAAAATGGAAGGGTAATCTCTTCTGAGGTGAGGACAGGAAAAGAGCGTGAGCGTAATTTACCGATTGACTTTAAGGGCACTACTATTGATCTTTGTATCTCTAAATAAGATGATCCACGATCTGCTTTCATCAAACTCCATGTATCTTACTCGAGATTTTTCACTTCTCCACCTGCGTTGGTATTCATTAGTTTCACAATCGAGCATTTTGCACTTGTCACTTGTGGACGAACTTGTGTTTGATTGCTAGCGTTTAGAATGGTCATTCTCCAAAAAAAATCCATTCTTTGACAGCAATACACACACATACATATACATATCCCAGTAGTGTTTTTTAAGTGAACGGATTATATACATATATTTGTCGTAAGTTTCAACATTACGAAAAGACTTTAGTTTGACTTATGCCAAATAAACAGCTAAAGTACTACAATCACGCCACAACAAATCCTAAGCACGACCGAAATCCACATATTTTGCAAAGCTTTTGGCCAAAAATGTAAAAGCAACAGACCATCAATAGAATGTTATTTACAAGGGGATGGGGAGCTTGCACCATGGTGCATAGAGGTTATTTGCACCATGGTTTCCAGCCGTTGGATCAAGGCACATCTAATGGCCGAAAGTCTGTCTACTTTTCCCAATGGAGGGTTCGAGTTCCCATGAGAGAGCTCCCCTTTCAAGGTTTCCTTGCCCGTGCCCTAATCTTGTTCCTGGCCGAGATAAGGCATCCTCTCTCCTGTTCTCCCTAAACCCAAAGAGCTCCCCCCATCACCTTCAACGGCAATGAGCCATCGCGCCCCGCCGTCCTTCCCGACTGCTGCTGCGAGGTTCCCCTCCCCTTCTTTTGCCCTCTCCCTCTTGCCCTAAACCCAAAAAGCTCCCTCTCCCTTTCCCTCTTGTACCTTCTCGACGGCGGAACCAAAGTCCGACCAATCCTTCATGTAGTGTTGCAAGGTCTCTGGTGTTGCACGGCAGCTAGTGGCGGATCTGGTGGTGGAGCTAAAGCTTGAAAGGTACAGATTGATAGATAAAACACATAAAAATCTATGAAATTACCTTGATGTTCCCCACTTCTTTGGTTGCAAAAGATATAAAAGTGTAATCATACATTTTTTTATGCTCGATAAGTCTTGTAACTTCTTCATGATATAACTTTAAATCTTTTTCTTAATGTTACAACTTTTTTCTTTATAATTTATTGTAGGTATTGAAAATGAGTGATTCAGATGCATCTGGTTCATCTTGCAAACAGTTCATTGAGACAACGTGTAATTGCGGTCTAAAAGCTACAATGTATATCTCTAAAAAGGAATCGAGTAAGGGTAGAGGATTCTTGAGGTGTCCGAATTGGAAGGTATTTTTAATTAAAATCTATATATTTTTGCTATCATTGTACTGATATTTACTTTCTATACTTGTACAATTAGGAAAGTAGCTCATGCAATTTCTTTGCTTGGTCTGATAATGTATTGCTACATACTGCAATCGAGATGAAGAACGAGATAAATGCCTTGACGAAGAGAGTGGATGGACTTGCGAAGCAGATGGAAAAACTTAAAGAGGAAATGTCAAAGAAAAGAGATGAAGGCGCCAAATGTCCACGTTGTCTTATAAACTTTGCAATTTTTATTCTAATTGTATCTTGTTTAACGATATATCTGTTGTAGGCTTCGTAACCACAAGCAAAAAACATATATGGAAGTAGTTGATATGTTTGAGTGGAACTAATTTTGCTAATATAATGTTATAATTAACGTTCTAGCTTTTGTTGTACCATTTTGTTTGACGCCATTTGAATTGTTTGATGCAAAGGTCCGTTTGTATGATCGATTAAGTGAAAAAAGCATATGAGATGTGCAAATCTTTTCTCATGTTACAGCGTGGAACAAACATATAATGCACATGATTCTTCTTTCTTTAACAAGCGGAAATTGACCTCATCAATTCCTTACAAGAAAACATCATCAAGATGTAAGATTGAGATGACGAGTGACATTGTTCAGTAACTGTACATAACCCGATTTCGACTTTTCAATTCCAATTAAAATGTAAAAAAACAAGCTTGTTTAATCAACTCCGACGAAACAACAAATTTTGTTCTATCACAAATAGTGACACACGCGAGGCTCGCTAGAGTAAGCCTGATTGAAGTCCAAATCCACTTGACTGATAAACAAGGGGGGCATCATTCCTATAATCAGCACTGCAACAAAGCATTCATTACATATCTTCACAATTCTCCAGTCCTCCAAAGCTATCCAACCATCAATTTACTCTAGCACATATGTATAACATTCAGATATTACTAATGTTTAATACTTAGCACATATGGTATTCACATACATTCATATATGAACAAAATTCTATTCATCATTAGAATTGATTCATAAGAACATCAAAAATTTAAGTTTAATCTCCTTACAATTGTATGCATGTTCGAACTCCTTGTCACATCTCAATTGTTGCAAATGAATCAATGCATTTTTTCGTATATGCCATATACAGAAGCGATGCCTTGCGGATGGGAAAACCAACATAATCGCTTCCCGCATTGCAGGATCTTGATCTGTAATTATTGCGGTAGGACTTTTTCCATGCATGCATTGTAGCCAAGTACGGAATAACCAAACAAATGTTTCCGTACTTTCATCTGCAAGTAGTGCGTATCCAAACAAAGTAGATTGTCTATGGTGATTGATACCGGTAAATGGTGCAAAAGGCATTAAGAACTTGTTTGTTCTATATGTGGCATCAAACACTAAAACATCACCAAAATGCATGTAGGAAGCTCTTGCTCGCCCATCAGCCCAAAATACACTTCGAACCATCCGATTTTCATCAACTTCAAATCTAAAGAAAAAATCATCTTCCACGACCATCTTCTCTTCAAAATATCTTACAATTGCCATACACTCCTGTCCAAGATTATTCTTCCGATTTGATTTAATTTGATCTTTGCAGACTTGTCGAGTTATATTCTTCTCCCCTGATGCACTTAAAACACTTGAAATTTTAGATGCACCTAGTCCACACCCGTGTAATGTATCAATCAATCCTCTCGCACATGATGAGATTTCTATATGTGATCGAAGCATGTATACCTTGGAAGGGCTTGTCATTGCATGATTATGTGTTTCATGAAATTTCTTAACCACCCACATTCCAGCATTGCTCAAAGAGAAATAAATGTGAGCTTCACATCCTTCCCGTGTATGACGTCGACGTTTGATCTCTCTTCCATAATTCTTCATATCTTTAAATCCTTGTTTTGAGCAAACTATTTTTCGTGCCATTGGTAGATTTGTCCTTTGCGATCGATACAATTTGTTTTTTCGAGTGGAAAATCCCAATCTCCTTGCATAAGAATTGTAGAAGTTGATTGCATCTTCATCAGAAAAAAACTCCATGCCAACTACGGGTTTCTCAACATCCCTACTTGCTGTTTCAGTGCAGATCGGTACCATGTTATCTATGTCATCTTCATTACTACATTCGAACTCTGCATCTGATACAATTTCATTATCCTCGGCCAAGTCTATGAATTTAAATACAGACAAATAAAAGTGCATGAGATGTTAGAAGGCGTGATTGTAAATCTGGATATGAGAATATTGTTATAAATTATTGCAAGCCATTATTTACTTTTTAAAAACAAAAACTTCCAAACATTGGCAAGAAAACTTCCAAACATTTTTTAAAAATCAAAATGTAAATTATTGCACCTGATACGTAGAGGGAGGATGCGTCCGGTTGTTGAACAGTAGAGAGGGGTATTGCCGGCAAAGGCAAAGAGGATGCTACGATCACCTCGTCGGATGTAGCTATTGGTAAGAGGCTGCTCACCACATGTGGTTGTCCCGACCATTGGCGAGAAGGTGAGGTGTTCCTCACGGTAGCAGGCGGGGAGGACGGAGGGGAATGATTCCTCATGGTAGCAGACGAGGCAAAAGAAGGGGAGGGGAACCTCGCAGCAGCTGTCGGGAAGGACGGCGGGGCGCGATGGCTCATTGCCGTTGAAGGTGATGGGGGGAGCTCGGGTTTAGGGAGAACGGGAGAGAGGAGGCCTGGGCGCGATGGCTCATTGCCGTTGAAGGTGATGGGGGGAGCTCGGGTTTAGGGAGAACGGGAGAGAGGAGGCCCTATCTCGGGCAGGGACAAGATTAGGGCACAGGCAAGGAAACCTTGGAGGGGGAGCTCTCTCATGGGAACTCGAACCCTCGTTGGGAAAAGTAGACAGACTTTCAGCCATTAGATGTGCACTGATCCAACGGCTGGGAACCGTGGTGCAAATAGCCTCTATGCACCATGGTGCAAGCTCCCCATTCCCTATTTACAAACTGTGTACCTAACATTCAACTAAATGTAAAAATGTATTATGAATTATCACAAAATATATGCAAATACAAAAATTCACAAGAAATCTCGTCTAATTGCAAAAGTTTCAGGGACAGATATGCAAACGACCGCGAATCTTTTTTATTCCCTGCGGATCTCTCCCGTCACACACCCGTGGGGCTCCTCTTCTCCACTCTCCACACGACTCGTCGTCCTCCACTACCGCCTCACCTCTAGGCTCTCGCCATTCTCTCTACTCTCTAGGGCTCGCGATCTCCACTCTCATGGCGGCGACCGGGGTCTCCAGATCGTTCGATGTCCAGCTGCGAGGATTCCAGGGGCTCAGGCCCGCCGCTGCGCCGCCGGCGAGGCCGGTGTGCCCCGTGCCGGCTTCTTCGTCGTCCAGGGGCGCCTCAGTGATATCGGCCGTGTCCTCAGTGAGGGTCTTGAATACTCTTAGTGGTGTTTGTGATTATTGTTGAGTTTGTGATGGTGTTGTTTGGTGGATTGGTGATTGGAAGTGAGGAAAAGAGGTTTTTTTCGCAGGTTGAAATGAGCGAAAGTTGGCGTCTTTTTCGCGGTTTAGGGATCATTCGTTTGGGTGTTTGCTTTGGCTGCTCGTTTCGAGGCCGAGCGGTTTAGCTTTGCACCCTCGTCTCTTGGTGTCGATCGTTTTGTATTTTCGTAGTTTAGCGTAGCGGTTAGAGCGTTTGACGCGCGCTAATTAATTAAAACGTTATTTTAGATAGCCGTTCTAGACTTATTCAAGTAGAACGTTGGCCATTGACTGCGAGGTGAATATATTGAAGCAAATGCCAAATGTAGGCCTAAACAGATGCAGTGGCTTTGGCATAGCTGTCCAAGTAAACGCACCAAGTAGGTGGCCTGTTTGATATGAGTTTTTTTCTTTCGTTTCGGCAGTCTCTTTTGCTGACGTGATTCTCTTCTCCTTGATTACTTTTTAATTTTTTTGCCAGGAATTAGGGAAAGTTATAAATCTTTTATTGAGGTTTTGTTGAGATAATTGTTAAATCTGTATTTAGATAATTACTAGTTTTGTTTTTTTCTTTATCTTTTGTAATCCTCTATTTATCCTTTTCTTTTTTGTATTTTATCCAATGGGTTTTTCTCCTATATAAGAGAACCCTTGGATCTTTCATAATTCATCTGAGTTTATCCCTCTAACATGGTATCAGAGCCATGTTCAATCCCTAACCCTAACCCGTTGCTAATCCCGTAGGGTGTCCCGCGTGGACCCCGACGTCTCTCCCAACGGGACCCCCCACCGCCTCCCTTCTCCTTTCTCCCTCCACCGCCTCACGCCTCGCGCGACCCACCCACCGACCTCAGCGCACCCCAGCGCCGCGCGCCTCGCGTCTGCGCCCTGCGCATCTCGCCCCTCGCGCCTGCGTCCTGCGCACCTTGCGCTGCTTGTTTGCGCACCCGCGCCAGAGACTCCTCCTGAGCACTATGATCTTGTGACTCCTCCGCCCTGCAACTGTGAAGCCCCGCTACGTGATCTTGCGCCAGCGCCTCCTGAGCACTGTGAAGCCCCGCAACGTGAAGAAGCCTCGTATGTTCTGAGTCTTCTCGATTTATTGTCCTTCGTACAGGCAGGAAAGGTAACTTCAGATCCTTAGGCAAGCAACAAAGAAGAAATAAGGATAGTTGCATGAATCTACACATACAACCAATCCTTCGTATGAATCTATAGACTTCATTATATCAATACATTCTCTTGCCGAGTTCCGCTTTTGGCTATTTTACAATATGTCAGATAACAAGGGTGATATCTTCTCGTCCGGAGTCTTCAAGGGCCCGACTCCCATCGTTAAGATGGATGGGACCAACTATGAGTTGTGGTCCATGCAGTTCCTCACCCTCATGCAGCGCAATAACAAGGAGCATATCCTGACAGATCCAGAGACAACGGACAAAACCGGTGCAAATGCTTCTTGGAAGCAAGATGATGCGTACGCGCGTGTTTGGCTTTGCGGGACTCTTACGACAGAAATAGCAAATGATATTCTGAATCAGCCCACTGCCAAGGCAATGTGGGATACTTTGGCATCCACTTATGCACAAGCAAAGAATGAAACCAAAATCCTTCAACTACAGTTTGATATCTACAACTCCGAGCAGAATGGTCGCCCTCTGCATGTCTACTACTCTTCATTGCGTGGCATGTTTGAAAAACTTCATAGCTACATGCCTATTACGACGTCTGTTGAACAACAGAAGACATATAGAAACTCCACGATGGTTGGAGTTTTCATGGCCGGACTTGATGCAGAATATGAGGCTGCACGTGCCCATCTTCTTACTGGAACAACCATTCCTCCTATAGAGGAGGCCTATAGTCGTCTCAGCCGACTCAACATCCCTTCGACAACTACGCTTTCGCATTCCTCAGCGATGGCAGTCTCTCGTGGTTGAGGTAGGGCGATCCAGTTCAGAGGACGCGCATCTCGAGGAAGAGGCGGTGGACGCCAACGTGGTCCCTGCACCTATTGCCGCAAGCCTGGACATGGAGAGGATACATGCTATCAGAAGCATGGCTATCCCGTTTCTGGTCAAGCAACAGAGCAGATTGTGTCTCCCCAAGCTGATCCTCGTGTGGACGATATTGTCTCTCGCATTCGAGAGATCGTGACTCCTAGTACTGACACCACCACAGATACTGCTACAATAGCCAGAGCCTTTTCGAGCTCCTCAGGTATAACCTATGCCTTCACTGGTAGTATGAATGCAGATATGACAGAATGGATTGTGGACTCTGGTGCATCTCATCACTTATGTGGAAACAAAACGCAACTAAAGTCTTACAAGGCTATACCACCTGGCAGATGGGTCGTCATTGCTAATGGTGACCACTTACCCGTTACAGGACAGGGAGAGGTGCAATTGACACCATCCATACGTTTGAAGAATGTTTTATATGCTCCTGCCTTTCAGATGAATTTACTGTCTATTAGTCAGATCACTAAAGATCTGCATTGTCGTGCCATCTTTGATCCTTCATCTCTTGTGTTTCAGGACATACTCATGGGCAGGATGATTGGAAGTGGCCATGAGCAGCGGGGACTTTACAAACTGGACCAACCTCCTCATGCTAATGTTTCTGTTATACCTACTGGACCGGTCTCTCCTTATTTGTGGCACCTTAGGTTTGGACATCTTCCTCTGCAAAAGTTATGTCATGTTCTCCCTCAGATTTCTACGAGATCCTCTTTTCAGTGTGAAGCATGTCAACTTGGGAAGCATCACCGATCATCTTTTCCATCCCGTCAGAGTCGAAGCAGTTCTCAGCTATTTGAGCTTCTTCATTTAGACATTTGGGGTCCTAGTCGTGTCCCTGATCTCCAAGGACACCGTTTTTATCTTGTAGCAGTCGATGATTTTTCTAGACTTTCCTGGGTTTTCTTATTGAAAAATAAGTCTGAGGCTGGATCCACAATCAAGTATTTTATTAATGAAATAAAGAATATTTTTTTTCTGCCAATATCAAGTATATTCGTTCGGACAATGCTTTGGAATTCAGCACCTTACATCTTTCTGAGTTCCTTAGATCCCATGGCATTGTTCACCAGACCTCATGTGTCTATACTTCCCAGCAGAACGGTGTTGCCGAGCGCAAACATCGTCACTTACTTGATGTAACCAGGACATTGTTGATACAGAATCGTGCTCCTCATTCTTACTGGGGTGATGCTGTCCTTACTGCATGTTATCTGGTAAACCGTATGCCCTCGTCTATGTTAGGAGAAAAGATTCCTTACTCGATTGCGTTTCCCGAGAAGGATCTCTTCTCTCTTACACCTCGTGTATTTGGATCTGTTGCCTTTGTTCATGATGTTTCTCCAGGGCGTGACAAGCTCTCTCCCAGAGCTATCAAGTGTGTGTTTGTCGGCTATTCTCCTACCTAAAAAGGGCATCGCTGCTTTAATCCATTAAGCCAGAAATATTTTGTTAGTGCGGATGTTACCTTCTTTGAGTCGGTCATGTATTTTTCTCCTACAGGTGACAGACTTAATCCATCTGACTCTGATGATGACATTTACATACCACCACCTCCTGCTATTGATACTTCACTTCCTCCACCACCTCCTCCGCCACCTCTGCTGGTTCAGTTTTTGCCTCGTAATATTCCTCGCAAATCTCGCTCTGTTCTCCCTGCTCACGAGCCTTGCCCATCATCCAGCACGCCTCAGGTATGTAATGAACATATTATTACTGATGGCACTGCTATACAACAGGATTCTAGACATGAGGAGCATGTACCCTCTCAAGAGGGAGATACCCAGACCCATGATTTGGCAGATGATCTTGATGTACCAATTGCTCCGCGAAAGCCAAAAAGGACATGTGCTACTTACCCACTTACAGCCCAGAGTTCTTTGTATAGGCTGTCAGAAGATTTCAGGAGATTCACGCTAGCACTGTCAGCCGTGCAAATATACCACGGACATACCAGGAGGCTCTCAAGGATAGTCATTGGAGGATTGCCATGGAGGAGGAGATGGCTGCGCTACAGTCACATGGTACGTGGAGTCTTGTTTCTGCTCCTGTTGATACGTCAGTTGTGGGATGCAAATGGGTATTCACTGTGAAACACCGCGCGGATGGCAGTGTGGATCGCTATAAGGCGAGACTTGTGGCATGAGGGTTCACCCAGACATATGGGGTGGACTATCAAGATACTTTCTCCCCAGTTGCCAGGCATTCTACTCTACGTATTCTCCTTGCTGTTGCCTTAACACGAGATTGGCCTCTTCATCAGCTTGATGTGAAAAATGCATTCCTCTATGGTGACTTACTGGAGGAGGTCTACATGCAGCAGCCACCTGGGTTCGCTGCTGAGGGGGAGTGTCATAAGGTGTGCAGGTTACATAAGGCTATCTATGGCCTCAAGCAGAGTCCAAGAGCATGGTTCCAGAAGCTCTCGGACTTGATAGAGCAGCGGGGATTTGTGAGATCAACTGCAGATCACTCCTTGTTTATACAGAAGACCCAGAGAGGTATTACAGTCATTCTTGTTTATGTTGATGACATTATTATTACAGGGGAGGACGAGCAGGGTATTCAGGATATCAAGGACTTCCTAGGTCAGCAGTTTGTGACCAAGGACCTTGGACATTTACGCTACTTTCTTGGAATAGAGTTTGCCAGGAATCAACGGGGTCTTGTAATGACCCAAAGAAAATATGTTATAGATCTTCTCTCAGAGACAAGTATGGCAGATTGCAGACCTGCCACTACTCCGCTTGACCCAAGCATGAAGTTGTATGATGATGATACTGAGGAAGTCGACAAGAGAAGATACAGAGAGCTGGTTGGCAAGCTATTATATGTAACTATTACCAGGCCTGTCATAGCATTTGCAGTAAGCAAAGTGAGTCAATTTATGGAGCAGCCCAGACAGACACATATGGATACAGTCCATATGATTCTAAGATACTTGAAGACTTCACCTGGTACTGGACTTCTTTTCAACAGAGGCACATCTCTGTCAGTAACAGCATGCGCAGATGCAGATTATGCTGGGTGTCCAAAAGATAGAAAGTCTACATCTGGATTTGCCGTGTTTATAGGAAATTCTCTTGTTTCATGGAAAAGTAAGAAACAGACGGTGGTTGCTAGATCAAGTGCTGAATCAGAATACAGGGCTATGGCACATGCTAATACAGAAATGATGTGGGTCAAATCTGTTCTTGCTGATCTAACTATTGAAGTACCTCTTCCCATGCATCTCCAGTGTGATAATCAAGCTGCTCTCTTCATTGCAAATAACCCAACCTTTCATGAAAGGACGAAGCACATAGAGGTAGATTGTCACTATACTCGTGACATGATACAAAAGGGTTTTATCACTACTACACATGTCAGCTCTGGAAATCAGACAGCAGATATACTTACAAAGGCTCTAGCAAGAGGACCTTATCAGAAATGTTGTTCCAAGCTGAGTCTTATTGATATCTACGCTCCAGCTTGAGGGGGAGTGTTGAGATAATTGCTAAATCTGTATTTAGATAATTACTAGTTTTGTTTTTTGCTTTATCTTTTGTAATCCTCTATTTATCCTTTTCTTTTTTGTATTTTATCCAATGGGTTTTTCTCCTATATAGGAGAACCCTTGGGTCTTTCATAATTCATCTGAGTTTATCCCTCTAACAGGTTTTGGTCATTAAGTAAGAAGATTTTCTGCTGATGTAAGACTGATTAAGTAGTACTGCAAAAGGGATTGATGGGAGTGGTATGGTTTTATCAAAAAAGACTGATTAAGTAGTACTGCAAACGAGATTGATGGGAGGGGTATGGTTTTATCATAAGTGGTGCTTCAGACGTGTATGTTAGTGGATTTTTTTTAGCTCGTTGTACTTTTGGCCGAGGAGTTTTGGAGGGTTCTATTGATTGCTGAAAGCCTTTGACTTGCGTTGGTTACCATCAGTGCAATTTGACCTTCTGAATTTAATGGGGAGGAGAAAGGATTTTGGCCATTGGTAGGTAGTGATATAAGTTGACAACAACAACAAAGTCTTTTCCCACATTAATAGGGTCGGTTATATGGATTCTTTGCCTCCATTCAGATCTGTTTTGGGTCAATCTCAGGCTCAGATCCAAAAAACTAAGATCCCTTCGTATAGTCTCATTCCAACACTTCTTGGGCTTTCTTCGCATTTGCTTAGCTGACTCAACACCCCAAAACTCACATCTCCTAAATGGTGTATCAGCCGACATCTTTTGCAAATGGCCAAACCACCTTAAGTGGTTTTGTCGCATCTTATCCTCGATCGTGGCTACATCAACTTTCCTTCTGATTGCATTATTCCGAATCCGATCTTTACGTGTGTGTCTACACATCCACCTTAGCATTTTCATTTCTGCTATTGCCATTCTCTGCATATGTTTATAGTTCGCAGGCCAACATTCAGATCTATAAAGCATAGCAGGTCTCATGGCTACTTTGTAAAACTTTCTTTTGATTTTCAAAGGATTTTTTTATCATAGAGAACAACGGGTTCCTCCCTCCACTTTAGCCAACATGCATTTTATTCTATTAATAACATCTCCATCAATTTCTCCATCATGTTGTAAAATAGATCCCAGGTATCTAAAAGAATCTCTCTTCTGAATGTTATCATCACCGATCTTCATCTCGTTTCCTTCACTATTGCTTTCAGCAAAAGTGCACTCCATATTCCAGCCTTAGCCCTACTTATACGAAATCCTTTAGTCTTCAATGCATGTCTCCAGACCTCAAGCTTCTCATTAACTTCATCTATAGTCTCATCAATCAACACAATATCATCAACGGATACCATACACCAAGGTATCTCATCCTGAATTTGACTTGTTAACTCATCTATAATCAATGTAAAAAGGGATGGACTCCATTGATGCAGACCAATGTTGATGTCAAAATAACCAGTCTTCCCAGACTGGATCCTTTCACAAGATGAAGCCCTATCATACATATCATATATGACGTTAGTGTATAGAACAAGTACTTGTCTCTTCCCTAAAACTCTCCATAATATCTTCCATGAGACATAATCATAAGCATTCTCCAAAATCAATAAAAAATCATATGGAGGTTCTTCCTTTTAGCTCTAGAAATCTCCATGTTCTCCTCAACAAGTGGATGACTTCATTAGTTGAGCGATCTGACATGAATATGAATTGATTTTCTTTTACTTTGGAAACTTATCTCAACATTCTTTCGATCGCACGTTCCCAATTTTTTTATAATGTAACTCATCAGTTCGATATCTCTGTAATTTGAACAATTTTTATTGTCTTCTTTGTTCTTATAAAGAGGCTCCGCAATGCTTCTCCTCCAATCATCAGGTATTTTCTTACTTCATCAAATAACATTGAATAATTTTGCAAGTCAAGTCAAATCTCACTCACCTTAACTTGTACGATTTAAGTAACTTTCACTACTAGCTAGATCTTCCAAAGTGATCTCTCTATTTCCTTTGCCAATGAAAAGCTTATGGAAGTACTGCTTCCATCTAGTCTCTATATCCTTCTGAGTAACAAGCATATGACCTTCCTCATCCTAATGCATCTCACTTGAGAAAGGTCTTTGGTCTTTCTTTCTCTTGCTTTAGCCAACTTGAATATATTTTTCTGGCCCTTCTTAGAGTCGGGATTTTTGTATAAAACTTCATAAGCTTTTGACTTAGCCTCGCTTACAGCCTTCTTTGCTTCATTCTTCGCTATTTTGTAGTTTATGACAGTTTCATCTGTTCTATCCTTAGACATAACTTCAAAGTATGTTTTTTTAAATTTTGAGCTTTTTTTGCACCCCTCCACTCCACCACCAAGCCTCCTTTTGGCCTGGAGTTTCTCCCTTTGATTCACCTAGCATCTCTTTGGCTACCCTTCGGATACAAGATGCTACCGCCTCCCACATCTCGTTTGCACTTCTATTACAATTCGAAGATAAGTCTTCTAAAACATTCTCTCTGAAGTTTGATTACTTCAATTGATGATTCTAGCATCTAGTTCTAGTCATATTGGAAACCCTCCTTTTCTTTACCAACCCATTTATTTGAACATCCATGACTAACAAGCGATGTTGGGTGGTCAAACTCTCTCCTAAGATTACTTTGCAGTCTTTGTAACACAACCGATCTCTTCTCCTCAACATAAAGTAATCTATCTGTGTTCTAGTCGGGCCACTCTTACAAGTAATTAAATGCTTCTCCCTCTTCTTGAAGAGAGTGTTTGCTATGAAAAGATCATAAGCTGTTACAAAATCCAAAATGATTTTTCCCTCTTCATTGCTATCCTCGGACCATGTCATCCATGAACACTAGCATACCATGAAGCATCCTTTTCCACATGTCCATTAAGATCTCCACTTAGGCAAACCATCTATCTTTGTGGGATTTCTTGCATAATCTTATCCAAATCCTCGCAAAAAGCTTGTTTAATCCTTTCATATAAATCAATTGCGGTGCATAAACTGAGATGATGTTCAGAATTTTTTCTTCGAGCATCAATTTTATGAAAAATAATCCGATCCCCGAATCTTTGCACCTCAACCACACAATCCTTCAAATCCTTATGAACAACTACTCCAACACCATTTCTGCTCTTATCTTTACCTGATATAAGTTGGGAGGTAAAAAAATATAATATTTGAAATTGGGTTAGTGTAGGAAAAATGTCAAAAGCCAGCCTTAATCGGGTTCCTTATATAGGAGCATACAAGTTCCTGAAATCTTTTCCTCATCGTACCGTTTTTAGCTTTTCTAAATTTTCCTTTTTTACCCTTATTTTGCAATTGGGTATTATTTTTTATTAGATAAATGGAGAGCACCATTGAATGTGGAAGGATATGATTCCACATGTTAATCAGAAGTGAAAAGTAAATGCAAAAAGGCACTGTAATGGTGTTGCTGAAGGCGTAAGGCCTGTCTATTGTAATAGTCTTGAGAACTTGATTTGAGCCAGAGTTTTATGCTATGCATATACAAGAGGTTTACTATGCTGCTTATAAAATAAATTACAATAATACTTAAAACCTTTTGTCTTCAGTTTCTTTTGGAATTTCCTTCATCTGCAACTTATTTCATCAAAACTCCTTGTTGATGTAGATTTGTGTAGCGCCATTAAATTGATTTCAACCCGATCTTCATCATCTCGTCTTTTGTCATTACATTCTCTGCTAGATAAGCACAGGAGGATAAATCAAAGCTTTCTTGTCATCATAAGAATTATGCATGCATGAGTGCATGTCACCACTTCAATGGTCTGGTGATAGTGCATTATGCCTACCACTCAAAAGATCATGGCTCAAATCCCTCCTTTTGTGGTTTGCCTTAGGTAGCCGACAACCATCGTAAAAAATAGTCGGATCTTTCAACACAGATTTGAGCAAAAATCCATGTAGCCGGCCCTGCTTAAAAAGTGGGAAAAGGCTTTGTCATGAGTGCATGTCACTGACAATCTCCTTTTTGATGAGGGCGAAATTATTTTGAAGTGTTCATCAAAAAGATAAAAAGTGTAGTGTGTCCTAACAATATTTCAATTTTGGGTTTTTATCACTTGTGCCCCTCTGAGATATCGCAATTTCAGTTATGCCCCTATCCTTTTGGTAATATCAGTTGTGCCACTCACTTCTTTCGTCGTTATTACTTGTGCCCTTCCGTCAGATTGACCGTCAATGAGTTGACTTAACCATGGTTTTTTCAAACCTTGGTGCAGTTAAGAGGGGTATTATTGTCCAGACCTGGGCGCGGGGGGCGGCAGGGGCAGGAGGAGGCATGGGGGTGGCGAGGCAGGGGGAAGGGGAGGCGAGGGGGGGTAGGTGAGGGGGCAGCGCGTTCAGGGGGAGGGGGAGTCGGGGCAGGGGGCGGGGGGAGGTCGGGGCAGGGGGCGGGGGGAGGTCGGGGCAGAGGGGCGACAGGGGGTGGGGGGAGGTCGAGGGTGGCCCTGGTAGGCACCATCATTGGCCTCTGCGTGGCCACGCCGGTGTTCCTCATCTTCAGCCCCATCTTGGTCCCCGCTGCCCTGGCCATCATCCTGGCTGTGCTGGGCTTCCGCTCATCCGACGCTCTCAGCGTCACTGGCGTGACTGGCCTCTCCTCGCTCTCGTGGATGGTGATCTGCTTCCGCGGCGTGAGGGACACCATCCCCGAGCAGATGGAGCACATGAAGCGGCGCATGTAGGAGCCGGCTGGACAAATCGAGCAGCTGACCAAGGACGTCAAGCAGGGCATCCAGAGTAGGAACGGGACAGAGAGCACCACCGGCGGGAGGACCCAGGAGAGCACCACAACCACGGGGAGGACGTAGAGCCATGACGACCGAGCCAACATCTTTGATTGCCTTCGTTCATGGCTGTGGAGGTTAAATTAATGGGTTTTATCATGTGGGGGAAGAGGAGGAAGAAGAAGAGGATGAGGAAGAGGGTGTCAAATGACCATTGAACCCTTTTTTTAAAATTAATTCCGCTTATGTCCTCAAAGTTAACGTCCGTTTGTACTGTGGATGGACGACAACTAACCCAAGGGGCACAACTGATAGAATGGCAAGAAGTGAGGGGCACAACTGATATTACCAAAAAGATAGGGGCATAACTGATATTGTGATATCTCGGAGGGGCACAAGTGATAAAAAACCCTTCAATTTTTCCCTTTCTTCAAAAATTGAAAAGCACTTTTTGAAATACATTTCTTTATTAAAAAGTGAAGGTTATTTTTTTAAAAGTGAAGGTTTATAGGCATGAAGGAATTGTATTTAGCACACTAACATGAAATTGCACCACATATTATGTATAAGCAAAAGCCTGATCGATATCAGAAATAAATCAAATAAACAATATAGTAATAACGTCTCGATTGTAGAGTACACTAGGGTGCATACCCGCGCTTCGCTGCGGTGTAAGATTTATTTGTTGGAAATATTGATATGATTAAAAATAAATTTACAATCTTTTATAGCATTAGAAGACACAAACGCAACAACAAAAAAACGATAAATAATTGTATGTATAAGTATTAGATGTTAGCTCCTAATATTAGGAATATTGAAATTTACAAAGTTCATCAAAATATAATATAAAGCAAGAACAAATATGTACAAATTAAGGTGATAATAAAACCTAATTTAGTATTACATAATAGTTTGGATAATATCATGCAAGATATTTCCAATCAAAAGTATTAGCTTGGCCTAACTGTAGCCATGCTTTAATATTATTCATTTACACATGTAACATATGTATGAAATACTTTTCATTATAATTACATATGTTATGAACTTTCATTAAAATTTAAAGCAAAATATTCATGGATGCAAAAAGATACAAAATATATCGGTATCTGATTCACCACTGTATCCATTGACATCCATATCCGTATACATTTTCAACTTTCAAAGACATAAAAAAATATTGTTAATAATTAAAACTACAATCACAACTATATTTTTCTATTTGAGCAATGTTAATATTATGAAAAAATACATTAATTTATAAAGAGGTCTCATTTAAAGGTGTATAAAAAAAGCTTTGAGAAAGAAATTTGTCATTTCGATACATGACATTTTTAAATAATAAAATCAATTAATAATTTTGTATACATACATGCACACATATTTTTATTAAAATTAAAAGAAAGTTTTACAAAGCAGCCGTGAGACCTGCTATGCTCTATGGATCAGAATGTTGGCCTGTGAACCATAGACATGTGCAGAGAATGGCTGTAGCAGAAATGAAAATGCTAAGGTGGATGTGTGGACACACACGTAAAGATCGGATTCGGAATGATGCAATCAGAAAGAAAGTTGTGTTGCTCCGATCGAGGATAAGATGCGAGAAAACCGCTTAAGATGGTTTGGTCATTTGCAAAGAAGATCAGCTGATGCACCAGTTAGGAGATGCGAGTGTTGTGATGTTGAGCCGGCTAAGAGAGGGCGGGGACGACCCAAGAAGTATTAGAAAGAGACCATACGAAGGGATCTTTGTTTTGTGGATATAAGCCCGGTATTGACCCAAGATAGATCTGAATGGAGACGAAGAATCCATGTAGCTGACCCTACTTAATTGTGGGAAAAGTCTTTGTTGTTGTTGTTGTTGTACATGCACACATATTTTATATAGAGCAATATTAATTTGAATTGCATTTTTTATGAACTATCGTAACGTGCATACTAAAAATTTAAAAAAATCATAGTGTAAATTCTAGTTTTTCAAAAGTAGTCGTTATAAAAGAAAAATCTAACCTATATTTTTCAAATATTATAAATGATATTAATAATATATACTTTTCCTTTATTAAATAATGCTCCTATAATTTTAAACTTAGAAATCTAGATGGAATGAGGGAGAGAGAATGTGAATTGGTGGGGGGGGGGGGAAGAGAGAGGAGGAACGTGGGAGTTAAAAAATTGGCGGGGGGGAGTCGAGAGATCAACTGGGAGGAGAGAGAGGGAAGTTGGAGAAAGAGAGTGAGTATCGTAGGGAGAGAGAAGTGCGTATGAGGACTTGGACTACAATTGGGCTATCCACGTGTCCACCTGCTGGAGAGAGCTGGGAAAAACCTAGCTATAGTGTGGGTTTTAGATTATTCATGACAACCACAAATATGAAAGAAAAAAGATGATCTAATATAGAATAGAAACTAAAATTCCTGCATGAACCAAGGACAATCAATACTAACTGGAGCCCATCCTAGATTCATATCAATAGATTACTAGTACCTGACGTATCTGAATTTTTAAAAATTATCTCTGAAGTTTCTTTCCTCAAAGAAACAAGCAACGAAATTAAGCATTATGGTTGCTATCGATGATGGGCATTGATATCGACGATCATTGATCGAAACGGTGAAAATTTGTATTAAATACTTCAAATTTAGTGGTGACGCGGAATGACATGTCATTGATATATCTTTCGATATCTCTCGATATCGGATAAAAGAATATCTGTAGTAATATCGGCATCCTAAATTTGTCGATACATATATATCCATATGATATTTTAACCCCTGGGAGTAACACCTTCCCAAGACAAACCATTTCGTTCTTTAGGTGGCATTATGGTTGTTATCGATGATAGAGCATTGATATCGACGATCATTGATCGAAACAGTGAAAATTTGTATTAAATACTTCAAATTTAACCTCAGTGGTGACATGGAATGACATGTCATTGATATATCTTTCGATATCTCTCGATATCGGATAAAAGAATATATGTAGTAATATCGGCATCTTAAATTTGTCGATACATATATATCCATATGATATTTTAACCCCTGGGAGTAACACCTTCCCAAGACGAACCCCTTCGTTCTTTAGGTGGCACTTGGTGAAAATTCAGTGCTATGGATTGAGGGCCTTATGCTTCTTTTGCATGTGCGAATCCCATGCTGACATCCTGAACCCCATGAACAAGTTTCATAGGGAAAAAGTTGGTTCCCTGGGCCACATGCTTGATGATTGATGTATCATCAATTTTATATGATTGGAATGACAAACCTTTTCACCGTCTTTATCTATTTAAGTAGTCTTTTTTTCAAGAGAAGTGATTACTTAGAAACTCTTTTTAAAATTGACAGCTTTAAGGAAAATGTTAGTTATTAAGGAACCTGTTCACAAAATTTATCTATGCAGTTGATCTTCCTTTTCATAGTTAGATTCACATAGAAGAAGCTTGTGATGTTTACGAGGTGGTGTAACACTTACATGCTCTAACTGTGACCAGTAAAAGTCCATCTATTGGAAGGAAAAAAATCCGTGTATCTTATGCATGATATTGGTTATCATTTCTACCTGTCCAGCAGTCCTAATAATCATGGTGCATGTTACACTCTGATGGAAGCTTGCATCTTCGCACCTTATTGTTTGGCTGATAATGTCTAATATCATGCTTAGGTGATCCCAGCTCACTGAATGTCATTTTTTAATCTGGAGTTTGAACGTCTGTCTGCAATCTATGATCTTTTAATTTGGTCGTGTTGAGTTTTCCAATTTGTTTATTTTCTCACGATTTTTTGATTGGTGGGTGACTGCTGTCTATTTTTGTCTGCAGCCTGTGAAACCAGAGCCTTCAGAAGTGAAGCGCAGCAAAGTTGAAATCTTTAAAGAACAGAGTAACTTCCTTAGGTATCCTCTCAAAGAGGAACTTGAGACGGAAGCACCTAATATCAATGAAGCTTCCACTCAGTTGATTAAATTTCATGGAAGCTATTTACAAACCAACAGAGATGAGCGTGGTACAAAATCATATTCATTCATGCTCAGAACAAAAAATCCTTGTGGCAAGGTTCCGAACAAGCTCTATCTGGCAATGGATAGTCTTGCAGACGAGTTTGGAATTGGCACTCTTCGCTTAACAACAAGACAAACATTCCAATTACATGGCATTCTCAAGAAGAACCTGAAAACCGTCATGAGTACTATCATCAAAAACTTGGGCTCGACTCTTGGTGCTTGTGGTGATCTGAACAGAAATGTGCTTGCTCCTGCAGCACCATACACAAGTAAAGATTATTTGTTTTCCCAGGTAACTGCTGATAACATCGCCGCTCTCCTCACACCACAGTCTGGTGCTTATTATGATTTATGGGTGGACGGTGAGAAAATAATGTCAGCAGAACCTCCAGAAGTAGTAGAGGCCCGTAATGACAATTCACATGGAACAAATTTTCCTGACTCGCCGGAGCCCATTTATGGCACTCAATTCCTGCCACGGAAATTTAAAATTGCTGTTACTGTGCCGACAGACAATTCTGTGGATATCTTGACCAACGATATTGGTGTGGTGGTTGTTTCTGATGATAGCGGTGAACCTCAAGGTTTCAACATCTATGTAAGACATGAAGTATTTTACTTAATATTTCCTGTAAATGTGTCGCTTATCTGAACTGCGCTGTTTATTCAAACACTATAATTCTGTTTATATGAATCATAGGTTGGAGGTGGCATGGGAAGGACACACCGAGTGGAATCCACTTTTCCTCGATTGGGTGAGCCCCTTGGATATGTGCCAAAAAAAGATATTCTGTATGCTGTTAAAGCAATTGTAGTGACACAGAGGGAAAATGGAAGGAGGGATGAGCGGAGATACAGTAGGCTGAAGTATTTGATTGATAAGTGGGGAATCGAAAAGTTCCGAAGTGTGGCTGAGCAGTATTATGGAAAGAAATTTGAGCCTTTCAAAGAATTGCCAGAATGGGAGTTCAAAAGCTATTTGGGATGGCACGAGCAGGCAAGATTTTCTTGGATCGTCACACCCTTCTATCATCAAATATACGACCTTAGTATGCTTTGTAATTTTTTTCTTTTTCTATCAAAATATTTACTTGATCATGTTTTAGTACAGGGCGACGGTGCCTTATTTTGTGGCTTACACGTTGACAGTGGCCGTATTGGAGGCACAATGAAGAAAAGTTTACGTGAGATCATTGAGAAGTACAGCTTGGATGTGCGCCTTACGCCAAATCAGAACATTATTCTGTGTGGCATCCGGCGTGAATGGAAACAATCCATTAACGAGGTTCTTGCAAAGGCAGGCATTTTGGTTAGTCACGAACAATTTTTGTTAAGTATTGGGTATGATACTGGTTAATGTAAATCTTTGATTGAATGCCTCGCACATCTTGACATAGTTGTCCTTGTCACTCTCCCTTGTGTAACACTGAATATCAGCATAGATGTTGAGTAAAATACATTTTGTCATGGGATATAAAGTGGACTCTGAAATTTCTCCTAAAAAACAGTGAAACTGGTAAGCACACAGTTGTATTGAGTTGGATTTATTCTTGGGATGAAAAAAGTCCTGAGGTGCATGAATAAATCTTAGTGCTACATTTGGCTGTATTCAGTATTCAGTATCCCTTGGTCCAAGCCTATGGTGTCTATTAAAAATGGGAATCAATACGATGATTAAAACGGAGTGCACTATGGTCTGTACATAATGAAGACCTTTGTGATGTGGTTCGAAATATCGTGATATAATGGCCGATATATCGATCTTGATGAGGAAGGGGTTTCAATATCAATTTCCAAGATATCGAAACCCTGGACCATTGGGAGCCCGATCTTGCTTGACTCGAGTCAACTCCCTGCACCTCGTAGGCTTGACAACTATCGGAGGTTTTGACCTTGGTTCAATCAACCAATTTTGGGGCTCGATCCTTACACCAATTTCGCTCGACACCTTCTGATTTTTTGACCCTCGATCCTTGCACTTTCATGCTCGAGCATCACCTCGATCGATGGATCACTATCTCAGACAACATCCTGAGTTAAAGGGCACTCTGTATAAAGCATCTCTTCCACCTTCCTTCACCCTTTGATCCCTCTTCCGCCACTAGAACCCTAATCCTCGTGCATCTATCCAATCGTGGTGACAACAAGAGTTCCTAGGAGGATTGAGCGAGGCTTGAGGCGTCGAATCGAGGTTGATCCGAGCTTTGCCACCTGCTCCGCCACGAGCTTGCTCTGTCTGGTCCAGGTCAGGTAAAGCTCCTTCCTTTCTTGTTCTTTTCGTTCCTTAATGTAGAAGTAGTGTAGGTTAGGTGTTCTTATGCGTCTTTGAATAGAGTCGGCCACCAAAGACCGCATTGGAGAACTTTTGCTGCCGTTCTTCTTCCAGAGTGGTGTCCTCCTGATTCTCTGGGAGGACACTCTGGACTTCCTCTTGAGGAATGCATCTCTTCCAGATGCATTCTACTCCCTCACGAAAGAGATGTGGATCCTCCCACTGGCAGAAATGGATTTCTGATAAGAACTTGTCTCTCTTCTGCTTAGGCCAATCTTGTGGAGTTTTCTTGATACAAGATAAATCACAATATCGGCGAATCATGGGAGCGAGGTGACTCGAGAGTGATGTGATGTTAATCAATTGTATAACCATGACGCTTCTATTCCGAGGGAGTGATGAAACAAGTTTGGATTTTAGTGACTCTACTCAGTAGACTAGTTTTCCAATCATAGTCCAAATGTTGGACATTGATTTGAATATGATTTGGATGCAATGAGAAGATTAGATATTCTGTTAGTGTTTGACTAGATCAGACATCTCTGAGAGGTCTTCTATATCTGGATAGAGGTCTTCTATATATGGATATGAGATTATATCTCACTATCCAAGTTACCATGCATGGAGTGATGGAACATACAATCGTCCTGTCCTTGCGTCTAAGTATTTGGAGAGAAGGCACGCTATCCTTGGAATAGTTCAAGAATAGTTCCATTATATGATATCTGAGCATTGAAAAATTGATAATTAAATAGGATTTAATTATCATTAATAATGTAGATATGATTTGCATTACGTATAGAGACATCTTGGATAGTTAAATTTGATTTAATTATCATATATGAGATTAATGTGGATAACACTCTCCACAATAATAATCAATAATGTGGTTGTCATTCGCATTATTTGGGCATATGTTGAGAGACATCTAAGATAATTAAATTGGGTTTAATTATCATAGATATGATTAATGTGGATAGTACTATCTGCAATAATCAAGGATATTGTGGATGCGATCCATAATATCATAAGGAAAATTTAATTGTAGATGTGATTCACAATTTATAAGTTAATGTGAATTGGATTCACATTATACAATTAAATGTGGATGTGATCTACATTTAATATTCGGTGGTTGAATATGATTTATAATTATCAATGTCATGATTAAATTTCCACAAAATAATTTGGAATTATTTTGATGAGAATTCAAGCAATAAAATTATTGCACATGTAAAAGGTTTGGTGGAGATTTGAGATCTCACAAATAAGGAATTAAGTGTAGTGCACTCCACTCATTAGGAGTGGACGGTCATGGTGGAAGCACCATGTGGCCATCCACCTCTAATAAGGAAAGGAGGCGCTCCTCTTTCCTTTTCGTTCTACATGATAATACATTTTAATTGAAATGATTTGTTGAAGAATGCCTTCAACTTATTTTTTCTTTTTGAAATTAGTTATAATATTGCAAATTCTTGCAACAAATACTTGACCATTGATTGCAATTAGGAGTGCATCTCCAACATCCAATTTGCTTTAAGAAAAAGGCTAACCTAGCTTTTTCTTCAAGAAATACCTAATACAAGTTGAAGCTAATTGTTGCAACAACTTTCTCTCTCTGTACCGTAATACACGTCCACCCTCTCCCTCTTCTTCAACCCTATGGTCGTCCCCATGGCTAGGGTTTGTGGAGATTGCAGTCTTCGTCGTGCTGTCGGAGCGACTGCTCATGGTTCTTTGTTTTCCTCGATGCCTTGTGCTCTTGAAGAAGACATTGGATTTTATGAGATGAAATCAGGAGATTCCATGCTCGGATCGTCGTCTTGGATTGTGAGAAGCACACGTTTCATCCACACGCCCACAAGTGCTCTCTCGTCGGGTTGGACTTGAGATAGGAGGCTTCTTCCTTTAGAGGCCATGAGATTGCGATCACACTTCAAGATGTAATCCTTATACTTGTGTGATCATGATGAAACAACGTGGGAATTGTTCCCATGTCACGTGGTTTCATCGATTTTTTGAATTTCCGTTGCCCCATCGACTAGTATGACTAGTCGACCTAGATCACGTACGATGCGATCTCCACGCTTCTGTGATGCACAAGTTCTTGATTGACTCCTTTCAAAGACACCATTAACAAGTGCTGTTGTCGACACGTCCTTCGCAATAACACATCCAAAAATTAAATGCTCAACATTTTCTTCTTCCACCATATAACACCAACATGTGCTATTGTTACTAGAAAAGATTCATACTCTTCTCTCACTTGTCATCAGACGATCCCTTCTGAGTAACCAAATAAAAAGCCCGACCTGCAACATAATCTTCCATCTCCAGATGTCAACAAATCGATCGGTAGCCACCATCTGATCAAAAGCCTTCAGCGAGTATAAAGCCGTATATGCCTTTCGCACCGTGAATGCCCTTCAGCACAAGACCGATAATCAACCATTCCATCACGAGCTTCCAGGGCCTCCGGAAGCTGTAGAAGCTCCACAATATGTTGAGTAGACAAGTACGAGCGAAAAAGAGGGAACCATCTACCACCCTCCCAGTAGTCTCTCACAAAACAACCTGCATCGGCTGCCAGGGTGAAAAGTCTAGGATGACGTACACATAGAGCACCTCGTCCATTCCAATCGTCTTACCAAAAATGGAACTCATGACCATCACCAACCATGGGTCCCATTAATGACATCATATGAGGAAGCACCGAGCAGATCCCCTTTCAGAAATTGGAATGCAAATGCAAATTCGATATCTGTGAGAAAGGGTCAGGAGACACCCAATATATTGAGTGCAAAGTCCTGCACAACAAATTGAATCCTCCTCCCCATATTTGGGTTACCCACTTTGACTACATTGCACCATTCATCGTCTCTGGGCTTTGGATCTCCTCCTCGCCATGATCTTCCTTCTTTATCACTAAAGTCTTCCACCCCACCAAATGTATCCTCTAAGACTCCCCAGGGGAAGCCCATGAGAAACGTCTCGTAAGCCCTTCTAACCTCCCCTTTACCCCAACCGACAACAAGAGCGTGGTCACGAAAAAACTGTGATGGTTTAAAAAACTGCCTTCAAAAGCACCGGCTAACCACCTTTTGAGAGGCAATTTGTACGTCAAGTAGCCAACTTCTTCTCCTTCCTCTCAATAATCGGTATCCAATCGGATTACCGAAGCTTGCTTGTTTTGAGAGGCTATCCCCGATACATGATATGAAGAGATCCCCTCTACATCTACAAAAAATCCTCACACATCGTTATCTCCTCATTCATTACAAAAGGGGCAAACATAGACTTGGCACAATTAATCTTCAATCCTGAGACAAGTCGAAATAGCTTGAGCACAATGGCCATCCCCTCCGCAGTTGCAACCTCACCCTCCACAAAGAAGAAAAAATCGTCGGCATATTGGAGACGGGGGATAGAAATGCCTCTCGTACTAAATCCATCCAAGAAATCGCCATCTCTTGCCTTCGACATTTTGTCCAGAGCATCTACCACAAAAAGCAAAGGTTTCAACGAGCATCCCTGTCTGACCCTCCGTTGCGGTTGAAAGAAATCCCCCTTCTATTGGCCCTTTACCAGAATTGCATAGGAAGCCGTCGTCACACATCTATTCATCTAGTTATCCCACTCATCAGGAAATCCTCTATGATGTAGGGACACTCATATGAAAAGCCAACCACACAATCATAAGCCTTAGAGAAGTCCAACTTCCATAAGATCCCTTTGGTCTTCTTCCTCTGCCACTCGGCTAGATGCCCAAACCACCTCATCCATCATATGCCTCCCAGGGATGAAAGATGTCTATGCCACGTCAATTATAGAACCCAAAATCTCTCGCAATCTGTTGGGAAACACCTTAGGTACAATCAGATAAATAACATTTGACAATGCTAAAGGGCGTAAGTCCTTAACCCGTCAAACCACAATCCTTCTTTGGTAGAAGGAAAAGGAGGGAACAGTTGATCCGCTCAAAACCACCATTCATCTGGTGTAATTCCTCAACTGCATCTAATACATCCTTGCCCACCAAGTCCCAAAACTCCTTGTAAAAAAACACCGTGAAGATGTTCGGTCTTGGGGATCCTTTAGAATTAAGATTAAAAACCGCCTGTTTGACCTCAGAAGGCAGAAAAAGACGTAACAATTCCTCGAACTGCAAGGGAGGTAAACATGGGAGATCTCTGCCCAACCATCTAGCATCTCTACTAGGCACTCACCCGTTGAGATAAACGAAATGTTGCCTTACTAGTTACTACATCCCCAATGGCACGATCACCACCTAACTCCTCATCATCCACCTCGATCGAGTGGATCAGATTGCACTCCCACAAATTTGGCCACCGCATGAAAGAATCTAGTGTTTACATCCCCCTCCTTTAGCCATTTCTGAACGCTGCATCTCTTCCATTTCTCGCTTCTTGTCCTCCATCAGAGTCTGAGTATGCTTGTGTCTCAACGTCAACTCCTCCAGCATCACTGTAGAGTCCTTCACCCTATCAACTCGTACGACTTCTTCTTGAGCTAAGTTTCTCCGCTGCCCTCATGGCACCCGAGTCTCCCTCCTAAACAAAGTAAGCATGCCACGTAAAGCTTTAAGCTTCTCAGCCATTTTTCCTCGAAGTTGACTCGACCACCTGACTCGTGCCAATATGCTATCACCTTCTCATGAAAACCCTCATGCGTCCAGGACCACTCAAAATGAAAAATGTTGCATGAACACTAACCATCTCGTGAAATCCCAAAAAATAAGCGTATAATCTGAGCATGACCTTGAAAACACAGAAACAGAACCCAACGGAAAACACTCCATCAGACCGATCGAACTAAGGAAACGATCCAACCCCGATCTAGAAGAGCTGTTCCTTGAGGTATACTTGAAATTTGTAGCATCCAACACTTCCGATTCCATTTCACCTATAATCTTTGCAAATGAGGTAGAGCTAGGGTCCTGGCCACCCTTGTCATGTGGACGGTCTGCCGCAAACAAGGTGATGTTGAAGTCACCACCAATCATCCAAATATGACCCGGAATCACGCTCGTATCAAGGTGATACTTCTTTGAGGAAGAGTGCCATGTTATATTTTCGAAACTCGCAAGCCTCACATTCAAATGGCCTCAACTAGCTGATTTCAGGGAACATCTGAGAAAGAGCACTAGCATAAGGATGCCCATGATGACTCGCACATACAAACATAGAGTTATTAGAGATATCAAGATAATAGAGTTCACCCTTCTCATAATCACTACCAATTTCAAATTTGTAGCATCCAACACTCCCAATTCCATTTTACCTACAAACTCTGCAAAGGAGGTGGAGCTAGGGTCATGGCCACCCCGGTCATGCGGACTGTCTGCTGCAAACAAGGTGACGTTGAAGTCACCACCAATCATTCAAATATGATCCAGAATCACACTCATATCAAGCTGATACTTGTTTGAGGAAAGAGTGCCCTGCTATATTTCCCAAGCTGGCAAGCCTCACATTCAAATGGCCTCAGCTGGCTGATTTCAGGGAACATCTGAGAGAGGGCAGTAGCAGAAGGATGCCCATGGTGTAGATGCCAGGGGTAAGATCGATAGTGATAGAATCAACATAGACAAACAATTATCAAAGATGTCAAGATAATGGAGTTCACCCTTCTCATAATCACTACTAAAATCCTATAAATAGCTAATATACTATAAGTATCAATGTTGATGATAAATAATTACCCTACAATTCAGCTCCACACATAATTTATGAACATATAGTGAACTCAGAGAAAAATCTGGTGCGCAATGTACACCAAAGATGTTAAGTTTGGAGGAGAAATTCATATTGCCAATAGTAATAATGGTAAAAAGAGGTCCATTAGACAATTTAACTTGTTATCTCACATAAATAGGTGGCTGAGAAGAAGAAAGCCACCATTTGGATTTAGTCGGGCTTTACTCACTAGCCTACCATCACCAATCAAATGATTTAAAGCTCCTAAACCTATAATCACTAATGAGTAAGAGTGAATGCAACATTAATCATTAGAGTAACACATCTAGCGGATATAGTAGTAGCCATAGCAAGAGATGCCCAAATAATGCGCTGATTGAGCCGTAGGGTCATTTCTGAAGTTGCGTAAAACGACGGTAACCTTCAATAGATACTGGTGGAAGATAAAATGAGATAATTGAGGCAATATATTTTGCCTTCCAAAGAGAGTTGAAGACCATGTAGTCATTAAGGTAGAAACCGATAGTAATAAATCTCAAAAAGCATGGAGGATGCGCGTGATGCACAGTGCAGAGGGAGCAACCTCGCTGGAGGTGGAGGTGCAAGCCCTGCTGGAGGCTCGATGCCTCGCTGGATGGTGGTGGGGAGACGAAGTAGGATGCCCAGCAGTGACAGTGGAGGTGGGTGCCTGCTGTGTGGTGGTGGACTGGAGGCGGTGGAGGCATGGGAAGTGCGGAGGGTAACATATAGAGAGAGGTTTGTAGTGGCGGCAACTAGGGTTTGGGCGAGTGGCTAGAGCTCCAATCTAGGACTGTTTCGTTGATACCACATGGATAATAATGGATGGAATGAATTGATATTATCTATTAGGGTTTTTATCATTTGTGCCCCTCTGAGATATCGGAATTTCAGTTATGCCCCTATCTTTTTGGTAATATCAGTTGTGCCCCTCATTTCTTTCTCCGTTATCACTTGTGCCCTTCCGTCAGATTGACTGTCAAAAAATTAAAACATGCATGGTTTATTCAAACCATGGTGTGGTTAAGAAGGGTATTATGGTCAGAATAAAATCAGAGGATCTGGGGAGGAGGGGCAGATCATGGGTCTGGAGAGGTTGGGCCATGAGAAGTGCTGCGGGAGGAGGTGCGGACTGGGACGGGGGTCGAGGGAGGTGCTGCGGGAGGAGGTGTGGGCTGGGGCGTAGGCGGGGGCGGCGGGGGGAGGTGCGCGGCTGCGACGTGCAGGTGGCGGGGGGTGCGGGATAGGAGTTGGGGGAGGGGGGTGCAGAAGCTCGGAGCGAGGCGTGTGGGACAGGGGCCGAGGGAGGGGGGGTGCGGAAGCTCGGGGCGGGGGGTGCGGGACAGGGAGCCGGGGGGGGGGGGGGGAGGAGGGGCGGGACATGGGCCGAGGGAAGGGGGGGTGCGGAAGCTTGGGGCTAGGGGTGCGGGCCGGGGGAGGGGGGGAGTGCGTAATCTTGGGGCGGGGGGGGGGGGGGGGGTACGGGAAGCTCGGGGCAGGGGCAGAGGGGGAGGAGCTCGGGGCGGGGGACGGAGGGGGAGGAGCTCGGGGCAAGGGCGAGTGTGGAGGAGGGGGCAGGCTGGGACGGAGGAAGAGGGCAGACCGGGGATGGGGGAGAAGTTCCGGGCGGAGAGGGATGAGGAGGAGGTTGGAGGAGAAAGAGGATGGGGGAAGAGGAGGAAGAAGAAGAGGATGAGGAAGAGGGTATCAAATGACCATTTAACCTTTTTTTTTTAAAATTAATTCCGCTTATGTCCTAAAAGTTAACGTCCGTTTGCACTGTGGATGGACGGTCACTAACCCGAGGGGCACAAGTGATAGATTAGCAAGAACTGAGGGGCACAACTGATATTACCAAAAAGATATGGGCATAACTGAAATTGCAATATCTCGGAGGGGTACAACTGATAAAAACCCTATCTATTAATGCTCTACCTCTCTTTTTATAAGTATAGAGAGGTTAAAAAGGAAATGCATAAACATGGAATGAAATGAAAGGTGAGTAATAGAGATCTTAGAAAAATTCTACAAGCTCTCTACATTCTCGAGAGAATATTCTAAGGCTCTAAAACATTAAATAGAAGATATACGCGCGCGCGCACACACTCTCTCTTACACCCTCAAATTTAAATCTAACTAAAAAAACTTGCCAATACGATACATGTGTAAATCTTCTAATGAACTTGAAATTACAATATATTACATATTAAATCAGATTTGAATTGGATTGCTTTGATTTAACACCTACGTTGAGAATTTAGACTATTGGAGTATTCATTGTATGCGTCACTTATGAGAGAGATGGGTAAATGGATCTCTCCAGGATCCATTTACCCCATCCATATGTTTAGTCCCACATCTACCAGTGGTGGGACTTGGAGGCTATGTGAAGGCTATATAAGGAGCCCCTGACCTCTTGTATCAGATGAGAAAAAGCAATGAACCATCTGGCCTTTTGAGGCCTTCTCCTCTGATTTTATTCTGACCATAATACCTTCTTAACCACACCATGGTTTGAATAAACCTTGGTTATTTTAATTTTTTGACTGTCAATATGACGGAAGGGCACACATGATAACGGAGAAAGAAGTGAGGGGCACTACTGATATTACCAAAAAGATAGGGGCATAACTAAAATTGCGATATCTTAGAGGGGCACAAATGATAAAAGCCCTAAAAAAATTCCTTTTAAGCAAGTGGGTCGTGGCCTGAGAAAAAAAGGAAGGGGGCCTATATCTTTCGGCCGATTTAAAAAAAAAGGGGGACATACTTTTTTGTAAGGCCTAAGGGGGCCTGCCGTGAGTTAAAAAAAGGAGAGAAAGAAGCCCGCATTTGGGCTAAGTTTGTGGGCCCTATATTTGGGCCAAGATATTTTTTAAAAAAAGCAACAACAATAAAAAAAGAGACGCGTACAAAAAAAGCCGTACGTATATTGCAAAAAAATGAAAAAAAATTAATTTGCAAAAGTCGAGAAAAAAAGATGTGATCAGCTAATTGGTATTGTTTCCCCATGTTGTTGTCTTCTCCCAACTTGATCGACATCCATGTTTTTCGACCAGTATGGGAGAAAGGGGGAGTATTATGTAGAGCCACAAGTATTGTTCAGATTCAGAGGTCAGATTCAGATTTTCAGACGAGTCAGCTTTCAGACTCTACAGTTTTTCAGACGAAGATTTTTCATGGGCAATTCCAGACTCGACGTTCAGATTCTGAGTCCCAATTTGATACGAAGTTTCAGAATCGACATTCAGATTGGTCAGAGTCCATGTTCGAGGCACTCTATGTTTGAGTAGCTCATTGTTCGAGTTCTCCAGAGAGACTCATTTTCAGACAAACACGCGTATGCGGTCTTTTCAGATGTGCACATGTTTGCCATCTTCTTTCGTGGTCCACATCTTTTCTTATTGTTTCGGCCAAAGTTTTCATGTGAGCCATAGAGACTCCAGAGTAGAGGACCATTCCCTATGCCATGTTGGCAAAGGTTTTCATCTGGTATCATAGGTACTCCAGAGTAGTTTTTCATTTCTCTGTGCCAGATGGGAGATACCCAGTTCTCCGACGAGGAGACTTTTCCATACTCCATTCTCCAGCGATCGTGGACTCCGACGAGGATTGCACTTCCACGGCCTTTTCAGTTCGACCTTTTTCAGAGATGGAGCAGTTGTCCACATGTTGTGGCGGGCCAGAGTACTCCGACGAGGAGACTCATTTCCAGTTGCAGTGACTCTGACAGGCGCAGTTCAGAGCACATGCTCTCCGATGAGGAGATTCAGCAGACTCATACTCCAGCCCGTTCGTCCTCCTCACCTGCATGGCATGAGAAGCAACGTCCTCGACAACAGCAGTTGTGCACGTTGGGTTGATATCGTCCGTAGTGTCCTGTAGCGTGAGTTGAGTTTCTTTCTGTTTGTCCAAGCTGAGCATTGCATGCTCCAGCTTGAGGGGGAGTGCTGGAGTATTCATTGTATGCGTCACTTATGAGAGAGATGGGTAAATGGATCTCTCCAGAATCCATTTACCCCATCCATATGTTTAGTCCCACATCTACCAGTGGTGGGACTTGGAGGCTATATAAGGAGCCCCATACCTCCTGTATTAGATGAGAAAAAGCAATGAACCATCTGGCCCTTTGAGGCCTTCTCCCGTGGTTTCATCCCGCTCCTTTGGGAGTAAGGTTCCACGTAAAATCTTTGCGTTCCAAGTTTATTCTTTCTGTTTTTATGCTCTGTTTATCATTCCGCTTCCTCATTCCTATTTTCTAACATAGACGTATCTCGAACTAGATTAAGATATTAACCTTAACCTTTCAAGATATAGGTTTCTGACATACATGTTTACCAACAAAAACCAATTAAATCTAACTTTTGTCAACATTTGAGGTTATGCTATCAAGAAATCATAAACCAATTAGCATAGTCCAATGAGAGATCATGAAGTATGAGCATTTCATACCAAGTTTGAAGTTTAAAAGGGTAGAGAAAATTCGATGATATCATCGTAGAATTCCGAGCAACAACGGTAAAAGGAGGAAATGACCATATCTGCAGAAAGGGGGTGAAACATGCAAAATATTTCCCCATTTTGCCGACAAAAAAAATCGCAATGCAACTGGAACCCTGCAAGTTTCACCAGTTGGCCATATCGTCCATGACCCTTTGCCAAAATATTGTGAAATGTCATTTGGCATTATTGAACAGCAATAAATATCGTATCTTGAACCTCTGGCAGGTTGGAGCAAAATATCCGGCGAAATTTCATGAGTATTTGAGGCCATTTCTTATAAACGATATGACTATTTTACCAAAAATCAGGTCATCAGACTGCTAGAATTTTTTGAACAACAGAGTTTCCATTCTCCATACCTGTGCCATGTATTTTAACTGATAGAATGCAAAGATCATCACTAGAAAATGTAGAAGCAATATGAACCTCCTTAAACCATAGAATCAGATTAGAGCATGGTGAAAGGAAAGAAAGTGCCCAAGTACAGTAGTCTTATAGTGGACTAACCAACCCTAAATTGCAGCTGAGCCCTTTAATGTGGGGAGGAAATTTATGGTTTTATGGGAAAGTAATGCCATGTCCAGCTTCTTCCACTTGTAGTCAACAGTTCACATACAAATCAAAACTTCAATCAATAAGGCTCCAGGTTTGAATCACATCCCAATCTGATGCCTCCCTTTATCCGGATGTGTTGGCCTTGCACTTCTTTCTGTGAAGATGGACTCATTGCTCACTGGGTCTTTCCACGTGTATTAACTATTAAGTCATGTAGGTTCAGAAGTCAAAATTCTTGTTGAGAAAAGTGCTTAAACATTGGCTAATGTCATGTTGTTTCCCTTGTTTCCACAGGATCCTACTTATATAGATCCACTCAATTTATCTGCTATGGCATGTCCCGCTCTTCCACTTTGTCCTTTGGCGATAACCGAAGCTGAGAGAGGAATACCGAGTATCCTAAAACGCGTGCGAGCTGTTTTTGATAAGGTACATGGGGTTTATTTAACACATTAAGACCAACAGACTTTATTTTAGAACTCGATTTCACGCCAGAATTTCTACTTTCTTGCAGGTTGGACTGAGACACTATGACTCATTGGTGGTAAGGGTTACTGGATGTCCAAATGGCTGTGCCAGGCCTTACATGGCTGAGCTTGGATTTGTTGGGGATGGACCTAACAGCTATCAGGTACTGAGAATTTATACTCCATTCACTAAGAAGATCATAACTATTTCATTTTTTTTGTTTTATTTTGCTACATATCTTCTCATGGATTTTGTGATTGTTTTTTACTGTCATCAATGTCAACTATCCTGTAAGATACCTGCTTGGTAAAGGAGCCAGTGCAGTTCTACAATCATATTTGATCTTAACATAACTACGATGGGCTGTTGTAACTTATAAGTTCTTTAGTAAGCTCATTAATAAGCACTTCTGACAGGCATGTGGATGCAACGGTGATCTTGTCCATTGCATCAAGTAGGATTTTAAGTAGAATATACTGCTTAGGTTTGTTAAAGTTGCATTCTTTTTCCTACTGCCCTTTGAACTTCTGATGCGAGAAATGATAAATATATGGGATGCTGAAAGGTACATATATGAATACATAATTGCTGACGTAACTTGTACATTTTGGTGCTACATCACTAAATAGTGTATTTATTGGAGAGTTATTTGCTTATCCTAATTCTATAATTTGCAGTCAATTTTGAAAATGCTTACTGGGCGGGAATAATAATATTACAGTCATTAGCATGCCTGTATGAATTGATGCCATGCCTTTTTTGTAGAATATGGAATGATGCCGTGTTGCAGTACTAAAATGCGCCGAGTTCCGTTCTTGGATTAGGAATTGCTTAGTTTTATCTCCGGATACAATAAACCGTGCAATACTATCGTCATATATTGTTCATTATACTTACAACATTGTTGTAAATGCCGTGTTTTCCCAGTTGAGATTGTTGGTTTTGTTTCTTTTATTTATGACAACTTATACTGCATGTTGGCATTATTAAAAAATGCATGGTAATTTTTTGAACCCTTACCGGAATCTTCAGTTTGTGGGAAGACTGATGCTAAAGCATTAACTATTCTGTCGTCAGATATGGCTTGGTGGTACGGCCAATCAGACTGCTCTAGCAAGATGCTTCATGAACAAAATCAAAATCCACGATCTGGAGAAAGTTTTGGAGCCTCTCTTTTCCTTTTGGAAAACAAAACGCCTCCCAGGAGAATCATTTGGCGACTTCACAATTCGTGTGGTAAGTTTTTATGAGTACATGCAATTCTCATAACAAGGTTAAATGAAGTCATTCGTGGATACAGATACATGAACCTGTTATAGTTCAGCATATTCTTATGATGTTTTCTCCTGGAGTTAGTTGTCTGTAATTGCTTCACAGCATGCTTTAATCCTGTTATCTGTGGCATAGCAAGTTTTTTTGGACTGAAGAACTGAGTTTTTTTTGAATGGATGAAGGAACCAAGTTTTGTTTGTTTAACTGGATTCGTAGGGATTTGATGAACTGAGCGAAGCCGTCAAGAATTGGAATAGTGGAGCGGAGGAGCCTTCACCCTTCAGCCTGTCAGTTTCCACTGGCAGGAATACTTACGAAGCCATGGACGAGCTTGCACAGCTGCAGAACAAGACAGCCGGTCAGTTAGCTGCGGAAGTCATCGACAACTATGTTGCAGCACAACAAAACGGTAAAGGAGAGTAAGCGGTGAGCTAATTTTCCTATATAACATGAGCGCTGTTAATGCATGTTGACGGCTCGGAGCTACTTGAATCTGGATTCGTGAGAATGATTTTGTTGCGTACTTTTTTTCGTTGGAATTGCGTTACTGATTTTGATAGAAGAATCTCTGTTGATGTTTGCTGTACTACTTGAATCTTATAAATCAAAGGATGAACATGAGCTCCCCAGCATCTTAGAAATTGGAGAGAGCTCATTGTTGCACAAAGACATTTGCAGTGCGTGCATGTGCCATCATCATTCAGGCGATTGCGAAAGTTATAAAACATTCTTAGAGATTGGGAATTTATTTTTATAATATGATTGTGAGAATTGATCCTTATATGTGACGAACCGTGAAAGAAAGTAAAGTGGAGGTAGAATCATCAATCTATGAGATTTGTTACTTAATGAGAAGTATTTTTTCATTCACAAGAGCACGGATTTACTTTAATATCACATACCATAATTATAATAATTATAAATTGGGATTGTCATGGAGGTTGTACTGTCTTGGGCTTAGATCCTCGGTCTGTTATCAAGGAAAACTGACCCTGACAACTTAAATGGATCCGTTGGCAACTATCCAAAATGCTTAAGTTTAAGTTATCAAGTAGTAATCCCCACCACTTATAGCACTCATACTTTGTGAGTTTTAGATGTGGAACTATGTTTGGGGATATGGGTGTTACAACCTTACTCACTTATATTCGCAACGTCCTCGTTGCGAAATGATCCATCACTTATTCTTAGTGACAGTGGCGGCTGCATGTTTTGGGTAGCCATTTTCTCCCATCTCTTTGTAGGGGTGGATCCATCTCTCGGGTAATCATTTTCAATATCAGAGAGAAATTGGTTCTGATACCATCTGTAATGTCCCGGGCTTAGATCTCCGATCCATTATCGAGGAAAAATAACACCGATAACTTGTTTGATTCGGACCCAAATAGATCTATTGACAACCACTCAAAATGCTTAAGTCTAGTCAAATAGTAATCCCCACCACTTATAACCCAATCTCACACTTAGTGAATTTTAGATGTGAGGCTTTGTTTAGAGGTATAGGTATTACAAAGGCTACCAGGTCCACTGCATCAAGGCTTTCGGTCCACTAAATCGGTGCACAAGAATTGTTCCAAATGGCCAAAACATCTTATCAGGTGTTCTTTTGGAAAAAAGGAAAAAGGATAGAATGTTTTTTTCTCCTTATCTTGTTTTTTTAATCGGAGAATAGTAATTCCACTTCCTTATTTCACAATCATTATTGGAATTCTATTTCTCTTCCTTTAATAATGATTACTGTTTATCCTTCGTTCCCACCATCTATTTGACAATAACCATCACAAAATCCACAATAACGATCATCCCATGATCAAAACCCCCGACATTTGGATTACTTGTTAACGTTTGATAAGTTTAATGGATTCTCCCTCTGGAACAAGAGGTTATGATCCCAGGGGAGTAATATCTAGCACTTATGTCCATCTTATGCATCGGCTATGGTTATTTCGTATTCGTCTTTTCTTTATGTATTATTTGATAAGAGGGGTGAACCTTATAGCCCCATATGGATCTCCGCGAGATCTTCGAAACGACAATTCTATGTTTTCCTACACATTATAAACATTCTCAATCATTGCGCAGAGAAAGTAGAATGTGGGTAAAAAACATCAATAAAAAAACAAGAGACAACCACATCGTAAGATTTACAAGGTTCGCATTTAATTAAGATGTGTCTTTGACGACGACGGTAGATGTCTCTTGATGTGGTGGAAAAAACTGTTGAATAGAGGACAATTCAAAACTCCAACCCTATACGAGTTTATATAATATCCCCGTATATATAGATTTCCTAATTAGAACATAATTAGAAAGATCCC
Organism: Ottelia alismoides; assembly: GCA_037367405.1. Classification (NCBI taxonomy): domain Eukaryota; kingdom Viridiplantae; phylum Streptophyta; class Magnoliopsida; order Alismatales; family Hydrocharitaceae; genus Ottelia; species Ottelia alismoides. The sequence continues at coordinate 698,199 of JAZKJV010001153.1, read as the reverse complement.
TAAATCAATTAGGACGTGGATGGATTTCCTAATCACAAATCAATTTAACATTGAAAGATCTCTAATCAATTACGATGTGGATGGATTTCCTTTCACAAATCAATTAAACTCTCAATGGATCTTTATATCAATTATGATCCAAACAAGCAACCTAACCATGTATCTCAAAGTACTTAGGATCCCAACTGATCCTTAATCAATTAAGATTGCACATATGTCAACGATTGTCACCTTAAGTTGAATCCTTCAATAATAGAATAACAACTGTTAGACTCCATCACCACCTTCCGCTCTACGAGAATACCGTAGACATTGAGCAGTTCCATGTAATGTTTTTTTTCCTTTCATTTTCCATTACTTTCTATGGTATAGATGAAATGCCATCTCTTCATTTCTATACATATAAATAAAGATATTTCTATTTAGGAACTATTCAATCGACCCGATATTCATTAGAGTCTTTGTGAACATCAATTATAGACCATACATATTTATTAGTAATTGAGTGGTTAAATATTTCGAAAGATGTCGTTTTTGGAAGGAAATTAATATGCTTTATGATTTAACATCAATTATATTTTCAATTATATCGTATCCTTAAAAAAAGGAAGATAGTTTTGGAAAGAAAATATTCAAAAATCGATGATTTCATACAAAAGATTGAGATCCAAACACTCGGATCAATAATATATATAATGACCAAGTAATGGTTGTTGCTAGATCAGTAATACCAAAATATGATCATTAATTTACATTCTTATTACTACATTGTAAAGAATTCAGTAATATATATACACTGGTCAAACAAATACTTTTCGTGAAATCAGTAATACTATAGCCAATGGTCAATCATTTCTATCTGTAATATTATCTTGAACAAAATCTAGCAATTTAGGGACAATACTCGAATAATGTCTATACATTTTTAAGTAAATCCTTGTTGTGAGATCAGTAATGTATATATTTATGTCTTATATCATGTGTTCAATAATATATACAATTCTCAAGTAGTAATTGTCTTAAGATCAATAATAACAAAACAATGATAAGTAAGCCGGAGATAGTACTCGAGTAATAGATTAACATGTAATCGGTACTATATTCTCTCTATTACGATTAATATGGAAATGATACTTTGAAAAAGAAGTTATTAAACACATGAAGATAAGAAAAAATGAATTATAAAATAAATAGAATGCTTCGTTGATAAAAAAAGGAAAAAATATTATAGAAATAAATGCAATGCTCATTATATACCCAATGGTATTACTAACAATTTGTTATGATATTACTGATTCCACAACAAGCATTTACTTGATCATTGTATATACATGTATATATTACTAAATTCTTTACAAAAAATATTACGGATATAAAGTACTGATAATTAATTTTGGCATTACTGATCTTACAACAACCATTTACTTGATCACTGTGTGTGTGTATATAGGGATAATTACACACATAACCCTGAGTAATTTTACAATAACATTCATAACCCTGCATAATCATGAATTACATGGGAAATCGTGGATAGTTACTCCGTCTCACGCCCATAACCCTCCGTTATTTTAATATGTTAACTCAACTGTATGGATGAGTTAATCTAACTCACCCTCAATCCAACGGTTGGAAAATAATAAAAAAATTACGCCTGATTGGAGACGGTCTTCGTGCTTGGGACAAGGGAGAAATTCAGATCGGCGGCAGGGGGAGGGGGCAAAGCTCAGTGCTGCTGCTGGGGGCTTTGGGCAGAGGAGTAGGAGGAGCGCGTGGCTCACTTCGCAGCGAGCATGGGAGGAGAAGTAGCTCGGTGCGGGGAGGGGGCTTGGCAGCTTTGACCAGGAGGGGAGGAGGGAGCTGGGGGCTCGTCGAGGATTTGGGCGTGAGTAGCAGGCAGCCAGGGGCTTTGACCGGGGGGCTTTCGAGGGGGGGGGGGGCGAGGAAGTAGGGAGCCGATGGGGAGCTGGGAGTCGGGGGGGGGGGGGGGTTGAGGGGGTCTTGTTCGAGGACTTGGGCGAGGGAAGCTAGGAGCCGATGGGTAGCTGGGAGGTGTGGATCGAGGGAAGGGAGGGGGAGGAGAGGGTACGGAGGAGAGGAGGGAGGAGAGGGTGCGGAGGAGAGGAGGGAGGAGGAGGGGGGATTGGAGGGAGCGGAGGGAGTGGAGGAAGGATATGGAGGAGGAGGCGGCGAGCGAGAACTGCGAGAGGGCGTTGGAGACGTGGTATGAAGGCGAAAGGGAGCTCAGAAGGTTCGAGAAGCACGCAGATAGCGCCGCCTGATGGAGTGGAGAGGAGGAGGGAAGAGCGTTGGACCTTCCCACATGTGCGAGGAGGAGGGGCGTCTCCATCATCGGGCTCTTCCGACATCGTCATCTCCCAACATCTCGACATCACCGAGCGAGAGAGATAGAGGTGCGGGAATTCGACTGTGGGGGGCTCGAGGAAGAGCTAGGGGCGGTGCTGGGAGGTGGAGGTGGGGGGTAGGGGGGCTTGTCGAAGAGTTGCACGAGGGAAGCTGGGAGCCGACGGGGACATGGGAGTCGTCGAGGAGTTGGGCACGGGCAGCAGGGAGCCGGGAGGAGCTAGGAGCCGGGGGGCTCGAGGCGGCGCTGGGGGGGAGGGGGGAGGCTTCGAGCAGGGGCGGAGAGCAGCACCGGGAGGCAGGGGCTCGAGTGAAGAGAAAAATGGCATGTTATTGCAAATACATATGAACGTTAGGGGCAGTTTCATCTTTTTCGACAGAAACCGTCAATTATAACGGGTAACTCAAACAGAATATAACACATGGTCATGCCATGTAAGAGTTAAATATTACTCGTGGTTTTCCATGTAATTCATGATTATGCAGGGTTATGAATGTTACTGCGAAATTACCCAGGGTTATGGGTGTAATTATCCCATATATATAGTGTTGATCCTGCGAGAGTCAAAAACTGTGATAGCACGAGAGCAATGATTCTAGCCACTAGATTCTGTCATCTCTCTCCTGGTTGATTGGAGGAGGAGAGAGATAAATAGAATCTAGCGGTCCAGACTCACTGCTCTCATACTCTCATAGGATCAAGCTGAAATTGTGAGAGCTAAAAACTGCGAGAGCATGAGAGCAATGATTCGAGATCACCAGATTTTGTCATCTCTCTCCTGGTAGATTCTAGATCAAGCAGAATCTAGTGGTCTCGAATCATTGCTCTCACACACGCACGCACACACGCACCCACCTATGCACGAACGCACACACTCGTACACACTCGCACACACCCGCACACACATGCACACACACACACACACACGCCCACGCACACTCGCACACATGCACACACACACACACACAGGCACACACGCACGCACACACACACACACACACACACACACACACACACACGGACGCACACGCGCACACGCATGCGCACGCGGCGCGCGCGCACACACACACGATTCATGATTCCGCTCTTCTCTCTCCTCCTGCAATCAATGAGGAGAGAGATAACCGAATTTAGTAATCCAAAACCATTGCTCTCATGCTCTCACATGATCATCCCTCTCTCTCTACACACACACACACACACACAACACACACGCACACACGCACACACGCACACACGCACACACGCACACGCACACGCACACGCACGCGCACGCGCACGCACACATGCACACGCACACGCACACGCACACACGCACACGCACACGCACATGCACACGCACACGCACACGCACACACACACCCACACGCACACCCACACGCACACGCACACCCACACGCACACGCACACGCACCCGCACACGCACCCGCACACGCACGCGCACGCGCACGCGCACACGCACCCACACGCGCACGCACCCACCCACACACGCACGCACGCGCACCCACACACGCACCCACGCGCACCCACACGCACACGCACGCGCACCCACGCACATGCACGCACGCACGCGCACACGCACGCACGTACGCGCACGCGCACGCACGCACGCGCACGCACGCACGCGCACGCGCACGCACGCACGACACACACACACGCACGCACGCACACACACACACGCACACACAAACACGCACCCACAGACACGCACCCACAGACACGCACGCACGCACGCACGCACGCGCGCACGCGCGCACGCGCACACGCACACGCACACGCGCGCGCGCGCACACACACACAGAGGATTTAATGGGGCTGTCCCGCCCCCTATTTCGGCATGCTTTTTTATTTTTTTGAAAAATAAAATCATAGATATTCATCCCTATATCCCTTCTATATACCATTCGAATTTTATCGGAAACAGAGACTCCTACGTCCTCCATCGCGATGGTGTCGATTTAAAAAATCCTGTTACCGTAAAAATGATCATTTAGATGGAGGCCGTAGGAGTCTCTGTTTCTGACGAAATTCGAATGACATATAGGAGGGATATATGGATGAATATACATGGCGATATTTTTTGAAAAAAATAAATAAAACACTGCAAATGATGCGGGGGCAGCTAACTTGGCTCCCCCGCCCCATTTCGCCCGTTTTTTTTTTATTTTTTTGAAAATTTCTTCCGTGAATTTTTATCAATATATCCCTATATTATGACATTAAAATTTTGTGCGAAACAGAGACTCCTACGACCTCCATCCAGACGAGGTCGTTTTTAGCAATTCTGTTACCGTTAAAAAATGACTGTCTGGATGGAGGTCGTAGGAGTATCTGTTTCTGACGAAATTCGAATGGTATATAGGAGGGATATAAGCAACCCCATTTAACCCTATACACACACACACACATATATATACCTATATATATACATATATACATATATACATATATATATACATACATATATATATATATATATCCGCCCCATTTTTCTCATTTTCTTATTTTTTTGAAATTTCTTTCGTAAATATTCATCATTATGTCCCTATATTATGCCATTCAAATTGTGTGTGAAACAGACACTTCTACAGCCTCCATCCATAAAGGGCTGATTTCAATAATTCCGCGACCGTTAAGAAATGACTGTCTAAATGGAGGCTGTAGGAGTTTCTATTTCGCACGAAATTTGAATGACATAATATAGAGATATAATGATGAAATATTAATGGAAGAAATTTAAAAAAATAAAAA